>WAAF01006355.1:529430-632020 GCA_013400475.1 Tricholaema leucomelas | reverse complement strand
CCGCCCCCCCCCCCTCCCCTCCCCTCTCCACTCCCCCCCCCTCCCCCCCCCTCCCCTCCCCTCCTCTCCTCTCCTCTCCTCTCCTCTCCTCTCCTCTCCTCTCCTCTCCTCTCCTCTCCTCTCCTCTCTTGCCTTGCCTTCTCTTGCCTTCCTTTCCTTCCCTTCAAGATATAGTTGATAGAGAATCCTCCTCCTAAAAGAACTGCTAGGCCCAGACTTTACATTGCACTGCTCACTGTCTAAAGTGTTTATGTCTGTAGCTATAGATCTAATACATCAAAAATACATATCTAATAAAGTGTATGTCTCTATAGCTCTATGTCTCTATAGCTTTATCTCCATCTCCTTCTCCATGTCCATCTCTATCTATCTCCATCTCCATCCTATCTCTATCTCCATCCTATCTCCATATCTATCCCTCTCCCTCTCTCTCTCCATCTCCCTCTCCCTCATCTCCATCTCCATGCTATCTTTATCTCCATTCTATCTCCCTCTCTGTCTCTATCAACATCTCCCTCTCTATCTCCATCAATCTCAAATACAATCTCAATGTCAAATCCTCCACCTCTTCTCCTGACCTGACAGCCCTGGCAGAGTTGGCCAGGTGGGCAGAAGGAACACTTTCACTTTGGCATTGCCTCCCCTCTGAACACGGTGGTGGCTTTCTTAGTCTGGATCCATGCACCTGTTTCCAGGCAGGCTTAAAAGAAGGTGGTGACAGCTGTGCCACCTGGCTGCTTGCCTGTCCCTCTGGCACAGTACAGGGAGGTGAGCAGCAGTGAGGCCCAGCCAGAGCAAGAGCTGTGCACAGAGACTCAGCCCCTGCATGCAGAGAGGGGCCCCCAGGCAGCAAGCCCAGGGGTGACCGTTCCCCTCAGTGTTGCTTGCTACAGCTCTGCACCAGCTGTGGCTAACCTCCAGGCTGCAGGAGAGATGGGATTTTCATCACAGGCTGATGTGAGGCAAGCAAGGGCCCTCTGCTGTCACAGCCATTGCAGCCAGCTCTGCAACTGGGGCTGGTTTGCTGCAGATGGGCTGAGGCTTGTGTGGTTTTCTCCCTCTTGTGCCAGGAGGTACCTATGAGTCTGCTCTTGTGCCATCACTTCTTATAGCTATTCAGACCTGGACAGGATCTCTCAGTTGTCATCAGGCCATGACAAAGACGTCTCGTGGGTGTGCTGCAGAATCAGAGACTCATAGAATCAGTCAGGGCTGGAGGGGACCACAAGGACCATCCAGTTCCAACCCCTCTGCCATGCCCAGGGACACCTCTCACTAGATCAGGCTCTCCACAGCTTTATTCATCCTGGCCTTAAACACCTTCCTTCTAGTCTGCTCCTACCATGGAGAAGATGTCTGTCTGAGACAGGGCAGCTGTCAAAGATGAGGCTGCTGAAGATAAAACTTCATTGAGTGAGTTGGTTCACTGCAGAAGCAGCACCTCCATGTCCCTCTCTGCCTGGCTGCTCTGCAGCCACTCTGTCCCCAGCCTGTAGTGCTGCTTGGCATTGTTGTTGGGGTTGTTGTATTCCATAGGTAAAATATGATCAATCTGAGAAGGGAGGCATAAGCTTGATATTAGGAGGGAGTTGTTGGCAGAGAGAGTGATTGGCATTGGAATGGGCTGCCCAGGGAGGTGGTGGAGTCGCTGTGCCTGGAGGTGTTGAAGCCAAGCCTGGCTGGGGCACTTAGTGCCATGGTCTGGTTGATTGGACAGAGCTGGGTGCTAGGTTGGGCTGGATGCGCTTGGAGGTCTCTTCCAACCTGGCTGATTCTATGACTCTGTGATTTGAAGTTGGGAATAGCTTTGGGTTTGGGGTTTCCTTTGTAAGTTCCCATCCATGCATGCAGGTCTGTTCCCAAAGCTGGACTTTAATAAACAGTGCTGTCCATGCAGACACTGCTGCAGTCTTCACACAGACACTCAGCTTGGGCTCTGGTGTGTCACTGAGCTTCCTCTCCTGTGTTAACAGGTGGAGATGTAGAACACAGCTCCTCTTTATTAGGAACTGTAAATCTAGCAGCTGGGTTGCATTTCCAGGACTGAAAGTTCAATCTGGTTCCTAAAGAGACATTCTCTACTGGGTGAATTGTGTTACCTACGTGACCTGGCTTGCCACTATGGATTGGATTTACTAGCTTGGGCACTGAGTCAGCTCTGAACCTCACAGTGTCACTTCTGAAACACAGGCTGCCTGTAGCCCCCTGCCTGTCTTCAGTTTGGTAGCTTTCTGCAGAGCTTCAGGTCTGCAATGGCAGTAAGCACTGATTTAAAGCTTTCCAGTCGTCAGGCATCCTACTGGGGCTTACTGAAGTAGAAGGCTAAGTGCTAGTAATTAATCAAGGCAACCTGTCTGTGCTGGTGTGATGGAAGTGAATGAGCTCCCACCAGGAGATTTAATTGAAAAAGATTAAGTTTCCAAATGGGCAGGATGAAGCCAGGGGATTAGAGCATAACTCTTTCAATCCTGGCAATTTAAAGAAAGAGAAAACTCAGAGGGAGGGAACGCAGAGTGCCTTGCTGGGCCCCGCAGCACTAATCACAGGCTATCAGTTAACAGTGGCACCTGGTGATCTAACACTGGGCATCTGGCTGTGCTCCACACCTCCTTTGTGTTGAGTGGAGCTGAGTTCAAGGCAGCAGCGCCACATTTGGTGTGAGTAATGCCCAAACACATCTCCTCGTAAGTGGAAGATGGGCCACGAAGTGCATTCAGGGCACTGCCCAGGAGATCTGCTCATGGGCACAGAAGAGAAATGCTGCAGCCACCCGTGCTGCACACCCGCGCTGGACTGTGCCCATCTGTGCCCAGGTCCCTCTGCAACAGCTACCCCCTGTGTGACAAAGGTCAGCAGAGCAGTGTCTTTAAGCTACAGAAAGGTAACAGCTTCAGTCCCCTTTTGCAGCCTACAGGCTAGTGGCAAGTGCCAAGCACTGTCCCAAAGGCAGGGCTGGGGTGCACTCAGCCTTCTCAGTCCTCTCAGCCCGGAGCAGCTCTGAGAGTACCTTGTGAAATAGCAGCAGATTAAAGCAAACCCAGGTTGTGTTCTGGCCACAGTGGATGGCTCAGCACCACTGGAGACACTGAAGACAGCCCAGGCAAGGCGCAGGCACCGCATTCACTGTCAAGACACTTCTTTCTGTCCCTCAGGTTTTGCAGTTCCAACCTCAGCAGCAGGTGAGAGTCACAGTTTCCTGCTACGAGCGTGAGAGAGAGCCGAGACTGAAGACAGTGTTCTATAAATACTTGAGACAATGACATTTCCACTTCCCTGGTAAGCAAACCAAAAGATCAAGGCCGAATGCTCATTGTCACCTCTCACAAGTGCCTATTCTTGTCGGTGCCATTTCACAGCAGCTGCGTTTCCCTCTTTAACGTGCACTGCTGTGTGACTACAGCTACAGGCTGGAGCAGGGCTCTGCAGGATCCATGTGCTCCATCTCAGACTGGCTGGCTACTGGAATCCTCAGCATGCAGCCAAGCCTTACAAAGGACACCAAAGAAACATGCCAGAGTGCAAATCTTACTGAGGGGGAAGCGTTTACATCAGTGCTGCACCTAATCACAGGATCAGCCAGGTTGGAAAGACCTCTGAGCTCATCCAGTCCAGCCTAGCACCTAACCCTTCTATTAATAACCCCCGGCACCAAGTGCCTCATGCAGCCTCCTCTTAAACACCTCCAAGGTTAGGGACTCCACCACCTCCCCGGGCAGCCCAGTCCAATGTGAAGAACTTCTCTGCCTGAAATGATGCTGCAGGCTTTGGCCACACAGCCACACCTGGTGTCAGCCTTTTGGGGATAGCTTTGCAGTCTTTTGGACCAGAGGACCAAAAGTGTATTTATTGCAGGTTTCTGTCTCAGTGTCGAGGAATGGATGTTAGGGAGAGTGTAAAATGTCATCATAGGTCATATTAGCAGTGGATGGAAGCTGCAGCACAGGAGGTTCCAGCTCAACACGAGGGGCAACTTCTTGCCTGGAAGGGGTCCCAGAGCCCTGGCACAGGCTGCCCAGAGAGGCTGTGGAGTCTCCTTCTGTGGAGCCTTTCCAGGCCTGTCTGGATGTGTTGCTGTGTGGCCTTTCAAAGCCTCAGTGCCTTTCTTTATTGCTGTTCAATGGTTCAGACTTTGGTGGGTCGTTTTCTGGCTCCTCTTTGATTAGAAGGTACTGCTGGCAGTGAAACTCCACTTGAGTGGTGTAAATGATCTCAAGCCTGCCTGGGAGGATTTTAATCTTCTCTGCGTTCCTTTTAATTTGTTTTTAGCAAGCTTCTTCTTTTTCTCTGTTGTTCTCTTTTTCCTTTTATTGTTTTGTTTTGATTTTTTTTTTCTGAAATGAAATCTACCTCATCCTTGCAAATGCTAAATTTGAATCTGTAGTATTCATAATTAGAGAGCAGCCCTTCAGAAGGAGCGTTGCAAAACCACCTCTTGTCCGCTGGAGGCTAAGCTAAGTGGCTCCCGCGCCTGTGGCTTCTCTGACCGGTGAGCATAACCAGTGGTCTCCCCTGGTATTTAAGTCTTGTATCTCTCTATCATTTCTCACTATGACATCTGCTCAGTCTCCATGGCTATAATTGAATTCTCCCACATTCTTTTCTTTTACCCCTTCTGCTCTGGCAGCTTCTCTGCTCTCTGTCTAGGCAGGGTAAAGATGAGTCGCGACTCTCCTGCCTCCTAGTCCCTGCTGAGCCAAATCATAGAACCATAGAATCACAGAATCATAGACTGACAGACTCGAGCAGGTTGGAAGGGACCTCCAAGCTCATACAGCCCAGCCTAGCACCCAGCCCTGGCCAATCAAATAATCATAGAATCATAGAATTAAGCAGGTTGGAAAGGACTTCCAAGCTCATCTAGTCCAACCTAGCACCCAGCCCTGTCCAGTCATAGAATGATAGAATCAAGCAGGTTAGAAGAGAGCTCCAAGCTCATCCAGCCCAGCCTAGCACCCAGCCCTGCCCAATCAACCAGACCATGGCACTAAGTGCCCCAGCCAGGCTTGGCTTCAACACCAGAGGCCTGAAACACTCCAGAGGGCTGCAGCAGCTCTGCTCTTAGCACAGGCTGAGAGAGTTGGAGCTCTGCAGCCTGCAGAAGAGAAGGCTTCCAGGAGACCTTGGAGTGGCCTTGCAGGATCTGAAGGGGGCTCCAGGAGGGCTGGGGGGGGACTATTGACAAGGTCTTGTCATGACAGGAGGAGGGGGAATGGGTTTGAAGTGGCAGAGGGGAGATTGAAAGTGGCTGTTAGGAAGAAGTTGCTTGTAGTGAGGGTGGTGAGACACTGGCACAGGTTGAGGGTGGTGAGACTCTGGCACAGGTTGCCCAGGGAGGTTGTGGAGCACAGAAGCACAGAATGGGATCTACCTTCTTGTACCCACGGTGAGATCTGAATACCCACTGCCCTTTCATGTGGGCTGGCTGCCAACTGTTTGCTTTGCTGATAACCATGGAGCCTTCAACTTTGGCCTCCTCCATTCCTTATTGATCTGCTCCTGAAAGCAACGGTGTCCCGGGTCAATGTGCAGCTTGGTAGATCTCTGCCTTCCAGTGGCCTGGAAGCAAGCAGCTGTACCTCTAGATCTGCTATATTTGTGGGTACAGAGCCAACACTCTCCCAGTAAAATATCTCTATTGCTTTATTTTTTCCACATGGGGGTTTAAGGATCAATAACACCTTGAGAGAGGCCAATTCAAAACAGGAGTTGGGAGGGGTGGGAGTCAGAGCCTTAGCAAGAGCACACAGGACTCCACCTCTGAGTGTATAAACTCTGTGCTTTTCTACCCCACTTTCGTCCTCGGTCTCTCCCAGGGAGGAAGATCTGACCCCGTGCTTATGAGGGAGTATCAATGACAAAACATACACAGCTCAGTGTTCACACGGTGAGGGGAAGTCAGGTTTGGTACTGTAAGCTGACAGTGTGACAAAATCCTGCCTGGTGAGGCATCAGAGGGATCTTCACTGCCTTCTGCTGGCATCCTGCACCTGGGGGTGTGCAGCCTGCAGAAGAGGAGGCTCAGGGCAGAGCTCATTGCTGTCTGCAGCTACCTGAAGGGAGGCTGTAGCCAGGTGGGGTTGGGCTCTGCTCCCATACAACCAGCCCATAATCACGGAAGGGTAGAGGTTGGAAGGGACCTCTGGAAGTAATTGAGTCCAACCCCCCTGATAGAGCAGGATTACCTGAAGCAGATCAGATGTCCAGGTAGGCCTTGAGAGCCTCCAGAGAGGGAGACTCTGCCAGCTCCTCTGGGCAGCCTGTCCCTGTGCTCTGCCAGGCTCCAGGTACAGAAGTTCCTTCTCATGTTCGCTGGAGCTTCCCACGGTCAAGTTTATTCCCAGCGCCTCTCACCCTGTCACTGGGGACTACTGAGAAGAGTCTGCCCCCATCTTCCCGACCCCCACCCCTGAGATGTTTGTCGGCAATGAGTAGATACCCCCCCAGCCTCCCTGACCCAGTGGGGTGCAGCTCCGCTTGCCTTTGTTCCTGCCCCTGGCGGGGCGCTTTGAGCTCTGCAGCGCTGGAGAGCTCAGTGCGAGTGCCTTGGCTGCGGCTGAGACTGCTCAGCACTAGAGCAGCTTGTGGCAGCTGCAGGCTCCTGATGCTGGGCATGTGACTGAGATTGTGGCTTAACAAGTTCTCACCATCAGAAGTCAGCAGTGGCTGGCAGAGTGGCGGGGCTGAAACCAGCGATTCGCTCACAGCAGTGGCAGCTTCTGCCGCTCTGGCTCTGGGTAATTGCTGGTTGGGATGGTTCCATCTCTGCTCATTGAGTGTTTGCTTTCAAGAGGAGCACTGCAGCTTGAATCATTGACCTTGGCTCTAAATTAGAGGATGAGTTTGTGGAGTGTTCTCCTGCTCCCCCACCCATTTAGCAACCTCCTTGACCTCCAGGGCTTGATTTCCCTGAAATGCAGAGATAAATCTAACTTCGCTTCCTGATGCTGAGATCATTTCTTCTCTCTCTGTCGTTGATCATGGGAAGCTTTACAGTTTTAACCTCCCTTGTTTCACTTAGGGTTTTGTTGGGTGCAGAAATGTCTCTTAGGAACATCAAGAGATTTATAAGCATTTGCCTTTATCTTTCTGACAAGTCTCTACCAGCATCACTCTGTCTCCCCTGTCTTGCACTGAGAGTTGATCAACGGCTGGTCCTATTCTTCCCCTGCCCTGCTCTCCCTCTTGCCTCTGGAGCAGTTTGTTTCTCCAGACCTTGAACATCAATGTGCTGCAAAATGAAGCAGATGACAGCGATCTGACAGTGTCTGAGGGCAGAAAGAACCCTTGGAGCAGTGCCTGCTGAGGTGTCCTTTGGGCAGGGAGAAGACATCAAAGGCAGCAGTTCTGGCACTGAAACTGGCTGCATGGACTTTGTGAGCTTGCAGTATCTCTGTGCAAAACTACAACCTGTAGATTGCAACTGCTTTGTTTCCACCCCCTCCACTCTCTCTTGCCCTGCTATTTCTTGCTGCTTGCATCATTAGTGCCTGGGATTCTGGGGTACTGTTTGCCATGCATAGTTTTGCTCTCACCAACAGCTGCCTTCTCCTTGCAACTGAGATTTCCTTCTGCCTTGCTGCTCAGAGATTCCAGTGGAAGCAAATATTTGTGGGTTAAGTGTTCCTACTTGATCTACTGTGTTCTTTGGGGCCAGATCTTTGACTAGAGTAACTCAGGACACCTTGACTGTTCACAGGCTCACAGGAAGTCAGGGGATGGAAAAGACCCAAAGAGATCATCGAGTCCAACTCCACTGCTAGAGCAGGGCCATACAGTCCAGCTCAGGGCACACAGGAACACATCCAGACAGGCCTTGAAGGGCTCCAGAGAAGGAGACTCCACAGCCTCTCTGGGCAGCCTGTGCCAGGGCTCTGGGACCCTTACACTCAAGAAGTTCCCCCTTGTGCTGAGCTGGAACCTGCTGTGCTGCAGCTTCCATCCACTGCTGCTTGTCCTGTCCCAGGGAGCAGTGAGCAGAGCCTGTCCCCCCCTCCTGACCCCCAGCCCTCAGATAGTTACAGACATTGATTAAATCCCCTCTCAGTCTTCTCTTCTCCAGACTAAGCAGCCCCAGGTCCCTCAGCCTCTCCTCCTCAGGTACTGCTCCAGTCCCCTTGTCATCCTCCTCACACCTTCAAACTCGATCCTCTCTCCCCACCCCTTAGCTTCTCTTGCCCCAGCATAGGAACAAAAGGGAAGTTGTGGCCATGGAGCACTGTTAGCAGTTCTTAACCATTCATCTTTCCAACAATGCTGGATAAAGAAAAGAGTCCCTTGCAGGCTCTGGCTCGTGGCAAACATTACTGCCAAGACCTAATGCAAGTTCTTCATACTGTGGGCTGCACTTCACTGACTATCCACTCATGCAGCTGACTTGCATGCATAGGAATGACAGGATTTAATGTTGGAAACTTGTTCCTTAAGTGTAGTGTTTGGATCTTTCTTAATAGTCCACAAGGCTTTTTTCTTGTTGTTCCTCAGAAATCACAGAATCAGTCAGGGTTGGAAGGGACTACAAGATGCAGCCAGTTCCAACCCTCCTACCATGGGCAGGGACACCCTACCCTAGATCAGGCTGCCCACAGCCTCATCCAGCCTGGCCTTAAACACCTTCAGGGATGGGGCCTCAACCACCTCCCTGGGGAACCCCTTCCAGCCTCTCACCACCTTCATGCTGAACAACTTCCTCTTCATGTCCAGGCTGAACCTACCCACCTCCAGCTTTGCTCCATTCCCCCCAGCCCTGCCACTACCTGATGGCAGGCATCTGCCTGAGAATCAAACGTGAATAGAAAGCTGTGCCCTGCCACAAGGCTCAGGGAAGGGAGGCTGTAGCCAGGTGGGGTTGGGCTCTTCTCTCAGGCAACCAACGACAGAATAAGAGGACACAGCCTCAAGCTGTGCCAGGGCAGGTCTAGGCTGGATGTTAGGAGGAAGCTCTTGACAGAGAGAGTGATTGGCTTTGGAATGGTCTGCCCAGGGAGGTGGTGGAGTCACCATATCCAAAGGTCCCTATGGCACAGGGGCTTGGAACTGGATGATCCTTGAGGTCCCTTCCAACCTAAACCATTCTATGATTCAGTGCTTTAGGGGTAAAATTGTAGTTGCAGAATGCTGAACGGTTCTGAAGCTTCTGTTACTGCAGGAAAGCTTTGGGCTCTCGAAACGCCCTTGGCCACATCACCCTGTCCTTTGCAAAGCTAAGTGCACTGACTGCAGTGGGCAAGGGAGCAGAAGTGTGCCACTGTGTGTGTGTGCCTGCCTCTGCAGCACGTCCCTGGCTGTGCTGGAAACACAGGATGTGCCTCTGGGGCAGAGATGCTGCAGAAAACGCCCTGTAATTTGCTGCTGGCATCACAGCTCCTGGGGTTTTAATCTTTGTTCACAAAATAGATGTGTTTAAAGACAGGACCTGCATGGAAAACGTTCAGACCACATGTAGACAAACACTGACTAGACAATTCACCACATCTCAGGCAATTCACAACTCTGAAAACAAATGTAGGCTTCTCTCTCTGTGTTGTTTTTATTTGCCTGTTTCTCCTCTCTCTGTTCTCCACAAAGGCTTCCTTTCTGGTTTTAGCAGCACAGAGTTTGTCTAGCAGGAGGCTACACACACTGTGACGGGCAGGGGACAGGTACCCTCCACAGCTTCAGCCAGAAACTCTGTTGGTTCTCTAGGGGGTGTCCCTGCAGGAAAGAGCAGGCTGAGCAGCACAGCTCAGTGCGTGAATGACAACTCAGTGGGGGCAGAACCTCTTCCTCACATCCCACCGAATTTTACCCTTCTCTCATTTCAAACCTTTGCTCCTCGTCCTGTCGCCGCAGCCCTTTGCAAACAGTCTCTCGGCAGCCTTCTGTAGCCCCCTTCAGGCACTGCAGGCTGCTTTAGGTGGCTCCAGAGCCTCCTCCTCTCCAGGCTGCACACCCCCAGCTCCCTCAGCCTGTCCTCGTAGCAGAGCTGCTCCAACCCCCTGAGCATTTTACTGTCCCTCCTCTGGACCTGCTCCATCAGCTCCATGTCTGTCCTCTCTCTGGGGCTCAAGAGCTGGATGCAGCACTGCAGGTGAGGTCTCAGCAGAGCAGAGGACAGGGCAGAATCCCCTCTCTGGCTCTGCTGGCAACACTGCTTTGGATGCAATCAAGGATGTGGTTGTCCTTGGGGGCTGCAAGCTCACACTGCTGGCTCATGGCCAAGTGGGCATTGCTGAAGTTTAGCAAATAATCTTTCTCTCTTTCACAAGAGTCTCATTTTGACAGCTGAGAGTGTCCCAGCAGTCCCCTGCCAAGGAGGCAGCAGCTAAGGGCAAGCACTACTGAGAAACTCACCAAGTCTTAACTGGCCTGAGAGAAATGCAGCTGCAAAGGAGTTCCTTGCAGAGGCAGTGCTCAGAGTGAGTCTCATCGAGTGGTGAGCTGGAGAAGAGGTAGGAAGCCTCAATGGGTTTGCTTTCAGATCAGCCCAGCCCTCACTCTCACACCAAAGGAGCAAATCATCCATCAGTGGCCACGGTCAGATGTTATTTCCCCCACTACAAGCATGTGTGCCAGTTCCACCCAGAGGGCTGGGTTTTCATCCTGAAGTTATGTCTGTTGTCTAGGATGTGGGGAATTGGCCACTGGCAACCAGTCAGAGCCAGTTAAGGGAAGGATTTGCTCATCAGTGTTGAGCTTGGTGAGTTTTGGACATCTCGTTCATGCATTTTGCAAGTGATGACTCAAGGCTCACCAAAATCTTTCCTCCCTGCATTGACTGAACTGGGCCTTGTATGCTCCTTTAAAGACTGTGCCAGATTGCAGGAACATGTCTGCACAGAGTGTTCTAGACACTATCTTCTCCATGCTTAAAAAGGTTGCAGTTTCAGAAGGCATTTTTGTCAGTGATGTAAAACAGAAGTGGTGCGAGAGAAGCAGGTATTTAGCATGCCCAGGCTGTGAGGGACAATGGACAATGAAGAGCTGCACTGACTTTGTCTTTAAAGCTTAGACAGTTCAAAGGTGCAACAGAGCAAGGGGACACAGCCTCAAGCTGTGCCAGGGCAGGTCTAGGCTGGATGTCAGGAGGAAGTTGTTGGCAGAGAGAGTGATTGGCATTGGAATGGGCTGCCCAGGGAGGTGGTGGAGTCGCTGTGCCTGGAAGTGTTGAAGCCAAGCCTGGCTGGGGCACTTAGTGCCATGGTCTGGTTGATTGGCCAGGGCTGGGTGCTAGGTTGGGCTGGGTGAGCTTTGGAGCTCCCTTCCAGCCCCTGGATACTCTGTGATCCTGTGGTGCAGAGAGATAAAGTTGTGCTTGAGGAAACAACTTAGAGCTTGCAGCATGGAGGCTCTTGAGCTGCAGCTACCATTTGGATTTGTGTGACATTCATGGGCTCCAGCTACCCATAAACCACTCTGAACTTCCACTTGCCTCCAAATAAACCTCAGTGAGGTCACCCAAGAAGAGACAAACAAGGGCACATCTGTGCCTCTGTTGCTGCCATGGGGCTCACAGGATGAGGCAGCTCTCAGACATAACTTGAATGTGGGATTGCTTTTTTACTTCCCAGCAAATGATGGCTTGGAAGAAGACTTCTCAGCAGAAGCCAGAAGTGCTCTTTGTATGTGCTGTGGTGCTGGGGATGTGCTGGGGGAGGCCTCGAGGTGTTTGAAAGGACATTGGCAGTGTCATCCATCGGCAGAGCCTGGGAGGAGGCCATTAAGCAAATTGGGAATCTTAGATGTGGAGGAAGTATTATGTTCAAGGCTTCAGTGCCTGCTATGATTAGAGTGCTCTTTATGGGGGATTTGTTATAAATTTCTTCATCCTGGACAACTGCCAAGCCCAAGGCTTTAATACTCTGAGGCTGAGTCACAGAAGTGGGGACTGACTGCTCTGGGAGCCTGCTGACTTGCCAGGAGGTGGGTGTAAGAGGTAGGATGCAAGCAAGAGAGAGAGGGGCGCGGAAAACAAGCTCCACATTCTTTCATTTAGAAGAAAAAAACTCTGTGGCTTCAGGTTTTTGACCATGGTTTCCAAACCTGCCAACAAAAATGGGAGCTCTGAGGGACCTGGGACTGCTCAGTCTGGAGAAGAGAAGACTGAGAGGGGATCCAATCAACGTCTGTAACTCTCTCAGGGCTGGGGGTCAGGAGGGGGGGACAGGCTCTGCTCACTGCTCCTTGGCATAGGACAAGCAGCAATGGATGGAAGCTGCAGCACAGGAGGTTCCAGCTCAACACAAGGGGCAACTTCTTGATTGGAAGGGTCCCAGAGCCCTGGCACAGGCTGCCCAGAGAGGCTGTGGAGTCTCCTTCTCTGGAGCCTTTCCAGACCTGTCTGGATGTGTTCCTGTGTGCCCTGAGCTAGACTGTATGGTCCTGCTCTAGCAGGGGAGGTTGGACTGGATGAGCTATTTGGATCCTTCCCTCCCCTGTGATCCTGTAATGAGACTGTGAGGGATCAAACAGGAAGGAAAGGCAAACCTCTCCTTCCCTGTGCCATCCACAACAAGACTGAGGCAGATGGGAACATGGAATGTATGAGTTAGGCGAAGAACAAGAAAGGAACCAAGAAAGTGCCATGGTCTGGCTGACTGGACAGGGCTGGGTGATAGGATGGACTGGATGAGCTTGGAGGTCTCTTCCAACCTGGTTGATTCTATGGTTCTATATTTCACTCAGAGACCCCAAGCCTCTGTGTGCCCATTTAGCTGACCTCCAGCTACCCAGGTTAATGAGGCTGCAGAGGAGAGTCAGCCTTATTTTCTGCTTAACCTCCCCAGGCTGAAATTCAGCCTCAGGCAGTGCTTGACTCAGGTGTGCACAGCACTTCTTTGGGATGAGTGGTTCATCTTCTTAAGCTACACAACCTCAGCTCTCAGCCTTCTCTTCCTCTGATGACTAAGCCCCTTCTCTAGTGCCCCTTCATTTACTGTCCTTCATCCCACCTTTGCTGTAATCCCCTCACCCTGCTGCTTCAGCTGCTTCCCAGTGCTTTGTGCAGCCCAGCTCTGGCTGGCAGAAAGCAAGGGACCAGTTTCCTTCCTCAGCAATCCTCCTGAGCACTTTGCTCCCGAAGCTGCAGGTCCATATAATTGGATTCCTCTCGAGTTCAAGGCTCACAATTTTTTCCTGCATAAGGGTGGAGCAGAGGAAGGTCAAAAGTCAAACAGGTACTTCTCACTCTCACAGCATCACAGAATCATGTCAGGAGCTGGAGGGGACCTCACTTCCCTTTCTGCTGACTTTAAAATGTGCCTCTGTCATACTTTGTAGTTTTGCCTCAGAATCTCCTTTTTATTTATGGAAGCTGAGATTACCTCCTGGAAAATCACTGTGTGGTCTCCACAGGTGCTTTCCAAACTCAGCCATTCTATGAGCCACCTCTAATAAGCCCATGTAGAATCTTAGAATCACAGAATGTGAGGGGCTGGAAGGGACCTCCAAAGCTCATCCAGTCCAACCCCCCTGCCATAGCAGCAGCACTCAGAGCAGAGCACACAGGAACACATCCAGGCAGCTCTGGAATAGCTCCAGAGAGGGAGACTCCACAGCCCCTCTGGGCAGCCTCTTCCAGGCTTCTGTCACCCTCACAGGGAAAAAATTCCTCCTCATGTTTCAATGAAGCTTACTCTGCCTCAGGTTGCACCCAGTGCTGCTTGTGCTGGCACTGGGCATCACCCAGCAGAGCCTGGCTCCAGTCTCCTGGCACTCACTCAGGGAGGTTGTTGAGGTTCCCTCTCTGGAGACATTCAAGAGGTGTTCAAGGCCAGGCTGGATGAGGCCTTGAGTGACCTGTTCCAGTGAGAGGTGTCCCTGCCTATGGCAGGGAATTGGAACTGAATGGTCCTTGAGGTCCCTTCCAACCTAAACCATTCTATGTTCTTCCAGAGCTGCCTGGATGTGTTCCTGTGTGATCTGCTCTGGGTGCTGCTGCTCTGGCAGCGGGGCTGGACCAGATGAGCTTTGGAGGTCCCTTCCAGCCCCTGACATTCTGTGATTCTATCTATGGTTTACATATTTCCTTCAGGAAATATTTTAGCCCACAGAACCCAGCTCAAAAGTAGCCCTTACTGGAATCAGAAGAAGACCTGGCACCAGTGGCACCTGCTCCCTGCCTGTGTGTGCATCCCCTCCCAGCCTCTTCCATCTGTCCCTGGCGTGGACCCACAACAACCACAGTCAGCATCTGCCTGGTGTCCCCATTTAGTGCTCCTCCCTGCTCCTGCCCATCTACAGCCCAGGAGCCACTGTGGATCTGTCTCCTCTCTAGTTCAGGTGTCAGTCAGGTTAGCTGGGGCACTGCAGGGCAACTGCCAGGCTCAGGTGGGAATATTGTGCAATGTTTGCCTAATTGCCAGGCTGGAATGGTGCTGTTTATTTTGTTACTCAACTGGGAGTGATAGGCCGTTTAAAGCTTAGAAGTCTGCTTGATAAGTGGGAAGATAAAGATAATTATATTGCCTATCAGAGAGGGCAATCTGCAGCTGCATGGGCTGCAGCACAGCTCGCTCCGGGGATGTGCTGAGTGGGAGAAGCACTTAACACTTTTGCTACCCACACTGTCGGGGCGAGGAGGTCCAACTGCATCTCCACAGGGGTGTAAATAGCTTTTCCTATGCTTTCTCTCCTGGCTGAATTTACTACACTTCTGCATCAAAGTCTTGCACCAGCATGGCAAAACAGTGCTGCAGAGATCCCAGGCTCACAGGATGTCAGGAATTTGCAGGGACCCATCCACTCCAAGCCCCCTGCCAGAGCAGGACCACACAATCCAGCTCAGGGCACACAGGAACACATCCAGACAGGCCTTGAAGGCTCCACAGAAGGAGACTCCACAGCCTCTCTGGGCAGCCTGTGCCAGGGCTCTGGGACCCTTCCAGGCAAGAAGTTCCCCCTGGTGCTGAGCTGGAACCTCCTGTGCTGCAGCTTCCATCCATTGCTGCTTGTCCTATCCCAGGGAGCAGTGAGCAGAGCCTGTCCCCCCCTCCTGACCCACAGCCCTCAAATAGTTATAGACATTCATTAGATCCCCTCTCAGTCTTCTCCAGACAAAGCAGCCCCAGGGCCCCCAGCCTCTCCTCACCAGGCACTGCTCCAGTCCCCTCATCATCCTCATAGCCCTTCCTTGGACTCTCTCCAGCAGATCCCTGTCCCTCTTCAACTGGGAAGCCCAAAACTGAAGGCAGTACTCAAGAGGGAGTCTCAGCAGGGCAGAGGAGGAGGAGAACCCTCCATCCATTGCTCCTTGCTATCCAGGGAGCGGGGTGCTTAGTGTTTTGATAACAACAGGAGGCTGAAGATGAGGCAGCAGTGTGCCCAGGTAGGCAGCAGAGCCAATGGCATCCTGGGCTGGCTCAGGAGCAGTGTGGGCAGCAGGACAAGGGAGGTTCTTCTGCCCCTGTGCTCAGCACTGCTCAACATGCTTGTGCTGTGTCCAGTTCTGGGTTTCTCAAGTCAAGAGAGATGTTGAGGTGCTGGAAGGTGTCCAGAGAAGGGCAGCAAGGCTGTGGAGGGGCCTGGAGCACAGCCCTGTGAGGAGAGGCTGAGGGAGCTGGGGGTGTGCAGCCTGCAGAAGAGGAGGCTCAGGGCAGAGCTCATTGCTGTCTGCAGCTCCCTACAGGGAGGCTGTAGCCAGGTGGGGTTGGGCTCTGCTGCCAGGCAGCCAGGGACAGAACAAGAGGACAGAGCCTCAGGCTGTGCCAGGGCAGGTTCAGGCTGGATGTTAGGAGGAAGTTGTTGTCAGAGAGAGTGATTGGCATTGGAATGGGCTGCCCAGGGAGGTGGTGGAGTCTCTGTGCCTGGAGGTGTTGAAGCCAAGCCTGGCTGGGGCACTTAGTGCCATGGTCTGGTTGATTGGCCAGGGCTGGGTGCTAGGTTGGGCTGGGTGAGCTTGGAGCTCTCTCCCAACGTGGCTGATCCTGTGATTTTATGACACTATGACTGCTTAGTCCCACTGCCTTGTAGCAAATTCTATCCCAAAGTTTCTCCTGGTGTTTCTGGAGCCTTCACATGGATCCATCTGTGCTGAGGATGCCAAATCCCTTCAGGGCTCTGCTCTTAAATGTGCTGCTGCTAAGGCAGGCTCAGAAGGTTTGTAGGTAATCTGCAGCTTTCCACCAAGCTTTGAGCTCTGTCAGCATTGCTCTGCAAGCCAGATGCAAGCTCAGTGCTCAGAGCAGAGGCCACTCACCTGCTTTGTATCCTCACATCTTGGCAGAGTGTTCACGAGGGAAACAAAGTAAAGAGCAGAGCCTCATTTCACAGCTTGACCTCTTGTTTTAGGAATGACAGAATTAAGAGAAGGAAGTTATTGAAGCTGCTTGGGACAGAGCCAGCATCCTCTTGGCTAATGTCCTGCTGCCCTCAGGACTGAAGTGTCTCTGTATGCTGGTTGGTGAATTAGTGAATGTAATCAAACCCACCCTTGGCTGGCAGGAGAGACAACAGAGAGCTCCAGGAGCCACTCCAGGAGCCACACCATGAGCTGCTAAAGATGCTTCAGCCTCCTCTGTGGGCAGCTGGGTTAATCGGGCCACTTTCCTTTTCTTGCTGTGCAGCCGACTTGGTCTACAGCGAGAGCCTCTCCTCACAGGGCTGTGCTCCAGGCCCCTCCACAGCCTTGCTGCCCTTCTCCAGACACCTTCCAGCACCTCAGCATCTCTCTTGAATTCAGGAGCCCAGAACTGGACACAGCACTCAAGGTGTGGCCTGAGCAGTGCTGAGCAGAGGGGCAGAAGAACCTCCCTTGTCCTGCTGCCCACACTGCTCCTGAGCCAGCCCAGGATGCCATTGGCTCTGCTGCCCACCTGGGCACTGCTGTCTCATCTTCAGCTCCTCTCTCCCAGCACCTCCAGCTCCCTCTCTGCCTGGCTGCTCTCAGCCACTCTGTACCCAGCCTGTAGTGTTGCTTGGGGTTGTTGTGGCCAAAGTGTAGAACCCTGCACTTGGCCTTGTTCAATCTCATCCCCTTGGCCTCTGCCCACCCAGCCAGCCTGGCCAGGTCCCTCTGCAGGGCTCTGCTACCCTCCCACAGCTCCACACCTGCTCCTAGCTTGGTGTTATCTGCACACTCACTGCTGCTGGACTCAATCCCCTGCTCCAGATCATCAATAAAGACATTGAACAGGACTGTGCCCAGCACTGATCCCTGGGGCACAGCACTAGTGCCAGCTGCCAGCTGCATGTGGCACCATTCACCGCCACACCTGGCCTGGCCCTGCAGCCAGTTCTTGACCCATATCAGAGTGAATCTTTCCTTGCCCTTCCCTGTGATTCTGTAATGTTAATATTCCTTTCCACACTGCTGAGTAGCCTTCTCCTCTCTGAAGATCCTTTTATCTCAGTTCATCTCGAGTTGTGGCCCCACTGACTTCCTGGAGCAACACATTCTGAGCTCAGACTGCATAGCAAGATTTGTGTCTCTGACATCTGCTGCAGGTGAATGCCTCTTTGCTCTTTCTGTCCTATGACAGAGCAGCAATGAACCTTCTCTAAGGCTTGCTAAGGAGCATGGCTCCAAGCTCTGCAGTTGTTCCAGCCCTACAGGTTATTCTACATCACTGTTTTCTGTCATCCTCCTCCAGGTCTCCTCTGACTGCAGATTCCCATGCTGCAGTGCCCACTAATGCTGAGCATCCCTTCTATTCCTCTTGCTTCCCTGGCTGGCTTGCACTCTGCTCTGTGTTATCGCTCACTTGTCGAGTGGTTCATAGACTACCACAGATCTCAGTCAGGGTCCTGGCAGCAGTGTAAAAACAGAATGCTGGACAACTGGATGGAAGTTCTCGCTGACATTGCTGACATATGTCTGCCATAGGCTTGCTGGGCCTTTTCCAGCTGATCTGGTCAGATCCTTGCCTGTGTTGGTCTATTCATTGAGCTGTTGTGTGTGGGCACCTGTGTGACTCTGGAACAGACATGGGGAGCTACTGCAGCTGGAGAAAATTGTGTCTGAGAGGGGTGATAGAAGGTGCAAGGGGAAAATCCTGCTCTCTGCTTAGAAGCTACTGAGCTTCTCCTGTCAGCTCCTAAAGTCACACAGCCTTTCAGCTGTGCCCATAGGTTGGACTGGATGATCTTGGAGGTCTCTTCCAACCTGGTTGATTCTGTGATTCTATGAAGTACAAGTATCTGTCAGCTTAACTACAGCCCCTTTGCTCTCAGCCACCCTGTGCTCAGGTATCCAGGAAGGCCAATGACATCCTGGCCTGTATCAGAAAGAGTATGGCCAGCAGCACTAGGGAAGTCCATGGAGGAATGGGTTTAAACTGGCAGAAGGGAGATTGGAACTGGAGGTTAGGAAGAAGTTGTTTGCAATGAGGATGGTGAGATACTGGCACAGGTTGCCCAGGGAGGTGGTGGAGCACGGAAGCACCCAATGTGATCTTTGAACTGGAGGTGGGGAGATCCAAACTGGATGTGAGGAGGAAGTTTTTGAGCATGAGAGTGGTGAGAGGCTGGCAGGGGTTGCCCAGGGAGGTGGTTGAGGCTCCATGGCTGGAGGTGTTTCAGGCCAGGCTGGCTGAGGCTGTGGGCAGCCTGATCTAGGGTAGGGTGTCCCTGCCCATGGCAGGGGGGTTGGAATTGGCTGATCCTTGTGGTGCCTTCCAAGCCTGATTGAGTCTATGATTCTATGAATTACAGGATCATAGGATCATATGAACCATGTGAATTCTATGGATCATAGAACCATAGGATCATAGGATCACAGTCAAGGTTGAAAGGGACCACAAGGAGCATGCTGGGTGCTGGGGGAGCCCAGCTCACAGACAGAGCAGAGGGACAAAGGGCAGTGCTGCTTTTCATTCCCCATGCTCAGCACTAGGGTCACACACTTGCTGCATGCTTCACTGCATCACTTTTGGAATGGAAAATAGAGTGCCCCTTTTTCCCTTTGTCTTTGCCCCTAACTGTAATGTTTAATGTATTTCAATTAACTCCCTTCCTGGTTACCACTTTGTAACGGGCACAGGTGATGCATGCCAGGGTACCAGAAGCTATTGCCTCGTAGTGAACTCTCTCTGCTGCTTATCTGAGCCTAACAGCACGCAGAGTGTGACATCAGCAGCCCAGTGACTCACACCCTGAGATACCATAGGTGTGTTTTATATCCTGGAGATCAGCAAAATCCTAGGCACCAGCCTGGGCTGGGTTTGCCTCTCTTGTTATGGAAACTGCCTGCACAGGCTCTGAGAGCACTAAACAACTGTAAATGAAGTCCTTCTGCTGCTTATCAGAAGATAAACTGCCTGTTTAAAAAAGGTGGTGCCCAGCATGGGAGAGCTCCTTAAAAAGGCACAGGCTGCTGACTGTAGCTGTCTGGAGGGAGCTGTTCATAGAATCACAGAATGTGAGGGGCTGGAGGGGACCTCCAAAGCTCATTCAGCCCAGCCCCCCTGCCACAGCAGCAGCACCCAGAGCAGATCACACAGGAACACATCCAGGCAGCTCTGCAATAGCTCCAGAGAGGGAGACTCCACAGCCCCCCTGGGCAGCCTCTTCCAGTGCTCTGTCACCCTCACAGGGAAAAAAATCCTCCTCATGTTTAAATGAAACTTCCTCTGCCTCAGCTTCCACCATTGCCCCTTGTGCTGGCACTGGGCATCACCCAGCAGAGCCTGGCTCCAGCCTCCTGCCACTCACCTTTACATCTTCAGAACCACTGCCGAGGTCCCCTCTCAGTCTCCTCCTCTCTCTCACCCACACAGGACAGGCTGTTTGGTACCCACACAGAGCATCCTGTTTGAAGCTCTCTGGAGAGCAATGCAGTGCAATGCTCTGTTCCCATTCCTGCTGCCCCTTAGCTGCTGCTCTGCAGCCTTCTCCCTTGGCCCTCACTCCAAGGGCTTCACTTGCATTGTCTTGGCCCTCCTTAGCACTCCTCTGCCCCCCAGCACGCAGAGGCATCCCAAGACACACGGCACAGGGCACAGTGTTGTTCAGATGCAGGTTTTTAACCTTGAAGTAACATCTACAGACTTCCACCCTGCAAGGTCTGAGGGGGCAGAGGTTGGCTGTTGCTGTGGGAGTTTTTTACTTTGCTTAGTTGAGGTCTTTAAGAGTTTTTTTTAAATCGTTCTCAAGTAGCCCTGGAAAATCTTAAACTGCTCCATCCTCTACCCTGTTAGCTAAGAAAATTCCAGACACTTCATTGAGGAGAGGCTATAAAAGCATTGTTAGCTCTCCAGTGAGCCCTGTTACTCTGCAACAAGTTGATTAGTCATCTGGCAGCATCTAATCACCCACAGAATCCAACTGGCAGCAGAGCCAGAAGGCATCTCCTGCGTGGGGCAGGCTCTCCAGCCCGCAGGCTGCTGCCAACAGCAGCAACAAAACAAAGGAGAGCTTGGCAGATATTTTCTTTTCGACAGTCCTGGGGGGGGAATGGGGGCAAAAGGACAGGGAGATGGGGGAATGGAACAAAGCTGGAAATGGGGAGATTCTGCCTCGATGTTAGGAAGAAGTTCTTCAGCATGAGAGTGGTGAGAGACTGGAAGGGGTTGCCCAAGGAGGTGGTGGAAGCCTCATCCTTGGAGGTTTTAAGGTCAGGCTGGATGAGGTTGTGGACAACCTGCTCTAGTGTGAGGTGTCTCTGCCCATGGCAGGGGGGTTGGAACTGGCTGATCCCTGTGGTCCCTTCCATCCCTGATTAGTTCTGTGATTCTATGATCTGCCTCTCAAAGTCATCCGGCGTCTGCATGTGCAAAGCTCTTTAACTCATGCTGAGCATAGATTGGGATGGACTTTGGGCAGGAATGTGAGAAACTCAGCCAGATGTTACCACATGTTGCTAAGATTACTAATTTAGGTCTGAGGAACGATTTTACCACTCTCTGAACCAAAGCAAACCATACATCTGAGCAGACCTGGCTACTTTGTCCTTCGATCCCGAACACACAGTTCTCATCACAACTCATACGCTGCCCCAGGAGCCCACAGGGACACTGATTGTCACTCCAATTGCTTTGCCTTTTGCACCCTGCAGGGTAAGATGTAGCTGTGCTGTGTCATGCATTGCCTTTAACTGGCACCAGTGGGTGTGAGATTGATCCTTCCTTTACCTCTGTTAATAGGTCTGAATAGTCTTTTTCTTTAAAAGAGGTTGCTAATACCCATCAGAGAGTCATAGAATCAGCGAGGTTGGAAGAGAGCTCCAAGCTCAGCCAGCCCAACCTAGCACCCAGCCCTGGCCAATCAACCAGACCATGGCACTAAGTGCCCCAGCCAGGCTTGGCTTCAACACCTCCAGGCACAGCGACTCCACCACCTCCCTGGGCAGCCCATTCCAATGCCAATCACTCTCCCTGACAACAACTTCCTCCTAACATCCAGCCTGAACCTGCCCTGGCACAGCTTGAGGCTGCCTGGCAGCAGAGCCCAACCCCACCTGGCTACAGCCTCCCTGCAGGGAGCTGCAGACAGCAATGAGCTCTGCCCTGAGCCTCCTCTTCTGCAGGCTGCACACCCCCAGCTCCCTCAGCCTCTCCTCACAGGGCTGTGCTCCAGGCCCCTCCCTAGCCTTGCTGTCCTTCTCTGGGCACATCAGGAGTTTAATTAGCCATTCTAGGCAAAGTGGGGAGTTACACTCTGGTTGTTGTCTGAAACAATGCCCTGAGTACCCACTGCTGCCTGGGCCCTGTTGGTCTGGTTGGCTTTGGCTTGGGTTGGAATTAGACAGAGCCTGATTCTCATTTAATGCTAATAGTCACTTTCAGGTAGGTTGCTTTGCAGAGTAATGAAAAAGGGATGCATAGTAAATGGGAATCTGGCTGCTCAGAGCATCTCTGTGCATGCTCCAGGGGATGCCCAGGCAGGTGGTGGCAGCCTCATCCCTGGAGGTGTTTAAGGCCAGGCTGGATGAGGCTCTGGACTGCCTGCTCTAGTGTGAGGTGTCCCTGGGCATGGCAGGGGACTGGAACTGAATGGTCCTTGTGGTCCCTTCCAACCCTGACTGATTCTAGGATCCTATGATTCTACGTGATTGTACATCCTGCTTTCTGCTCCTGGGGCTTGTCTTTGGCTGGCTGTTTCACTTTTTAACTCCCACATCTGTGAAGAGCCTGCAAACTGCTAGGGAGTGCAGAGGGACTGAGACAGCAGAGTCAGACTCCACCTTCTCCCAGACAGCCCCAGCAGCCGTGCAGAAGTCAGGACACTGAGGGCTCCCTACCCTCTTGCCATCTTCCCAAACAGAAACTGGAGATCACTGGAGACAAATTCCTCCTTGTGTGGGAGGTGTGGCACTCCAGTAGCCACTGAACCCTCCATGGTGCCCCTGGAGGATAGGTTTGGTGTTCTTGGTGAGTCTCTTTGCACCACCAGCAATGTTCTGCAAGGGAAATCAACCGACAGCAGCTATGAGAGCTCATCTAGCTCATGGCCTTCAGAGAGGCTAGGAGGGAGAAATCTTCTACCATGCATCTGCAGTTAAAAGGAAAAGAGGAGTGTTTGTCATCGGGGACTCACTTCTGAAGGGTGCTGAGGGTCCTCTGTGATGGCTGTGTTCAAAGAGCTAAACCTATTTGCAGCCCTGGGCTCTGAGAGAGAAATGCCCTGTGGTGCACATCCTCCGTGGAGAGATGAGAGGGGCTGAAAAAGGAACTGGTAAGAAATTGATGCAGCACAGGGACTACATCTGGCCAGAAAATGGATCTCTCTTGTGCAAGTTACTGAGGCAAAGAAGAATATCCTGCTCTGGACTGACTCTGAGACAGGGAGCCTCGATTTAAGGCTTGGCTGGCTTTTGAAAGAGGGACTGGCAGCTCACAAGGAGCAAGGGCAGGTCTTCCTCCATGCTCTTCACCTCAGCTAGGTGAGATGCCTATGTCACACTCTTCCCTGCCCAAAAAGATGACTCTGGAGAAGCCAGGCTGTGCTGCTGACTCTCAGGCAGACAGAATTTATTCCTCTCCCTGAGCTCATGGTTTTGGTTTATTTCTTGCCTATGTCTTTCAACCTGAACAGGTCACCCATTCGAGGTGGGTTGGCATCATGGGGACATCACTGGCTGGCTTTTGGTGCCTGAGCTGTGCTCTGGGATATGCTGCCTGCTGAATGCCTGCAGTGAAATCACCTAACACAAGAACCTCTGAACAGAGTCCTGAGGCTCTCCTATGATATTAATCCTTACCCCAACTCACACATGGGCAAACTATAAGCAGCCAAACAACAGGAACGAGATTTCCTTGGTTCAGCTGGAATCCTGCCTCCCAAAGGTGACAGAACACAGGAGAGAGCCAGCAACACACGAGAAGAATGTCCTGAGGAGGAACACAGCTCTCCTTCCCCAGCTTTGCATTCAGCAAGCTGCTGCTCAGTTCCTGTGTGAACAATTAATCCAAGGCAAATATTTGCCCAAGGGGGGCTGAGCTCCGGCAGGTTTCAGCGCCTGCCGAGCTTGGCTGAGAGCCTTCCACTGCCTGACTTCTCCAGGCCAGCTTTGCTTTTTAAACCCTCTCCATAAAAATAGCCCAGAGAAAAGGCTCTGGTACAATGCCCCAGGTTCTCTCCCTAAATGACAGCCTTCCCCTCCCGGGCCGTCCCCAGAGGGGTGCGCAATGCACGGCTGCTGCACCCTGCCAGCCTTCGGGGCCGCTCCAACCGCTCATTACTACGTTAAACGCAGTGGTCTGCTTCAAAGGCTCTGCTGTAAATAACTACCTTCCTAGCTGGGCAGATGCTGGGCCCGACCAGCAGCTCCTGTGCTGTCAGCTCCTCGGCTAGACGCGGCTCGGAACCGCCGACCGGCTGGCAGCTGGCAGCCGCCAGGGCTTGCGCAAGCAGGCTCGGGTGTGATTGGGAATCGATAACCTGGTTCCCCTGCTGGCTCTCGCTCTGCCGGCTGGGTCAGTGGGGGCGTTTGTCTGATCTCTGCACTTCCTCAGCTGTGGTTCTTTTCAAGGCAGAGGGGAAGAGATAGGGCACGGCTGTTCTGCTTGGCACACCAGGGTGGTGTGCTGTGTTTGTGCTGCCATAGGTGCCCTGTCCAAAGCCATGGAGGAGGCTCTAGGCACTAGCTGGAGAGCTGGCAGATGCCACCGTGTATCTGCTACAGTGTGGGTCATGCTCTATGTGCATACACTTAGCCCCTGGAATCATAGGAGGAAGTTGTTGGCAGAGAGAGTGAAAATGACACTAAGTGTACTGATACATAACTAATCACACAACTGATCTAGGCTGGATGTTAGGAGGAAGTTGTTGGCAGAGAGAGTGATTGGCATTGGAATGGGCTGCCCAGGGAGGTGGTGGAGTGGCTGTCCCTGGAGGTGTTGAAGCCAAGCCTGGACAGGGCACTTAGTGCCATGATCTGGTTGATTGGCCAGGGCTGGGTGCTAGGTTGGGCTGCATGGAGGTCTCTTCCAACCTGCTTGATGCTATGCCTCTCCCCAGGGCTGTGACTCACAAGCTCTGAGAGGTTTGTTTAAAAGAGCTGTGGCACAGTGTGGGGTTTGGATGGTGTTGGATGTTTATATCTTCACATCCTAATTCTGAAGCCTCAAGTTTTCAAGATTTTGTCTGCAATGATGAAGAAGGCCAACCTAAACCATTCTATGATTCTATGATTCTAAGAGGGGATCCAAACAGTTTTCTGATAGAATGACAGAGTCAGAGAATCACAGAATCAGAATCAGAATCACAGAGTCATAGAATCAGAGAGTCATAGAATCACAGAGTCATAGAAGCACAGAAACATAAAATCATAAAATCACAGAGTGCTCTGCATTGGAAGGGACCTCCAAAGCTCATCCAATCCAACCCCCTCTGCACTCAGCAGGGACATCCTCAACTACAGCAGGTTGCCCACAGCCCTCTCCAGCCTCACCTTCAATATCTTCAGGCATGAAGCCACAACCACCTCCCTGGGCAACCTGTTGCAGTGTTCCAGCAGCCTCCTGGTGCAGAACCTGTTCCTGACATCCAATCTCAATCTGCTCTGCTCTAGTCTGAAGCCATTGCCCTCATCCTGTCCCTGCAGCCCTTTGCAAACAGTCTCTCAGAAGCACTTGCCAGCATCCTGTTCAGCTTTCCAGAGGTGTCTGGTCTAGGATGAGATGTAAAGAATTTGTAGTCCCCAAAGTGAATTGATTTTCCCCCAGAATGTTATGAATATGTGGGGGGAAAGAAAGGAGCTTATTCTAGAAGTGGCTGTAAATAAGCAGAAGCTAAAGTATGTTGGTCCCTTAGGGAGTGGGGGGGTAAGAGTCATTTATTACCAGGTTTTGCCAGGGGTTTAACAGGTGCAAGGAAGGTGGTGAAATTCTGTGGTTCTTCTTCCTCCCTCAAACCTGCAGATGTTTTTCTGTGATGATATTCTCTGCTTGGGTTCATCCTTTATTTATTATTTTTATTGCAGGATTATATTTTCCTTCCTGGAATTTGCTGCTCATGTGGTGATGTGCAAGCCAGGATTTTCTTGGCTGTCACCAAACTATTCGGTTTCCTGTGGGAGAAGCACAGCAGAGAGTAGCAGTTAGAGGCTGTCGTTGGGCTGCTCATGCCTTGGCATTACTGCTCCTATGAATCTGCCTCTCTTCAATACCATAGGGTCGGAAGAATGGCAGACTCTGGGTTATAGGATTTCTCCTTGTGACAGACACAGTTCCCAGGTACACTCAGACCTGCCACTTTGCTTTTGACTTTCCCCCTTCTCTTCTGGAATTAGCTCCCGGTAAGACCACAGACACCTTCAGCAGGTCAGAGCAAAAGGAACTGCTACTCTTTTACTTTCTCACATGTTTATTTTGCTGCCAGCTCTCCTTGAAAAGGGCCAAGGCTGCAACCCTGCTAAATGGGTTAGTGTCAGTTCCATGCCTTGTTTATTTGCACGAGTGGGGCAGGGAAGATGGGAAACAGGGAAATGACAAGGCAGTGAGAGATAGAAAGCAGAGCTGCATCAAAGCCTGGCTGGGGCACTGAGTGCCATGGTCTGGTTGACTGGCCAGGGCTGGGTGCTAGGTTGGGCTGGATGAGCTTGGAGGTCTCTTCCAACCTGGTTTATTCTATGATTCTGTGATCAAGACAGATGTGAAGAGTACTAAGGTATGTAGCACTGTGATGGTTTGGGTGTCCCCCGCCCCCCCACACTTTAGAAATCACCCAGACTAGACTCAGCCAGCTCTGGAAATTTGAATGAAGCTTATATTTACAGCTGGCACAATTTACAAGCAGATAGTTACAGTGTGTACAGATACAGACAGAAATAGACAAGGTGAAAAGGTAATACAGAAACACAAAGAAACACAACTCCCCTCCCAGAAACCTGAGTCCCCAGGAGGGGCTCTCAACCACCCCTCACCTTCCCCCTACCCCTCTCAACCTTACCCCAGTCCCAAGGAAGAATGGAGGTTCGGCCAAGAGGGTTAAAAAGCAAGGTGAAGCAGCCAAGCAAAGGAGGGTGAGGTTAGAAAGCAAGATGGAGTCCAGCCAGCAGCCACAAGCTCCCCAGCAGGCAAGGAGAAGAGGACAGCCCAGCACCAAGTGCAGAGCAAAAGGACCTTATCTAATGTTTTGCTTTTCCTTGCTACCCATCTCAGCAAGACTGTGAGGGAAGTAGACCTCACCATTGTTTTCATTTCTCAGCCTATGATCTAGTTCCTCTCACCAAAACATCCCAGCTAGGCTCAAGCTAGCACAAGCACCCACACTTCAGTCCTTCAGCAGCAGGTTGTTCCTTGGAAATCCTCCCAGTGGACCTGCCAGGATGACAGAATTTTTTGCCACTGAGATGCTGAGAGGGCTGCAGCAGCTCTGCTCTGAGCACAGGCTGAGAGAGTTGGGGCTCTGCAACCTACAGAAGAGAAGGCTTCCAGAAGACCTTTCAGTGGCCTTGCAGGGTCTGAAGGGGGCTCCAGGAAGGCTGGGGAGGGACTATTGACAAGGTCTTGTTGTGACAATGGGTTTGAAGTGGCAGAGGGGTGATTGACACTGGATGTTAGCAAAGGGTTCTTTGCAGTGAGGGTGGTGAGACACTGGCACAGGCTGCCCAAGGAGGTTGTGGAGCACAGAAGCACAGAATGGGATCTTTGATCTGTGCTCCACAACCTCCCTGGAGGTGTTCAGCACCAGGTTGGATGAGTCCTTGAGCAACCTGTTCTAGTGGGAGGTGTGGCTGAGCTTTGAGGTCCCTTCCAACCTAAACCATTCTAGGATTCTACTCCACTCACAATGCTGAGACTAACTTTACTCCTGTCTTTATTCTTTCCATACAGGCAAACCCTCTTGTAAGCCTAATGAAACCTCATCCCTACCTCTGCACACAGCTGTGGCATACGACCCAGAGTGTCCCAGGGGTCCAGGGAGGGTTAAGCTGGCAGTGATTTATTTTTGTGGTGTCTCTGGACAGCTCTGGAACACTAAACCCCACAGTCCCGAAGAGGGCAGACAGCAGTGTTCTGTGCCACTTGTCGCTGGGGGACATGCAATAGCATCACTGCCCGTCAGGAAAACTGCTCTCAGCAATGACAACTCCGTTTATGCTGTGGACCATCACAACCCAAGGGCCAAATCCTGCGTTTCCAAGGGGAAGGAAAGCTGTGTAGCTCTGGGCACCAGGTGGTGCCCAGCGGCACAGTCTGGACGATTCTGTTTCAGATGTATGAAGTGGTTTATGGCTACCCCAAAGGCTGGCTGCTGGTGAGGTTCTGCTGCCATGGTTGCTTAAGGTCACCTTACCCATGCAGGCTGCTGCTCAGTGGGCACTCGAGAGCAGTAACCTAGGTAAATATTTGCATTTACATAATCATTGTCTTAACAGCACCGAAACGGCAGTGAATAGCCTCAGCCCCCAGAAGCCCTCAGGGCGCCGCGGGGAGGACATTGTGCTTCTGGCAGAGATGGATGCACTGCGTTATTGCGCTGGGCACAGCCACCGCCGGTGAAAGGGAGGCTTCACACATCCAGGCGCTGTGCTGCTTTCCCTTCTCTGCTGTGCTCGTGGAGGAATTGCCATTTGCTTTTTCTCACGTTTCTGTGTACCCTTACACAATAAAATATAATCCAACTGGACAGATGAAAACAGCAGAGACCAACTGGCTTGTAACAGCAGAGCCAGAGCCAAGAAACCTCTCTGCAACTGCCACAACAAGAAGAAAGTGCTTTTTGCCTCCTTGAAAGCAACCTTTGGGATGTTGCTGGCAATAGCTGCTCCTCGGAGCTCGTGGACTTGCACCTGAGCAGCTACAGTCCGCTGGGCTCTGCTGGTCCTGCCTCTCCTGGGGGAAATCACACCATCACAGCATCACAGATGTCAGGGCTTGAAAGGGACCCAGGGAGATTATCCAGTTCCAATCCCCCTGCCATGCCCAGGGACACCTCACACTAGAGCAGGCTGTCCACAGCCTCATCCAGCCTGGCCTTAAGCACCTCCAGGGATGAGGCTTCCACCACCTCCCTGGGCAACCCCTGCCAGGCTCTCACCACCCTCATGGTGAGGAACTTCTTCCTAACATCCAGTCTGAATCTTCCCATTTCCAGCTTTGTTCCATTCCCCTCAGTCCTATCACTCCCTGACAGCCTAAGGAGTCCCTCCCCAGCTTTCTTGTAGCCCCCTTCAGATCCTGTAAGGCCACAAGAAGGTCACCTGGGAGCCTTCTCCTCTCCAGACTGCACAGCTCCAACTGCCTCAGTCTCTGCTCACAGCAGAGCAGCTCTGGCTGGATAATGAGGTGCAGGTGGAGTAGATGTGGCTGAATACGTATCCAGCACAGGTGGATGGACACGCTGTGCTCTAGGGGTGCCACACCAGCCTATGGGTGCCATACCATTCACCTTCTAAAGATGAGGAGGTGAATATCCCCTGCTTGAGGCCCTGGTGTGCTGCCAGAATAGAAATCCAGCATCCAGCCATCACCTGCCTTGGCCTCTGCTTGGCTTTTCCAGCCCCTGTGTGCCTTCTGCACTGCCAGAATGAGAGTGTGTTGGAGCAGTTGCAGTTGCTGTGATTTGTTTATGATCTGGTGACCACCACCTACCCTGCAAAGACTGCTCAGCCCTGTGCCCTGGGGAGATTCTCACACTCTGGCCTCAGTTCTTGCTTGGCAAAATCTCCCAGGGCACAGCAGGAGCTCAGATTGAATGAGGCTCCTAGGATCAAGCTGAGGGAGCTGGGGGTGTGCAGCCTGGAGAAGAGGAGGAGGAGGAAGTAATGATCCAATGGTTTAATTTCCTTTAGTTGATAGATTTTTTAATTGATGGGCAGTATAGGTAAGGCTAAGAGTTTATGATAGGATAAAGGATATAGGGATATTATAGGATACTTTTTCCTAGGTTTTTTCCTTTTAAGGATAAGGATCCTGTGAGAAGAAAACAAAGCAAAGAGAGAGGTAACCTGGCTGTGGTTCTGGCACGGTTAATACGGCAAAGATTATGGGGTTCACACCAGAGTAGGCATTGGTTTTCTGGGGCATAAACCAATGCCACACATTGACAAGGTGCCTGTGGTAGGCATGATGGCTCGTGCAAGGCGTGCACTCAGGTACTGTGCTTAGCTCCTGCTGGTGCTGACTTCACACCATTGCGTTCACAAAAGTAAGGGGGGAAGAGAGAGAAGGAAAATTCAACCACTCTCTAGCTAGCCTGGGGAACGAACGTGCTTGGGTTTGCTTGCTGGGTGTCAGCTTGTTGTGGCCAGTCTGCTTTCTTGGCAGTGAGCAGAAGTCTTGCTCAGATGGCTGTGCACTGAAACGTCTACTGAGAGGTGGTTGTGCTTCACCGCCTACGGAATGAGGTGCTCCACAAGCGTTCATGAACGGGCAACTGTACCAGTTCGACCTCTCTTGTTGGCGACAAACCTACTCCCTGGCAAAGATGGGGAACAGCTGTTTCTGTTAGCAGTGGTTCAGGTGTTGTGTCATCACCTTTTGCAGGAGCCCTGCAGCGGCTGGGAAGAGCTGCCTCCATCTGGAAACAAAAAGGGGGACCTGTGGGAACGCAAAGTGAAGCAGGACAGTAACAGGCGGACACTGACCTCGGCCCCCACCAGCTGCTGGCCACCTTGTCTCAGGAAGGATAGATGATGGACACCTCCTTAATGAGGAAAACTGGGCATGGTTTATGCAGAGGACTGGGCTGTCCTTGCCTCATTATGCTAATGTGTAGGTGTGTGCTCTGTGCTCAAGGACTATATAATGCGAGTCAGAACAACCAATAGGGTCTCTGGCATAGCTCACACCAAGTCGTCTGGAGTCCTTGTGGCAGTGCTTTTGATCTCACTGATCTGTGAGGGCCTTGACCATGTCTCCCGTGGCAGCTAATGGGAAGCTGCAACGCTGCAGGCTTGTTTGTTAGCCTTGGCAAAGAGGGCAGCCTGAAGCCTTCATTAGTGTCACTGGTGATAGTAGGAGACAAACAGCAGAGCAGCCAGGTGTTTGCAAAGGTGAAGACAGAAAGACAATGGGGAGCATTGAAGCGCTTGTGTCAGTTCCTGTGGGCTGCCATAGGACTCACGAGCAGTGCTTTGGTAAAGCAGGGAAAGCAAAATGCAATTTTGCTCTCTTGACTGATTTCTTTTTGATTGCTCTTTTTTGTCTGCTCAGTTTTGTGTTTGCAGAGCCTCAGGCTAATTGTCTCGTCTAAGCAGGTCCATTTGAGAGCACAAGCCAGGTCTATTGTGTAGCTCATCAGCTTCGGCGTTGGATTTCCTGCACTACTCTGAAACAAATCTGCAGGTCTCATGGAAAATGCACTCAGATTTGGGATTGTCACCTTCCAAACCATCCAAGGCTCAGAGGGTTTGTTACACACTGAAAATTCAGCTGGACTTTGTTGAAAACAATTTGGGTAGATTCAGCCTGGATGTTAGGAAGAAGTTGTTCAGCATGAAGGTGGTGAGAGCCTGGCAGGGGTTGCCGCCCAGGGAGGTGGTGGAAGCCTGATCCCTGGAGGTGTTTAAGGCCAGGCTGGATGAGGCTGTGGACAACCTCAACTAGTGTGAGGTGTCCCTGGGCATGGCAGGGCGCTGGAACTGGCTGATCCTTGTGGTCCCTTCCAGCCCTGACTGATTCTGTGATTCTATGAAATGTTTGTGAGTCTAGGTGGGCAGGAGAGCCAATGGCATCCAGGCCATCTGGGCTCCTCAAGTCAAGAGAGATGTTGAGGTGCTGGAAGGTGTTGAGAGAAGGGCAGCAAGGCTGGGGAGGGGCCTGGAGCACAGCCCTGTGAGGAGAGGCTGAGGGAGCTGGGGGTGTGCAGCCTGCAGCAGAGGAGGCTCAGGGCAGAGCTCATTGCTGTCTGCAGCTCCCTGAAGGGAGGCTATAGCCAGGTGAGGTTGGGCTCTGCTGCCAGGCACCCAGGGACAGAACAAGGGGACACAGCCTCAAGCTGTGCCAGGGCAGGTTCAGGCTGGATGTTAGGAGGAAGTTGTTGGCAGAGAGAGTGATTGGCATTGGAATGGGCTGCCCAGGGAGGTGGTGGAGTCGCTGTGCCTGGAGGTGTTGAAGCCAAGCCTGGCTGGGGCACTTAGTGCCATGGTCTGGTTGATTGGCCAGGGCTGGGTGCTAGGTTGGGCTGGGTGAGCCTGGAGGTCTCTTCCAACCTGGCTGATTCTGTGATTGTATGATCAGTGAGGCACTGGCACAGGTTGCCCAGGGAGGTTGTGGCTGCTCCCTCCCTGGAGGTGTCCAAGGCCAGGCTGGATGAGGCTTTGAGTGTCCTGTTCTAGTGGGAGGTGTCCCTGCCTATGGCACAGGGGGGTTGGAACTGGCTGAGCTTTGAGATCCCTTCCAACCATTCTATGATTTGAGGTCCCTTCCAAACCATTCTATGATTCTGTGATCTGTGAAGATTGTTTCCTCCCTCATCCACACTTTCAGATTAGAGCACCCAGCAGGATGCAGAATGGTTTAGCTGGACAGGATGTTCAAGCACAGTAAACATGAAAAGGCAAAGGAAAGGACTTAGCAGAATAAAAGCAAGAGGCTTTTTTTTTCCTTCCTTTTTTTTTGGTCTTTGATGACAATAAAAGGCTTTGACATATGGCTGCTGTCCATGGGAACAAAAAATACTCAGCCTGAAAAACCCCAGAGAGGTCTCTGTGGCCAATTTCATGGGAGATGAACAAAATCCCCAGTTCTTCCAGCAAAGAAGCCAAGCAGCTGTTTGCAGTGCCACCAGTGCCTGCAGTGCTAACAGCAGTTGTGAAATCTCCTCCTGTCACTGATCAGAGTTCATTAAAGGTGGATCTTGGCCCAGCAGGTCAGTAAGTGGAATGAGCACTGGAGGCAGCAACGTTTTGCTTTTATCCTCATGCAGAATACTCCCTGGTTTTGCATCTTCCACCCAGCCAAAGGATCTCTGCTGACCAAAACTGATTCTGGCATCCCATGTTAAAATTCTCTCCCTCCTAGGGCTGAGGAGAAGATGGGAGACAGAAGCTCTGTCAGCCCTCCAGAGCCTTTCAAATTTAACTTTCCCTCTAGATTTTTCTTTTTTAAAACATTTAAAACTTGGTGAGGAAATAAACCCCCTAAATCCTAGCCTCATTTTCTGTTCTGGCTGCTGGGGAAAGGTTGAGAACACAGAGCCAAAGAGCTCTCTGCTTGCTGCTGCTGAGGACTGCTCTGCCTGAGGGATTGGTCACAGTGGAGCTGAGTCTTGCCTTGCATGGAAAACTCATCTTAGAGACCAAAGGCAAAGCAGTTTAGGAAGCAGGGATACTGGAATGGCATTGGACCTGCCCCTCAGCAAGCCAGGAAGGAATGGATTCATGTCCTGCCCCACAAATATGGTTTGCACTTGACTCTGCTCCATCTGATGTGGAGGCTAAGAAAAGTTGATGAGAAAGTCACAAAAGCTCTGTGCTGCCCCAGGAGCTGGCTGCTCACTCCTCCACCTGAGGTGAAGTAGCACTTAGCAACATCTGGCACAGCCTGGTACACTTACAGTACACCTATAGCAGTGTTATAGGTCCACTTTAGCACCCAAGCCAGAATTCAGAGGCTCACAGGATGGCAGGTGTTGGAAGGGACCCAAGGAGCTCATCCAGTCCAACCCTCCTGCCCCCTCGGTTTGCTCTGCTAAAGATCCCTGTTTGCCCACTTCATAGGCTGAGACGAAGGACAGCCTGAGGAAGGCTGGGGAGGGGAGCAGCACTGCTGTGTTTTTACACACAGTCTGTGCTGCTAACAAGCAACTCCCCCACCATGTTTGCTGGCAGAAAAAAGGCTTTCAGCCTCTGGCTGCAGCAGCACTTGTGAAAGAAGTGTGAGTGCCAGGATTCTGAGCTCACCAGGGCAAATACATGGCAGGAGGGAAACATGAGCTGGGCAACAAGGGAGGAGAACAAAGTGGCAAAGCAGAACCTTGGTGCTGACAAGACAGAGCTGGCAAATGTCATATCTGCTGGGCAGTGGGGAGGGAACAAACAATAAAGAGGTAGCTGTGGAAGTGCTGGAGCAGTGCCCTTCAAACAGCTGTGCACGTCTCTGAAGTCCAACCACCACGGAGGGCCAAGCTTCCCAGCAGGTCTCCTTGGACATGCGTACCCTGACTAGATCATTTAACCTGGCTGTGTGAGCAGCCTGGCTTGGAACTCAACCACTGACTGAGCCAAACCACAATGTCCAGTGAAAGATGTCCCTGCTCACTGCAGGGCCTTGGACAAGATGACCTTCAGGGGTCCCTTCCAACCTGATGCACTCTATAGTTCTCTAATTGCCTGGGAGAAGCTGCAGATGGATGTTGGAGTAGTTTCAGGGGTCCCCAGTCCCCCTGAAACAAAATTAACATATTCCAATTAACCTCAAACTAACACAGATATCCTGTCTCAGGGCATTGGGACAGCATTTGGGAGGCACAGGCCATGCTGGGGAGGATGAGACCCTGTGGTTTTGTGGAGCCTGTGCAGCTGTCCTGTCCTGGATGATTGAAACTCAGCGTGCAAGGTCCAAGCCTTCCAGGGCAGGTCTAGGCTGGATGTTAGGAGGAAGTTGTTGGCAGAGAGAGTGATTGGCATTGGAATGGGCTGCCCAGGGAGGTGGTGGAGTGGCCATCCCTGGAGGTGTTGAAGCCAAGCCTGGCTGGGCCACTTAGTGCCAGGGTCTGGTTGGTTGGGCAGGGCTGGGTGCTAGGTTGGGCTGGATGAGCTTGGAGATCTCTTTCAACCTGCTTGGTTGTATGATTCTGTGATTCTATGATTCTGTGACTCTGTGACTCTGTGATTCTGTGGTTCTGTGATTCTGTGATTCTATGAATCAGATCACCATGGACAAACTTGCAGAGATGGGCAAAATCCACAAGCTCCTTGAGCGCTGCTGATGGCAGCAGGAGTTAGGCAGGCAGGGTGAGCATGAGATGCTGCATGGGCTGGGCATGGCAGCAGTCTTCAGCTGCTTCTAACCTCTTGCTCCTCATCTAGAACTGGTTTCACATCTGGTGCAGCCTGGGTTTTCCCTGAGGCTGCTAAAGCACATCCAGCTGCTGCCCAAGCAGCTAGAGCACACCCAGGAGGATCAGTCTAGAGTAGTGAGACTTCTTGTTGTTGCCAGCTCGCTTGGGTTTGGCTTTTTATGAGGGTGCAGAGGTTTGTGTGTAGGAACTGGAAAGGCTGGGAGTTATCCATTTCAGCACGCCGTTGGAAGGGGCTTCTCTGCCTGTAGGCAGGCTGCAACACCTCGAGGATAATCCCTTTCTGTCTTTGCTTCCTCCTTCCCCTGTTGCAAGCAGGCAGGAGTGACTGGAAAGACTATTCAGGGCCCTTCTCAAAATTTCCCTTTGCCTGCCTTGCCTTCTTCCCCCTCCCTTTGCCAGCTGAGGTATCTATTAGACAGCTGTCTCTGGAGCCGCTAATTTAACCTGAGGCTCAAAGCAAACTGGCTGTGCTGTCACCTCGTAGGTAGCCCTCTCTCCTCCCGCAGCCTGGCAGCTCTTGTTTGCTTACTGCAAACGCTGCACTGATTTTTATGTCTACTTAAAATCAAAGAACAAAAGAAAAAAGGGAGAAAAGGACTCAAAGCTTTAATCATTTCCCACCAAGCAGAATCCATTCTTGAACTGTAAAGTGCTGGAAATACAAACCTCAGTGTAAGATGAAAGAGCCAAGTCAGTTTTCAGCTCCTGGTGTTCACAGATCACAGAATGTTAGGGGTTGGAAAAGACCTCAAAAGATCACATCCAGCCCAACCCCCCAGAGGTTCTGTGCTCAGAGGGGCAGATATGCAGCCTGGAAGATGAATTCCTGCAGTGATAGTCAGCAGTGTGTGGGTTGGCTTTCTCTTAGTGATGCTTTTTTCTATGTGCAACACTTCTTACAAATAATCTTCCCTAAAAGACAGGCAAGGCTGAGATGTTTTCCTTCTTCAGCTGATGAATCATCAGCCCCTTAGCACAGAGGGAAATGATAGAATGAACTAATGGGAATTGCAGCCCTGTGGAGCAGAGGTGAAGTGGAGAGTGTGCACTGTGTGCACATGCATCCCTCCATGCATGCCTTCAGCTCACAGGATCACAGAATTGACCAGGTTGGAAAAGACCTCTGAGATCATCAGATTTATTCTCCAGGCCCTTCACAGCTTCGTTGCCCTCCTCTGGACTCACTCCAGCACCTCCACAGAATCACAGAATTAAGCAGGTTGGAAAAGACCTCGAGTCCAACCTATCACCTAACACCTTTTAATTAGCTACCAGACCATGGCACTAAGTGTCCCATCCAGCCTCTTCTTGAACACCTCCAGGGACGGTGACTCCACCACCTCCCTGGGCAGCCCATTCCAATGCCAATCACTCTCTCTGACAACAACTTCCTCCTAACATCCAGCCTAGACCTGCCCTGGTACAGCTTGAGGTTGTGTCCCCTTCTTCTGTTGCTGGGTGCCTGGCAGCAGAGCCCAACCCCACCTGGCTACAGCCTCCCTTCAGGGAGCTGCAGACAGCAATGAGCTCTGCCCTGAGCCTCCTCTTCTGCAGGCTGCACACCCCCAGCTCCCTCAGCCTCTCCTCACAGGGCTGTGCTCCAGGCCCCTCCCCAGCCTTGCTGCCCTTCTCTGGGCACCTTCCAGCACCTCAACATCTCTCTTGAATTGAGGAGCCCAGACCTGGACACAGCACTCAAAGTGTGGCATATTAAAGCAATGCCAGGACAGGAAAACCCTAGATAAAGAACTCTTCACCCTCTTACCTCTGGGCTGGTCGTGCTGACTGGGGTTAGGGAAGCTTTGACCTTTCTAAGAGAAAAGGGGGGGACAGGCTCTGCTCACTGCTCCCTGGCATAGGACAAGCAGCAATGGATGGAAGCTGCAGCACAGGAGGTTCCAGCTCAGCACCAGGGGGAACTTCTTGACTGGAAGGGTCCCAGAGCCCTGGCATAGGCTGCCCAGAGAGGCTGTGGAGTCTCCTTCTGTGGAGCCTTTCCAGGCCTGTCTGGATGTGTTGCTGTGTGCCTTGAGCTGGATCGTGTGTTCCTGCTCTGGCAGGGGTTGGACTGGATGAGCTCCTTGACATCTGTGAGCCTGGGACCCTCTGAAGATGGAGGGAATAACAAAAGATGGTGGTGGTGGAAATTTAGGAGGAAAACCTCCTTTATTCCCTGGTGGGTAGCTAAGGAGTAGCCATTCCTGCCTCTACTTTGGAGGCAGAAACACAAATTGGTATCTTACATCAATGCCTTTGTTGACTCCTCTGTAGCTCAGATGTTATGTCTGGTTTTCACATAGCCAGAGGTTCACTGAGCTCCCAGGAATGGCTTCAGGAGGTATTTCTGCTCTGTAAATGGTGCTGGACAGTCAAGGACTGTGCTTTGTCACTGATGCCTGCTTTGCTCAGGGACATGATTGAGAGTTTCTGTGGCTTGTTCCCAGCAACATCCTTTACTGTCTCAGGTGCTGGCAGTTATGCCTGATGGATTAGGAAGGCTTCTTTCAAAGCTAGTGTAAGACCTTTTGAGTTGGACTCATACTGTAAGGCTGCAGTGGGGAAATCTGGCTTTGATGCCCAGGGAGGTGGCTGAGTCACTGTCCTTGGGTGTGTTTAAATGCCATGCAGATGTGGTGCTTGGGAGCACAGCTTAGTGGTGGGCTTGGAAGAGTAGAGTCGATGGTTGGACTTCTTGAAGGTCTTTTCCAGCCTGAGTGATTCTGTGATTCTTTGGGAGATGGTGCAAATAGTTAAATCACCTGAAAGCCTGCCCAACACTCCTGACAGTGCAGGGAAGAGACAGGACATAACTGCAGGGACGAGATCAGAGATTCCAGGGGGAAAACAGGAACATTGTTTGCCAGAAATGATACAGGCAACCCTGCAATAGACAGCTGCTGCCAGAAGGAAAAATAACAGTGAAAAAGCAGGGAGGAGGTAGAAGGAAACTGAGGAGATATTGAAATAGATACAGACTGTTTGCTTTGCTGACCCTTAAACCTCACTTCACCAAGAGGAATGCTTGGGGTATGCACAGAGCAGTGCTGATTCTTATGCACTGAAGCAGTAAATGAGGTCCTGACAATGTGAAGCTTCTGTGAGATCTTAGGGGGAAGGAAGGAAGGAAGGAAGGAAGGAAGGAAGGAAGGAAGGAAGGAAGGAAGGAAGGAAGGAAGGAAGGAGAGAGAGAAAGAAAGAAAGAAAGAAAGAAAGAAAGAAAGAAAGAAAGAAAGAAAGAAAGAAAGAAAGAAAGAAAGAAAGAAAGAAAGAAAAGGAGAGAAAGAAAGAAAAGGAGAGAAAGAAAGAGAGAGAAAAAGAGAAAGAAACAGAAAGAGAGAGAGAGAGAGAAAGAGAGAGGGAAAGAGAGAAGGGAGGAAGGGAGGGAGGGAGGAAGGAAGGAGCGAGCTTTATAGACAGGGAATGTTTGTGGGAGGTGTCTGACAGGCTGATGCCTCTGAACGCCAAGGTCTGGTGCCCACTGAGCCAATGCTTAGGTGTTGCACTTGCTTGCTTTGGAGGCAGTCCCTGAGCACGCAGAGCACTGTTCCAAAGAGCAGAGCTCTCCCTCCTAAGCAGTATTTTCTTAGCCATTAGTTTTATTACATCAGAGTGATCTTTAAATGATATTTGCTGCTTTTAGAGTTTGACCTAAACTCCTAAATAGTTCTATTATGTCCAGTGGCCTCCTTCTGGCCGGATTTTACAGGTCAGTGGTGAATTAAGCAGCCAGCTTCCTGCTAATTAATCCTGCTTAGTTAAAGAGCTGTTAGACTGCATTACCTTGTGCCTGCTAAAAGGAAGTTTTTACAGGACTGGCACCAGATTACTGGGGGGAATGGCAGCTCTCTGTCCAACTGACATCTAGCACATGAGCAGAAAGGTAGGAGAGCAGACAAATAGGCTGGCACACAAATGCCGTATTGTTCTTCAGCATTTGCCCATCACAGGAGTGACCAGACTGATTCCAGCAGCCAGATGGCTTTGGAGCTACACAGCCCCCAAGTCCTCCTGCCTAGTAAGGCACTGCAGCTTGGGGTTCCAGAGTCCAGGAGTCTTGTCAGAAACCCAAACCCCTCGTTGGTGTGACTGCAGATTGCAGAGCCAGACAAAGCCAAGTCACCANTGCTGGGAGAGAGGAGCTGAAGATGGGGCAGCAGTGCCCAGGTGGGCAGCAGAGCCAATGGCATCCTGGGCTGGCTCAGGAGCAGTGTGGGCAGCAGGACAAGGGAGGTTCTTCTGCCCCTCTGCTCAGCACTGCTCAGGCCACATCTTGAGTGCTGTGTCCTGTTCTGGGCTCCTGAATTCAAGAGAGATGTTGAGGTGCTGGAAGGTGCCCAGAGAAGGGCAGCAAGGCTGGGGAGGGGCCTGGAGCACAGCCCTGTGAGGAGAGGCTGAGGGAGCTGCCTGCAGAAGAGGAGGCTCAGGGCAGAGCTCATTGCTGTCTGCAGCTGCCTGAAGGGAGGTTGTAGCCAGGTGGAGTTGGGCTCTGCTGCCAGGCACCCAGGGACAGAAGAAGGGGACAGAGCCTCAAGCTGTGCCAGGGCAGGTCTAGGCTGGATGTTAGGAGGAAGTTGTTGGCAGAGAGAGTGATTGGCATTGGAATGGGCTGCCCAGGGAGGTGGTGGAGTTGCTGTCCCTGTAGGTGTTGAAGCCAAGCCTGGCTGGGGCACTTAGTGCCATGGTCTGGTTGTTTCACTGCAGATCAGCAGGAGGCTGGCAGAGATGTGCCCTGCTGTGTGGCAGGAAACCTCTCTCAACCCAGCTGGCACTGAGCTGGCACAGGTTGCCAGAGCTGCCAGGCCCCAGGGAGGCCTTCTTCGTGTTGAGCTGTGAAAGCAGCAGCTCCCATCCAATACAAGGGAAGGTGAGCCCTTGTGAGCACACAGCAGGGCAGGGGACCCAGAGCAGAAGTGTGTGTGCTGGTTCCCGTCCATGCTGGGTCTCCTGTGCATGCAGCAAGAGCTCCACAGCTGCTGCTCTTTAGTTATTTTATTCCTTTTCATGTTTGCCCTTAGCTGTGCAGCCACAGTATTGCCTTACACTGCTGTATTGTCTGCTCTGGTGTGCAGCTGACTGAGCCTATGCCAGGCAGGGTTCACCTTGCTCACAGGCATCTCTGGAGAGGCAGGGACGGGGAGGAGGGAGGAGAAGGAGGAGTTTGCAAGTGGCCTTATTTTCAGTGGTATTTACGGATCACATGAAATTTGCAGAGCTATGTCCATGAAAGGTACACATCTCACAGGCTGAGAGAATAAGATTAGCTGTTCTGGGGACAGGCAAACAATGGCTGCATTTTCACCTGGCCTGCATGGCATAACCCACCCCTGTGGCTCCCGTGGCATCCCATCCAGGCTGCTTTCCTCCCAGGAGCTGTTAGCTCCCTGCTGCCAGCAGCATCTGCCCATCCCTGCTGTGGTACTTGGCATTGGCCAAAGAATGTGCAGATGCCACTTCCAGGATGTGTCCCTGCTGGCAGGGACTTTGAAGTTGGGTGCTCCCACTGCTCAGGGTAGGGACAACCAGGATTGTGGGAAGCCCTTTAAAACTAAGGAATGCAAAGTGAAGTCATGGAATCATAGAATGGTTTAGGTTGGAAGGGACCTCAAAGCTCAGCCAGTTCTGACCCCCTGCCATAGGCAGGGACACCTCCCACTAGAACAGGTCACTCAAGGCCTCATCCAGCCTCATCTTGCACACCTCCAGGGAGGTTGTGGGGCACAGAATCACAGAACGTGATCATCAAAATCATCAAAGATCACCTTCTGTGCTTCTGTGCTCCACAGCCTCCCTGGGCAACCTGTGCCAGTGTCTCACCACCCTCACTGCAAACAACTTCTTCCTAACAGCCACTTTCAATCTCCCCTCTGCCACTTCAAACCCATTCCTCCCTGTTCTGTCATTCTCAGACCTTGCCAGTGGTCCCTCTCCAGCCCCCCTGGATCCCCCTTCAGACCATGCAAGGCCACTCCAAGCTCTCCTGGATGCCTTCTCCTCTCCAGCCTGCAGAGCCCCAACTTTCTCAGCCTGTGCTCAGAGCAGAGCTGCTGCAGCCCTCTCAGCATCTTGGTGGCCTCCTCTGGACTGGCTCCAACACTTCCATGTCCTGCTTGTGCTGGGGGCTCCAGACCTGCACCCAGGACTCCAGGTGGGCCTGGGTCCTCTTCTAGCAGTATTTGGACACTATTGGATACCATCACCCAAGCCAATCTCTTGCAGCTGTGCCTGTCCTTAGTATCAGAATAGCAGCCCTGCAGCTCTGTTTTCTTCCTCAGCTGTCGGACTAAGGAACTCTCTTAACTAATTCCTTAGCCAGAAATCCTCACCTTTAAGAAACACATTTTGCTGGAAATAAGCAAAGCAACAGGAAATGAGAGCTGTAGAATTCCACCTGCATCTTTTCTGTGTATCTGGATTCAGTCAGCTCTGCCTTTGTGACCAGAGGTTGGCTGTGCCACGCTGGGTGATGCAGCCTGGCATGTGCAGAGTACAATCACCTTGAGCTCAGTGGAGCTAAAGATATCTGAGAGCGCTTCTGGCTCTCCTCATGTGCAGCCCAAGCACCGACCTGTTCGGTTCTAAAGCAGTGCCTGGGTGCCTCTTTTTCATGCTTCTGTATCCTGAGATGACCTGTGCCAAGCCAAGGGGCCAGCTCTCCACAGCACAGACTTCCTGGGCACTCAGTGACTGGTGAGTGACACACAAAGCTCTGCCTAAGCCTTCAGGCAGCTGACCTCACATCTACCGTTTGGTGCCGTTAATTTTAGCTCTCTGCAGCCTTCTGCACACCAGCAATAATCTCATGCCTGGCCAAATTGGGATGATCTGGCTTAGAAATTCAGCTGCAGCCATGGTAAAACGACCAGAGGAAAGGGATGGCTCATCTCTGGAAAATGCATCCCTCTGGAGCAGCACCAGAAAGCCTCACACACAAATCAGCTCAGGAGAGGCAAGATGGTGAGGTCACATCCAGGCTGCTTTTGGAGCTGCTGCTTCCATGCTGTCATGAGCAGAGAGCAGTTTTGCTTGTCCCCAGCTCTGTGTTTGCCAGGTGTTAGGCTTTGAAGGGCATGTGAGGATCCTGTGCTGTTAGCATGTGAGCACATCTGCAACCAGAGGCAGCTACCATTACGCAGAGGCAGCTACCATTACGCAGAGTAGCTGCTGGAGGTGCCGCGAGAAGCCTCCTGGCGCTTCCCTCCCAGGCTCTGGCACATTGCCCGTGGGAGAGAAAATGTAGGAGGAGGCAGCCTGAGACCAGAGCTGGTGGAGCAGTGCAGCTGCCTTCAAAGCAGAAATGGCCTTGGCATTTTCCTCCATTAGAGCTGGGTTTCCTCTGCTCCTGGCAACTACCTCTCTTTGGGCAGCTTGCTCCCCTGAGCCTCACAGTTTCTTCCTGTCTACCACTTTGCTCTGGGCAGACCTCACCTGCAGTGCTGCCTCCAGCTCTGGAGCCCTCAACACAGGAAGGACCTGGACATGGTGGAGCAGGTCCAGAAGAGTGCCACAAAAATGCTCAGGCGGTTGGATCAGCTCTGCTATGAGCACAGGCTGAGGGAGCTGGGGGTGTTCAGCCTGCAGAAGAGAAGGCTTCCAGGAGACCTTGGAGTGGCCTTGCAGGATCTGAAGGGGGCTCCAGGAGGGCTGGGGAGGGACTATTGACAAGGTCTTGTCATGGCAGGATGAGGAGGAATGGGTTTGAACTGGCAGAGGGGAGTTTGAAACTGGATGTCAAGAAGTTGTTTGCAGTGAGGGTGGTGAGACACTGGCACAGGTTGCCCAGGGAGGTGTTCAGGGTTGGGATTCAGAGGTTGGGGTTAATTTCAAACCCGGCTGGACTGGTCATCAGCAGAGGAAGAAGAAGTAGGCTAACAGTGTTAGTGTGCCCCTCAGCCTGATTTCCTTTATCAGGCTACATCAAGGGACTGAGAGTCTGATTTGTACTTTCAGACACAGAATTATAAAACCAGGGACAGAATTCCCTAATGTCAGGGGAAAACTTGAGGAGGAGATGGTGTCCAAACCTGACTGGCAGTGAGCGAAGGCTGTTGCTCAAGACAAGATTAGGTCTGGGTATGAGTAGGAGGCAAACTCAGGGCTCTGTTTCAGAAGGATGAAACTTCACAAACCGTGCTCCATATTTTGGCTCAGATGAGCTTAGAAGCTTTCCACTGTAACAGAGAGCATTTACACATCAGAGCTGGAAAGGAAGGCTCCACTCCCAGTTGGGCTCCTTCCTGCAATCCCAGTGATGGGCTGAGGTCACGTCCCAGGATGTCTCCTCGTTTCTGAGCAGAGTCCACCTGAAGATTTGCATGCTCAAGGAACCTGTCCAGGGACATGTGGGAGCTAAAAGGCCCAGGTAGTGCTGTGGCTAAGACATCATCTTTGTCCATGGACTTCCATCCTCTGCCCTGTTTGCCTTCTGAGGGCCTCAGAGTCAAAAAGAAGAGGAGAAATGTGACAGCTGCCCTTATTTCAGTGTTAATGTTATTCCTGCCTTACTATTTTTATCCATGCACAAAGCCAGCTTACGGTTCAGAGCTCAGCTGGGCTACTGCTGAGCTCAGCGGGAACAAAGAGCTGAAGCTGCTGCTCTGAGGAAGAGGCTGCTTCTGCCCTGTGAGGAGGAGGGTGGCAGTTGAGCTCCAAATGTGGCAGGAGCTGGGAGCAGGAGCTGACCTGGCACTTTCCCAGTCAGGAAAAGGCTCCCAGGCCCTAGGTCTTGCTGATTTCTGAGGTCTTCAAAAGCAATGGGACTCATATCTCAGGAGCAGAGCTCAGTGAGGATTGCTGTGCTCCAGCTACTGCTCCCCAGGGAACCAACTTCCTCCCTGCACAGCAAGAGTTTGTAGCCCTGGCTGGGCTAAAACTGGGTCTCAGCTGCTGCTGTGCAGCTGCGCATCCCTTGCAGCTGTAGCTAACTGGGGCAGTGCTGAAGTGATGCTGTCAAAAGATGTGCTCCTGCCTCCAGCCCACAGTCTGGACACACCAGTAACTGGCAGTGCCCGCGGGGTGCCCTGATCTGCTGGCCTGGCCTGTGGCTGTTGCAGCAGCTCACCTTGAATGCCACCATTTACGTTTGACTCTTGCTCAGCAGAGCTGCAGAAAGCTGCTGGCAGGCTGGGCAGAAAACTCTGATCATTTTGGCCTACTTCAGCCTGTACCTTCTCAAAACAACGCAGCCTTCAGTCCAAACATTGACACTTTTCCCAGGATGAGTGAAACATCTTTCCAGTAAGAGCTGGCAGACGGGAAATAAAGCCAGCAGAACAGTAGTGCTTTGAAAGCAGACAGGTTCCTCTGCCCCTGAAAGGCAGTCCACACAATCACAGAATCAACCGGGTGGGAAAGGACCTCTGGGATCATCGAGTCCAACCTAGCACCTAACCCTTGTAATGAACTAACCCATGGCACTGAGTGCCTCATGCAGCCTCCTCTTAAACACCTCCCTCAGCAGCCTGTTCCAGTGCCAAACTACCCTTTTAGTGAAGAATTATTTTCCCTAATATCCAGTCTAAATGTCCTAAGGTACAACTTGAGGGCATTGCCTCTTGTCCTGTCACTTTCCCCTGTGCTCAGCACTGGTCAGGCCACACCTTGAGGGCTGTGTCCTGTTCTGGGCCTCTCAGGTTAAGNCCAGGGAGGTGGTGGAGTGGCCGTGCCTGGAGGTGTTGAAGCCAAGCCTGGCTGGGGCACTTAGTGCCATGGTCTGGTTGCTTGGCCAGGGCTGGGTGCTAGGTTGGGCTGGATGAGCCTGGAGGTCTCTTCTAACCTGCTTGATCCTATGATTCTATTCTATGATATTTCTATTCTACTTGTTACCTGGGAGAAGAGGCTGGTCCCCAGTTCACCACCACCACATTTCAGGCAGTTGTGCAGCGAGGTCTCCCTTCAGCTTCTTTTTCTCCAGGCTGAACACCCCCATTTCCCTCAGCCGCTCTTTACAGGACTTGTATCCAAACCCTTCACCAGCTGCCCTTCTCTGGACACGCTCCAGCTCCTTGACCCGCTGGGCTGCAGAGAAGCTCTGCCCAGCACCGTGCTCCTTACACCGCCATAACGTAGGCGGCGAATTCCATCCTGATCGTTCTCCCGCCTCTCAAATAAGGAAGCTCCCATCCCGCCCCTCCCTGCCGAGCGCAGCATTCCTGCCCGGCTCCCCCAACCCCGGCCTCAGGGAGCGCTCCTGCTGCCCGGCAGGCGGCGCCCTTGCCACACGGCTGAGATCGGCGCCGCCAGCGGGGAAGGAGGGGGGAAGGAGGGAGAGTGGGACTGGAGGTTGGCTCGGCCGGGAGGGGTTGTAGGTTGCGGGTAAGGGTGAGGACTGGGGCAGGAGTGGGAGGATGGTGCGGAAAGATGATGAGAGGTGGGTGAGGGGAGGCGTGTGGAGGGGGCTTCCCAGCCTGCACTGCCTTGCGCCCCGACGTGGGGAGGAGGATCCCCAAGCGCACCGCGGGATCCCCCCAGTCGTGTGCGCTGGAGGGTGGGTAAACCGTTCCAGGTCGCCAGGGCTTTCTCCTCGCCGGCTGGGGCAGAGCCTCCCCCCACCATGCCACTGCTGAAAATGAGGGTAAAGGGAGGTAAGCCCCGTCCAGCTCCTGCATACGCTGCGCTCCCCTCCCCCAAACCCGGAGCGTCCGGGCACAGAGCCCGTACGTCACGGCGCCGCGCGCCCCATTGGCCGGTCCTGCCGCGCGTCATCGCTGCGAGTGGTGACGCAACACCACCCTCCTCCTCCCGTCCGCGCCGCGGCTCCCCTTTCACTGCGCGCAGGTCCGCCGTTCCGCTCCGCTGTGCTGCGCTGGGGTGCGGACCGGAGCGGCGGGGACCCGGTCTGGGGGACCTCTGGGGCCGCTGCGTACGGCGGTGATACTCTTTTAGTGTTGAACTGTGTGTGACAGGCGCTTCGGCAGGTGACACCCGCGCTGCTGAGTATTAAACCAGTTCAAATGTAATTGCAAACAGAAATCCCTGCTGTGCCTCTAGCGCCGATGCACTGCACCCGCGGTTCTCCCCGCTTCGGCGCTGCCGAAGCTGCGCTTCGCGGGCAGGGAAGTCATAGACTCCCTCCCGCTCCTCGGGATTTCTTCCCTCTCCGCACTCCTGGCCACCAAGGGGTGTGTGAGAGGGAAGGAGGAACGGGCAGGCGCGGCGTGATTCCCGGCGCTGCCTCAGGCGGCACTGGAAATCTCGGTCAGGAGCCGAGCGGCTTAAACCACAACGGTCCGGGATCCTCCTCGGCATCTGCTCTGGAGCGGAGCCCATGCCAAATTCCGGCGCTCTGGTATGAAGTCTGGCTGTGCCTGGGATGACCGGGAATGTCGGGAGTGGGGGGGGGAAAGGAAAAAGAAACAAAAGAAAATGGGGAAAAAAAAAGGTAAAAGCAAAAAAATATTAAAAAAAAATGAACANTGGGGGGGAAAAAAAAAGGGAAAAAAAAGGAAGCAATTACTGTGTGCCTCCGTGCGCTCATCTTGGCGCGGCAGAAGCCGGGGTCCCCACGGCCCCCGAGGTGGGGTTGCACTTGTTGCCTCCCCGCCCCCCGTAGGCGCCAGGCCAAGCCCCGGCGGAGGGGAGGCTTCGCTGCGCGGCTTTTACGGGGAGGGCCGCGCTGGCCCTAGCCGAGCCGCGCCGTGGCGGTGCGGAGCCGGGGGGGAGCCGGCGGGGCGGCCCGTGGGTGCGCGGGGCGTGGGCGTGCCGGGGGCACCGCCGAGGCCGGCCATGCAGATGGAGGGGGCGGGACGCGGGCGCCGTGACTCGGAGCCCCGGAAGAGCGGAGAAACCCCGTATAAAAACTACTGGGGACCTTTCCTGGGCAGAACTACGAAAGCCTCGGAGACGGCGGCAGCCTGCGGCGGCAGACAGCGGGGCGGCGGGCGGCACGGGGCGGCCTCTGCCCCGGCGAGGCTGCGGGAAGCGGCGCAGGCGGCGGCTGTGCAGTTCGAGCCCCTTCCCCTGCCCTGCGACATCGCTTTGCTCCGCAGGCTGCTTCTCCTTCGCCCCTCTTTTTGCCCCCAAAGAAACGCCGCTCAATAGGTGTCTCTGTGTCTGTGTGTCCCTCCTCTCGCCTTCTGGAACGGGCAGTGGGCGCCCCCGGTCGCACGGGGCTGCTGCAGGGGGAGCGGCGCTCCGGTGCCGGGCGGCCGCCGCTGCTGACCGCTTGCATTTCCTCCTCTTTTGCTAGGCGCAGAAGGAGAGGGGGCCCAGGGGGGTGGGGAGGGTGGGGGCAGCGAAGAGCCGCAGCGGTGCTATCCAGCCCGGAGAGGCGGCGGCCGCACACCATGGCAGACAATGAGCAGGCCGGCGGCAGCCCCGGCGGGAGTTACGCGGGCGGCGGCGAGAGCGCGCACTGCAACGTGCTGAGCTGGGAGCAAGTGCAGCGTCTGGACCGCATCCTCAGCGAGACCATCCCCATCCACGGCCGCGGCAACTTCCCCACGCTGGCCATGCAGCCCCGCCAGATCGTCAAGGTGGTGCGGAGCCGGCTGGAGGAGAAGGGCATCGGCCTGCGGGACGTGCGGCTCAACGGCTCGGCCGCCAGCCACGTCCTCCACCAGGATAGCGGCCTGGGCTACAAGGACTTGGACCTCATCTTCTGCGCCGACCTGAAAGGAGAAGCCGAGTTTCAGACTGTGAAGGACGTGGTCTTGGACTGCCTCTTGGATTTCTTACCCGAGGGGGTGAACAAGGAGAAGATAACGCCGCTCACCCTCAAGGTAAATCAGCCCGGTGCCCGGGCGCCCAGAGCAGGGCGAGGCGTAAGCGTCTGCCCGCGGGAAACGCGCACCCTCCGCTCCGGGGATGGAGAGGAGCACAGCTCCCACACCCCGGACCCACAGCGACCGTGAGTGGTATTTTCACCTGACATGTGAAACCGAGGAGGAGTCTGCAGCACAGCGCCTGACCGAGGCTCCTCAGGATTCCTTAGTTTTCCCTTTCTCCGGTTTGCTTGCCGGGAGCTTTCCCGGGGCGGGTTGTGTGCGAGGCGCTGCCAAGCTCTCAGCTGGGTCTGCGGCAGCTTGGTTTGCGGGGCCCGGCTCCTGGGGCGGCAGCGGGAGCTCAGGAGGCTTTACTGCCCGCAAGAAGGAAAGCCCGGCTGCGAAGCACTCGTTCTGGTGCGCTGGCTGAGCCGGCCCGGAGGCAGGTCCCCTCCTCTCGGGGACACTTCGCTCGAGTTCATTAGGCCGAGTGCCAAATGCCCTTGAGACTTTTCAGAGGGATTTTCTGGAATATGGGGCGCGTTTGTGGAACCTGCACGGGAGGAGCAGGACTGAGCGCAGTGAATATTTGCTGAATGTTTGTTGTTTTTCTTTTTAATGGGGACAGGAAAGAGATTAGAAACCAACAAGAAATGATTCTTACCTGACTGCTGTCTGATTGCAGCGGGAGCCTTTTCCGTGTGCGTGCATAGGTGTTTGGCACGTGTGGCAGGGGCTTCGTGTGTAGATGCATTTAGAGGTGGCTGCAAGAAGCAGTGTTGCCATCTGCTTCCTTTGCAGGACACGGTCCCAGTAGAGCCCCCACAGCTCTCATCCCCTTGCAGTGACAGCACTCCAGGCTCTCCCATTAAGATTTTCTCTGCAGTCTTTTATGAACCACAAGGACCAGGTCGGGCGGGGGGGAGAGAAAAGGGGGGAGGATGTGCAAACAAGCGCAGCCAAGAGGGGGATCTCTTTTGCCTGTTTCTTCATTCGCTCATTTTGCCTTTCCCATTGTAGGAGGCTTACGTGCAGAAAATGGTAAAAGTATGCAACGATTCGGACCGATGGAGTCTCATCTCCCTGTCCAACAACAGCGGCAAGAACGTGGAGCTGAAATTCGTGGACTCTCTGAGGCGGCAGTTTGAATTCAGTGTCGATTCCTTTCAGATCAAGCTGGACTCCCTGCTGCTTTTTTACGAGTGCTCAGAGAATCCGATGACTGAAACTTTTCACCCGACCATCATTGGCGAGAGCGTCTATGGGGATTTCCAGCAAGCCTTTGATCATCTCTGCAACAAGGTAATTGCCACCAGAAACCCAGAAGAAATCAGAGGAGGTGGTCTTCTGAAGTACTGCAACCTTTTGGTAAGGGGCTTTAGGGCTGCTTCTGAGTCTGAGATCAAGTCCCTGCAGAGGTACATGTGCTCCAGGTTTTTCATTGACTTCTCAGACATTGGGGAACAGCAGAGGAAGCTGGAGTCCTACTTGCAGAATCACTTTGTGGGACTGGAAGACCGCAAGTATGACTATCTCATGACCCTTCACGGCGTGGTGAATGAGAGCACAGTGTGCCTGATGGGACACGAGAGGAGGCAGACTCTGAATCTGATCACCATGCTGGCCATCCGGGTCCTAGCCGAGCAAAACATCATCCCCAACGTGGCCAATGTCACCTGCTATTACCAGCCGGCCCCGTACGTAGCAGACGCCAACTTCAGCAATTACTATATTGCCCAGGTGCAGACGGTGTTCCCTTGCCAGCAGCACACATACTCTACTTGGCTGCCCTGTAATTAAGGACTGAAGTCAGGAGACCTGGTGGGGAGACCCATTTGCTAAGAGGCAGGAAGGGGCGATGTGTCCCTGTGAAGAGGGGTGTTTGTGCAATGCTGATCTGCTCTAGGTTTTGAGCTCAAGAGAAGCTTATGGTTCTGCTCATAAACAACGGGAGCACGATCGAGAGAGACCCTCAGAATAATTGGATCCTACCCCAGAGCACAAGAGGCCTGTCATTAAAAGCAACCAGCTTCCCCGGAAAGAGATGAGGGAGGATGCTTGATGACAATATGGGTTGGCAGTGTCTGCTCCCATAGCTTTGGCATAGAGAAGGTGGGAAAGCCTTATTTCCTTTTATTTTTATTCTTACTCTAGAATGGGATCTTGCAAAAGGGAGAATACGAAAGACATAAACAAAAAAAAAGAGACAAAAAGCAAAAAAAGACAAAAAACAATTATATGTATTCAGGAATTAAAAGTTAGAGGCATAAACCAGAGGTAGACTGAGTAAAACAATGTATATTGGGATTCCTGCCTTTGGGGCTTGCAGCAAGGGCCACCTATGGCCTGACGGTGTAGAATGTATTAGCTCGCTTGGCTAGAATGCTTTCCCAGGAGCAGCTTGCTCCCAGTGCACAGCAGAGACTGGTGCAGGTGCAAACCCAGGGGCGCCACGCAGGGCGGCAGAGCCCAGCCGTTCAGCCGGGTACGTGCCTCCCCTTCCAACGGTGTGAGGGTGCAGGAGAACCAGCTGGGGCAGACAGAGTATACTGGAGGACCAAAGATTTCACGAAGAAGTTAACCTGAGCAGAGAAGATACAGTAGAGTATATAGATATAAAAATATATACATATATATATATATAAAGAAAAGAAAGATATTGCTATATTTGTACATGCCAACCCTAACTCAAAAGTGCCTGATGCCTTCATAACGTTTGACATGAGGAAAAGGAAGTCTAGTTTTGTGGTTTAACCATGCATTTTTGTTTTATCAGGGACACAAGGATGAAAGACACAAAAAAAAACCATCATAAGCTTGTGAATAAGTGGTGGAGGAGATGCCCAATGGCTGTGATCGTTGTTGTTGTTGTTGGCAAATGCCTGTGTAGAGTTAATGTTCCGTCGGTGTGCCCTTACCCTAGGTACATGTGTGTGTGTGTGTGTGTGTGTATGTTTGTGTGTGTATATATGTCCATGGCAGAGCTGTCTATCTCTGTATGCACACACAAGATACATATCTCTATTGAGGTGGTCCAGGACGATGTAGCAGTTAAGGAGTGTTTAAATAAAGTACTCTGTGTTTTCCGGTTTGCAACAGGATGTCGTAGCACAGTGGACACCTTGCAGTGAGTTTTTAAACCCACCCCTGAGAAAGTGGAGTTAAAAGGAGCCAGTCAGGATTAAAGTGGGATTCAGATAATGTCTTTGGTTGCAAAGGATTACAGTAATTCAGTGGGTTGCTCGTGAGCCATAATAATTCCACAGATGGAGGAACATATGACTAGCTGGGGGGGGCGTGGGGGGGTATTTCTTAACTCTTTTTGTACTGTAATGCCATTTTGACATTAACCCACTAATGCTGTGACTGCATACCTCCGTGACGTGTAATTCAGTGGAGCGTGGATCAAAGATAGGTCTATTTAACTGTCCTGACAGCTAAAGGACATTGGTACTGGTTGGTGAGCTGAACACTAACAGTTAATATTTAAAGAGTATTTTGAATCGAATGCATTTTGCATTCCAGGACCACTAGAATTTAGCTGAATGTGAAATGATCCCTTCTGAAGAGAAGCCTTTGCACGGTTGCTTTAAATTTATATTTTATATATATATATATATTATATATATATATATATTATGCGACTATTAAACATCTTTGATCTGGTTGCCACACTGCATTTCCAATTTCAGTACTGTACTTTATTTAAATGGAATCCCTTCACATTGGAACAACAACTTAAGTTGCTTTCATTTCCTCTCCCAAAAGACCAGCAAGGGGGGGTGGAAAAAAAACCCAGACACCACAGCCCAGCCTCTGCTGTTGCTTTCACTTCGGTGCCATCTCTGAAGATGTTAAACTGTTTGTTGGGCTTTGAACACCTAATGGCTTGAGTGGCACTTTAATATTTTGCTTTCTTACTGAGGGGGGATAAAAAAGGAAAGGAAAAGGGAGTTCAGGCTTTTGAAGGAAACCTTACCCTGCTCGCCGGCAGGGTCTGTTGCTGGAGGCAGGGGAGAGCACTGGTGTCCTGGCGGTGTGTTTTCCCTACGGAGCCAGCAAGGTACATCTATTTTTGTCAGACTTTGTGCTTCTGGCTCTGGAGGCAACTTAATAGCAGCGTGCTCTGTTTACCCAAGCACCTTCCCCGCCGGTCCTTCAGGAAACGTCAAAGCTGGGTCGTTGCCATTGCTGGCCTTGACTCGCAGACCTTGTCCTCACCTTCCCTTCCTCCGGTGCTGCTTGCAGCTTCCCACCAAACTTCTTAAGCGTGGTCTGGGATGGACCCTAACCTGGGTTGAAGGTTGGACTGGATGGTCTTTGGGGGTCTCTTCCAGCCGGCTCTTTCTGTGATGCGGTGATCCCTTCCTCCAGTGCTACTTGCAGCCTCCCACCAGGCTTCCTAAGCGTGGTTTAGGATCGATCCTAACCTGGGTGGAAGGTTGGGCTGGATGGTCTTTGGGGCTCTCTTCCAGCCGGCTGCTTTCTGTGATGCTGTGATCCCTTCCTCCGGTGCTGCCTGCAGCCTCCCACCATGCTTCCGAAGCGTGGTTTGGGATCGATCCTACCCTGAGTAGAAGGTTGGACTGGATGGTCCCTGGGGATCACTTCCAGCCGGCTGCTTTCTGTGATGCTGCGATCCTCGTCCCTCTCTCCCCCGCGGGGTCTCCGGCAGCTGCGGCGGAGGGTCGCGGGCTGCCGGGCGCCCCGGGCTGCCGGGCGGGTTCGCTGGCGGAAGCTGCGGGGAGGGCTGGGGCGATAGGATCAGCTGGTGGTGTGGGATGTCTGCTCTGGCCACAACTATTTGCAGCAAATGCATGAGTCATCCGCTCTTTGAAAGGCTCTGGGAATCCGTGGTTGTGCTCCCACCACGGCAGGCTGATAGTACATGACACCATGTGCATTTTTTCCTGTCCCTTGAAAGACCCTTTTCTTTTTCTCCCCACCCCCGCCCCATTGCTTGAAAGAAGGTTTTGATTTACTTCCTCTCAGCTCCGAATTTTGTTGTGTTTTGGGTTTTTTTTGTTGTAATGATTGGCAGCAGTTAGTTAGTAATGCATTGCAGCAGGGCTCTGAGCTAAACTGCACCTTTTCAGCCTTTGCCTTTTGGTACATATATAATATGTTTTTATATATATTATATAGGTATTCCGGGTCTGGTTTGCATATGTTAATGGTCAAGTGGTGGAACTGGTGGAGCTTTGTTGTGCATGTGGCCGGTAGCTGAAAAGGTGCCTGGTGTCAGAGGTGGGAAGAAGGCATGAGAGTCAGAAGCAGCAGCCCCGTTCAAGGCTGGCTTATTCCTGCGGTTTGCACGCCTTGCCCTCCAGAAAGCCTGGCTTCCTTTGAGCTGGCTGCTCCCCTACCCTTCAGCACACTGCCGCTTTTAAGCCTGCCCTTCCTGCCTTGAAGACTTGGGGTTTTTTTCCCATCCAGTCTGGTGGGAGGTTGGAACTTGTGCTGCCAGCGACAGTGTCCCCTTTAAAGAGCTGCGCCCATTCAAACCCCTGACCTGATTGCAGCCAAACTCTGTGCCCGGGCCGAGCGTGCCGCCGACCAGCAGGGCGCTAAACCTGCTTCAGCTGCAGCCAGCCTGAAACAGCCCAGAGCTTTGAAACGAACTGTTTGGGTGGGTTTTTCCCCCCCTCTTAGATGTAGCTGCCCTCCCAAATGCACCAGAAGAAGGGCAGTCAGGAGACAAAAAAAGATGGTATTTTTTTCCGTAGCTTCTTTTATTGCACTTATATATATATATATATGTCTTAAACTTGCACAAAGGCCTTCATGCCAATCTTCTGACCACCTCCTGTTAAATGCTTGTGGTTTGCATCCCCTCAGAAGCTCTCAACCAGTTCAAAACCAGCTTTTAATTTTTTTTCCTCTTTCAATTGAGAAAATGAAGTGTGTGAGGTACAAATGCACAGAAAAGGAAAAAAAACCAACAAACCAACCTGTAATTAATTGCTTATTTAGCTCCTATTTGAATATATTCTTTTGTATGGTCTGCTTCCTCTCTGCAGAGGGTCTCCCCTTTCCAGAAGGAAGATGGGTGTACTGTTTTGCTGTTGTAATGATGGTTTGCTAACAAAATAAAGAGTGAAGGAAAACAAAGAAACAAACAAAGCAAAAAGCCTACAGATCTCAAGACAGCTTGTCTGAAGCACTCCAGGCTCCTGCAGCCCGTAGGAGTCTGTGCAGATTTGCTTTCTCTCAGATTTCCTTACAACTGTTGCCTTCTGCAAGGCATCCTGTTGCAGCAGACTGCTCCTTGGATTGCTCCTTCGGAATGTTTTGGCTATAGGCTTTGTCACAGAGGAGAGAAAAAAGAAAAGATCTGATGGAAACCAGACTTTGGAGGGAACAGATTGTGAATTTTGTTTACAGCATCCAATATTTGGATTTCTGATTTTTGTGTTTTCTTTGTAAATAAAAAGAAGTTATTTTTTTCTATTGATCCGTGTCTGCTGCTCTCTTCCGTGTCTGAAATAGCTCTGGCCTGCCCCTGCTGAAAGCCGAGTTTGCTTTCATTGGAGAAGGACAAGGGCAGCCCTTTTCTGAGAAGAGCAGCCCTGGGCTGCTTGCTGATTGGAGCAGCAGAGGTTCTGCAAAGCGCTGCCTCGGGCCAGCCAGCTTTGCCTGGCTGCACTCAGCTGCAGGGCATCCCGCCCAGCCAGGGCCAGAAATACTCACTCCAGTGCTGCTCGACCTGTGTAGATGGTCCAGGATCCACCGACCCAGAAGGGCACTGCAGCAGGCCCACGTGTTTGCTGCCATCCCAGCAGGGGCAGGGATCTTTTCCTTGCATCACAAACCACGATGCTGGCCTGGCTCAGGAGCAGTGTGGCCAGCAGGACAAGGGAGGTTCTCCTGCCCCTGTGCTCAGCACTGCTCAGGACACACTTTGAGTGCTGTGTCCAGGTCTGGGCTCCTGAATTGAAGAGAGATGTTGAGGTGCTGGAAGGTGTCGAGAGAAGGGCAGCAAGGCTGGGGAGGGGCCTGGAGCACAGCCCTGTGAGGAGAGGCTGAGGGAGCTGGGGGTGTGCAGCCTGCAGAAGAGGAGGCTCAGGGCAGAGCTCATTGCTGTCTGCAGCTTCCTGAAGGGAGGCTGTAGCCAGGTGGGGTTGGGCTCTGCTGCCAGGTACCCAGGGACAGAAGAAGGGGACAGAGCCTCAAGCTGTGCCAGGGCAGGTCTAGGCTGGATGTGAGGAGGAAGTTGTTGTCAGAGAGAGTGATTGGCATTGGAATGGGCTGCCCAGGGAGGTGGTGGAGTTGCTGTGCCTGGAGGTGTTGAAGCCAAGCCTGGCTGAGGCACTTAGTGCCATGGTCTGGTTGATTGGCCAGGGCTGGGTGCTAGGTTGGACTGGCTGAGCTTGGAGGTCTCTCCCAACCTGGTCCATCCTATGATTCTATGAAGTCCTTGAGATATATTTGGTAGGAGCTGGCACCACCAGCGGAGCATTTGGGTAGGGCCTGGGGGCTATGGGGTGCTGCTCCCTGGGTAGAGTAGAGGTGGGACTGGCTGGCTGCAGTGCCTGGGTGCTGCAGGTGTTGCAGCCTGGGGAGCTGCTGGGGAGTAGGGTGTCCATACCCGTTGGATTTAGCTGCTGGATCAGTGCAGTTCTTCCCACAGATTCGGCCTTTGCTCTCCTTCCCTGCCCAGCAGCGCTGTCCTTGTCAGCAGAGGGCTGTGCCATCAGCTGTGCTGACAGGGGAGCTACCTCTGTCAGGAGGGCTAACTTCCTCAAAAGGCACTTCAGGGCAGTATCAAGCATTAATTTGCAATGCCTGTGGCAGTGCTTTTTCAACCAGGGTGCCTCAAACTGACCCAGATTGGAAAAACATTGCCTAAGCCTCAGCAGCTCTCACTAGGCTCATTGCTAGAGGTGTCTGGGGGGCTGGGGCACGGATGTGCTGATGGGAATGATGAGCCAGCAGCCTCCTGTGTTCCCTGGGAAAGCAAACCAAGCAGGCTGCTGGCTCTGCTGGCCTTTCTGGGCACAGCAAAGGCTGAGTGCCTTCTGCACAGTGTCTCTTTGGAAATGTGCTAGTTTGAGCCTAGCTAGAATGTTTTGGTGAGATGAACTAGGTTATAGGCTGAGAAATGACAAACAATGGTGATGTCTACTTCGCCCACAGTCCTGCCGAGATGTGTAGAAAGGAAAGGCAAAACATTAGATAAAAGTCACTTTGCTGGGCACTTCGCTCTGGGCTTTGCTCTCAGCTCTTTGCCTGCTGGGGAGCTGAGGCTGCTGGCTGGGCACAGGGTAGGACCCTTGGCCAGCCTGGTTGGCAGCTGGGATGTGCTCAGTACCTCTGCCCATGCCACATCGCCTTTCCTCCCACCTTACTGCCAGCAAAGGCAGGGGGTCCTGGTCTGAGGCACAGCCCTTGTTTTACCTGTGGCATCCTTGCTTGGCTCATTTCCTCAGTCCAAGGCATCCACGGAGTTCCTACTGCACACTGTAGCCAGCAGAGCCAGAGAGGGGATTCTGCTGCTTCACTTTGCTCTGGGCAGACCTCACCTGCAGTGCTGCATTCAGCACTGGAATCCTCAGTACAGGAAGGACCTGGAGCTGGTGGAGCAGGTCCAGAGAAGGGCCACAAAAATGCACAGGGGGCTGGAGCAGCTCTGCTATGAGGACAGGCTGAGGGAGCTGGGGGTGTGCAGCCTGGAGGAGAGTAGGCTCTGGGGAGACCTCATAGCAGCCTGCCAGTGTCTGAAGGGGCTACAAGAAGGCTGCAGAGAGACTGTTTGCAAAGGGTTGCAGGGACAGGAGGAGGGCAATGGCTTCAAACTAGAGCAGAGCAGATTGCGATTGGATGTTAGGAACAGGTTCAGCAGCATGAGGCTGCTGGAACACTGCAACAGGTTGCCCAGGGAGGTGGTAGTGCCCCCATCCCTGGTGATAGTCAAGATGAGGCTGGACAGGGCTGTGGGCAACCTGCTCTAGTGGAGGATGTCCCTGCTGAGTGCAGAGGGAATTGGACTGGATGAGCTTTGGAGGTCTCTTCCAACACAGACCACTCTGTGATCCTGATGAGGAAAAGTAACTGCAAGGACATCTTTCTGTAATTACAATCCTTAATTTAAGTCCTGCTTTGAGGAAAAAGTAAAGCTGCAGCCTTTGGGGTTTGTTTTGCTTTTGATTTTGTTGTTGTTGTTTTAACCTCTTCGTGAGTAATTGGTCTCACTTCTGCATTGCTGTGCTGTGCTTGCTGCTCTCCTGCCTTCTCACCCTGATTCTTGCATCGTTAAGTGCTCTTCAGAAGCATGCCAGCCCAGGTTCACTAGGATTTCTTCATGCCAACCTGGCCTTGAACACCTCCAGGGAGTGATCCCATTCTGTGCTTCTGTGCTCCACAACCTCCCTGGGCAACCTGTGCCAGTCTCTCACCACCCTCACTGCAAACAACTCCTTCCTAACAGCCACTTTCAATCTCCCCTCTGCCACTTCAAACTCATTCCTCCCTGTTCTGTCATTCCCAGACTTTGTCAGTAGTCCCTCCCCAGCCCTCCTGGAGCCCCCTTCAGATCCTGCAAGGCCACTCCAAGGTCTCCTGGAAGCCTTCTCTTCTGCAGGCTGCAGAGCCCCAACTCTCTCAGCCTGTGCTCAGAGCGGAGCTGCTGCAGACCTCTGAGCATCTTCTCAGGGTTCATCCCTTCTCAAGGGTTATCTGCTGTAGGCAGCACAACAGTGCCTAGCAGATATTCTCCATTGTGGGGTGCTTGCTTTTGGAACTCAGAAGACATTTGTCTGGGAGTCTTTCCTATGGGATGATGATGGAATCATGAGATGGTTGAGGTTGGAAGTGACTTCAAAGCTCATCCAGTTCCAACCTCCTGCCATAGGCAGGGACACCTCCCACTAGAACAGGTCACTCAAATGATCCTCTCTGGTGCCAGAAATGCCCTCTCACAGCTGTGGGAATGCCCAGGAGTGACAGGAAGGCTCAGATGGTGGTGGAGGCACCACACACCCAAGCAGTACCTAGCAGGGCCAGCAGGAAATTGTTCCTCTGGCTTTATCCAGCCTTTGGAGGAGGTGGCAGCAGCTACCTCCGTGCTGGAGGAGGCAGGTAGGGAACACACAGTGCAGATTTGGTAGCTGAGCTTGCCCCTAACATTACTTGCTGGTGCTTTGTTGTTGAGTGTTTACTCTGCAATAGCAACCAAAGGGCATGACCAGGTTAGGACCCATTGTACCAGGCACTGTGCAAACAGCCCTGTGCAAGTCCCTTCCTGCAGAGCTTCTCCATCTGGAGATTTCAATGAGCTTATTCTTTCCCTTTAGCTGTCCTGCAGTAAGGCAACTCATTTTTTTCCCTATGAGGGTGACAGAGCACTGGAAGAGGCTGACCAGGGAGGGTGTGGAGTCTCCCTCCCTCGAGATATTCAAGAGCTGCCTGGATGTGTCCCTGAGTGATCTGCTCTAGGTGATGCTGCTCTGTCAGGAGGACTTGGACCAGATGAACTTTCAAGCTCCCTTCCAGCCCCTGACATTCTGTGATTCTATGATTTGCTCAAGGCAAGTGCTTGTTTTTCTAAGAAATGGGATGGGCACTGCAAAAAGTGTTCCCAAAGAGGCAATTCTAAGGAGTACTTTTGTGAATTCCATCAATTTATTCAGTTACCCAGACTGTTGTGTGTAAATCTCAGCTTCCCTTTGGGAATAACTGACCTCACTTCTTTCTGGAAGAGCTGTGTGCATGAAGTGCTACACTTCTGTCCCTGAGAGCTGAATCCAGTCCCGTCTCTCCACTGCCAGTGCAGTAACAGGAGCATTTCTTTCCACTAGAACCTGAATTGCTGTCACTTTGCAGGGGGAGGTGAGGTAAGTGCAGGGGATGGTGCAGCAGAGCCAGGAGCTGCACACATGCTGATGAAGTCAAGCCTGGACTTTGCATCTCTTCCCCAAATGAGTAGGTGTCCTGACTGGGTTTCTTGCTTTTTGCTTCTCTGCAGATGATCACCCACAGGATCACAGATGTCAGGGCTTGGAAGGGACCTCGGCAGATCATCCAGTCATATGCCTGCCAGAGCAGGAGCAGAGAATCCAGCACAGGGCACACAGGAACACATCCAGACAGGGCTGGAAAGGCTCCAGAGAAGGAGACTCCACATCCTCTCTGGGCAGCCTGTGCCAGGGCTCTGGAGCCCTCACACTCAAGGAGTTCTTGCTCATGTTGAGGTGGAACTTCCTGTGCTGCAGTTTCCATCCCTTGCCCCTTGTCCTATGGCAGGGCACAAGTGAGCAGAGGCTGTCCCTGTCCCTCCCTTCCTGCCCCCCAGCCCTCAGCTCTTGATAGACATTGCTCAGATCCCCTCTCAGCCTTCTCCCCTGCAGCCTAAGCAGCCCCAAGGCTCTCAGCCTCTTCTCATCAGGCAGTGCTGCAGCCTCTGCAGCATCCTTGTAGCCCTGCATTGACTCTTTCCAGTAGATCTCTGTCCCTCTGCAACTGGGCAGCCCAGAACCAGATGCAGTGTCCCAGGTGAGCTGTCACTAGGGCAGGGCAGAGCAGAGCGGGAGGAGAACCTCCTTAGAGCTGCTGGCCACAGTCTCCTGAATGCCCCCAGGATGCCTTCTTGGCCAAGGAGCTCACACTTCTCTCTGGTTATTAGGCTGCCACCAGGCACACGCAGAGGGCCCAGGAATTTCCTTAACCAGCAAAGATTAGCTCCAGCCTGCAGAGCTGCCTGCACCAGCTGCCTGGTGGGTCCAGCTCCCCACAACACTCACTGCCCTAAAGCCATGGTGTGCCAGCTCCCAGGTGGCAGCAGGCAGTGGTTCTCCTGGGACATGCAGGCTCTCTGAATGTGTATTACCCCTGGAACATGTCAAATTGCAGAGTCCAGAAAAATCTTGCTATGCTAAGCAGTTTCTGGACAAAAGTTGTGGAGAGAGAGGTTTAATGATGGCACAGCTTCGTGTTCAGCGGGCCAAGGGGAGGGGAGCCCAACAGCAGCCCTTGCTGGGAGTCAGCAGAGCTGTCGGGAGCTCAGCTATCAGCCTGCCAGTCTGCCAGCCAGAGCTGGGTACCCTGCTGTGTGGGAAGCTGTGCCCTGCTCTCAGGGGTTACAGCTTGCCTCTGACACCAGAAAGCTGGGCAGTCTGCAGACAGCTTAAACCCACCAGAGGCAAGGAATTCGGGATCAGGGCTGGGGCCCTCTCTGCTGCCCCTCTTGCACTGCACTCTGCTGCCCATCAGCAGGGCTGGCAGCCTCTGGGTGCTCCCCAGCCAGCTCTTCGGTGCAGTCACTGCCCGAGAGGAGCTCTCTCTTTAATATGTAATTCCATTCCCTCCCCAGAATATAATGTTCAGGACACTGGAAAAGGTTGCTCCGTGAGCCAGACTGCTCAGCACATCAAGGCTTTTCTGGACTCTGCTATCTGATAGATTCAAGGCTGGGGAGGAGCCCTGTGAGGAGAGGCTGAGGGAGCTGGGGGTGTGCAGCCTGCAGCAGAGGAGGCTCAGGGCAGAGCTCATTGCTGTCTGCAGCTCCCTGCAGGGAGGCTGTAGCCAGGTGGGGTTGGGCTCTGCTGCCAGGCACCCAGGGACAGAAGAAGGGGACACAGCCTCAAGCTGTGCCAGGGCAGGTCTGGGCTGGATGTTAGGAGGAAGTTGTTGGCAGAGAGAGTGATTGGCATTGAACATTACTGGGCCCAGCACTGATCCCTGAGGCACACCACTAGTTCCAGCTGCCGACTGGATGTGGCACAATTCACCACCACTCTTTGTGCCTGGCCCTCCAGCCAGTTCTTGACCCATATCAGAGTGACTCTGTCCAAGCCATGAGCTGCCAGCTGGGCCAGTTTCTTTCCACAGCAGACACTGCTTGGCTTGCCATAGAAGCATCTGGGTTTTGGCAGCAATCCACAAAAGGTGATCTGCTGTCAACACTGACCACATGGAGATTTTTAGCTTCCTAGGAAGAAGCCATTGTGTCTCTGGAAGCATCTCCAGGGAAGTACTGAGGGCTTTGGCACTCTGCTGACAATGCTTTGGACCTGCTGTGGACCAGCACTTTCCCTGCTGATGAGTAAAGTGAAGTCAGGAGTAGAAACCCGCATCAAGCCCTGCAAGAACCTGGTACAGCTGCTGGATTGCTCAGCTTCTCCTGGAAGTCTTAGCCTGTTACTGGGAATATCCAAATCTGTTGGAGTGCAGAGGGATGGAGAGGAGGTGAGACATCAAATGACCTTTCTATAGGCTGCTTCTAGGGCTGGGAAGTTGTTTGATGCTGTTAGTGAGTGAGCTATCAGTCCACAGAATCCCTTTATTGTTGAAAACAGGGTGGGAAGAGCTGGGAAGAGTGTTCTGCATCATCCCTTTGCCTAAAGGCAGGATCAGCTGTCCTTGAACTCTTCCTCACTGTGCACTCACAGCCAGAGCAAACAAACAGCTAACATATTTCTTACAGCAGATCCTTCAAGGGGGCTGGGAGAAAGTTGGTTCATGTTAGCTCCTCCATGCCCTACCTGACTGCTTGGGCAGCTGCAAGCCAACGTCCCACATTTCCTCAGCAGGACCATGCAGCAGAAAGTCATCTTTGAGTGCTGTGTCCAGTTCTGGGCTCCTCAGTTCAAGAGGGATGTTAGGGTGCTGGAAGGTGTCCAGAGAAGGGCAGCAAGGCTGGGGAGGGGCCTGGAGCACAGCCCTGTGAGGAGAGGCTGAGGGAGCTGGGGGGGTGCAGCCTGCAGAAGAGGAGGCTCAGGGCAGAGCTCATTGCTGTCTGCAGCTCCCTGCAGGGAGGCTGTAGCCAGGTGGGGTTGGGCTCTGCTGCCAGGCACCCAGGGACAGAAGAAGGGGACACAGCCTCAAGGTGTGCCAGGGCAGGTTCAGGCTGGATGTCAAGAGGAAGTTCTCCCCAGCAAGAGTGGCTGGCATTGGAATGGGCTGCCCAGGGAGGTGGTGGAGTCCCCATCCCTGGAGGTGTTTAAGAGGAGGCTGCATGAGGCACTTGGTGCCATGGGTTAGTTAATTAGAAGGGTTAGGTGCTAGGTTGGACTCGATGATCCCAGAGGTCTTTCCCAGCCTGGTTCATTCTGTGACTGTGTGATCACACCCCGCAGCTGCCAGCTGGTTGCTGTGTCTCATAGTGGCAGGAAGCAATGTGTGCTGAGGGTGAGCACACACAAGGCATCAGTATTCCCCGTCAGGACCTGGCCAGGAGACAGAGTTGAAAGATTTCTGCTTAAAAGCTTTGCTGAGCAGACAGAGCTCTGCAGGGCAAAGGCTTCTGTGAGCCAGCAGGTCTGCTTGTCCCAGGAAACACCAGGAGGAGCTCTGAGGTGACACCGAAACTGGACGAGCCAGGTTTAGGGTGCAGGCATTTTGCTTAAGGCACCGAAAGAGAAAATCCAGGTGGGAGAAGTGAGCTGGAAGGTTACTGCCGTGGCTTTGTTTGCTGGTGGCCCTGTCTTGTGTCCCTGGGTCGTAGCTGTTTGCTCGACGTGGCTGCAGCAGTTAACCTCTGCCTCTGCCTCTGCATGCACCCCTGCAGCATCTACTGCCGCGAGCTCATTCTTAGCCAGCAGAAGAGGAAGGAGGTGATACAAAATCCAGAAGCAGAGGATTGAGCAAGGAGGTTAGGTCTGGGGAAGGCTGCAGGGAGGGGACTTGGACTGATAACATCGAGGTGGCTCATTCTTGTCTGGGGTCCTGTTCTTTTGAGCTCTGTTGGTGTGAGAGTTGGAGCATTGCTGCTCGATCCTGCGGATCTGCTTTCTGTGTACAGTCGCTGGCGTGGATATGAAGGATTTGGCCTCAAGCTGAGCCTGGGAGGGGTTAGGTTGGACATTAGGGAAAGGTCTTCCTCGAGAGAGTGGTCAGGGACTGGAATGAGCTGCCCAGGGAGGTGGTGGAGTCACCCAGCCTGGATGTGTTTAAAGATGATTTGGATGTGGTGCTTGGGGCTATGGTTTAAGGTGAATCTTGCAGAGCAGGGTTCTGGGTTGGACTTGGTGCTCCTGAGGGGCTGTGCCAGCCTGCATGGTGCTGTGAGTCTGTGATTCCTTTCCTGCACTGTACCCTGCTGTGGAAGCTGCGTTCCTGTATGCCCTACATGACCTCCCATACCTTGTACGGCTCAGTAGCTGCTCAGATACATCCCAAGTCTTGTCCCGACCATTAGCTACTCAAAGACAGTGCAATAAATTCCCATTCCTCCCTTCCTTCCTTCCTTCCCCATTCCTTGAACTCCTTTTTGCTGTTTTTCTGCCTTGAAATGTTTTGTAGCCTCTTCTCTCCATGCCCATGCTAAGAGGCTGAGGGAGCTGGGGGTGTGCAGCCTGCAGAAGAGGAGGCTCAGGGCAGAGCTCATTGCTGTCTGCAGCTCCCTGCAGGGAGGCTGTAGCCAGGTGGGGTTGGGCTCTGCTGCCAGACAACCAGGGACAGAAGAAGGGGACACAGCCTCAAGCTGTGCCAGGGAAGGTTCAGGATGGGTGTTAGGAGGAATTTGTTGTCAGAGAGAGTGATTGGCATTGGAATGGGCTGCCCAGGGAGGTGGTGGAGTTGCCGTGCCTGGAGGTGTTGAAGCCAAGCCTGGCTGGGGCACTTAGTGCCATGGTCTGGTTGATTGGCCAGGGCTGGGTGCTAGGTTAGACTGGCTGAGCTTGGAGCTCTCTTCCAACCTGCTTGATTCTATTCTATCATTTGCTGTTTGGTTGCACCTCTTGCCATGGATCCCAGTTGGCATCTCAGCTCTGTGCAGCACAGCCTTCACTAATGGCTGTGGATATTAACATAGAAGGGCAAATAATTCAGTCCTGTCTAGCTTGTCCCTGGAAGATCATCAGGGCAGCACATCCCCAGATGCTCAGGGAATGGTGCCACCAAACAAGAGTGGAAGGGTGGCAGAAGACCTTCCAGAGGCATTGCAGAAATTGCTCCCTTGGTGATTTCTGCAGAAGTCTGCTGGGTGTGAGAGTTGAGGTCTGAGCAGTGTTTGGTCTAAGCAGTGTTTTGGTGTGTTCTCTGCAAACAAAAACACTTTGGGTTCGTTTCTTTCACTCAGAAGACTTTGTGCCAGCAGGAGCTACAATTGGAGAGGTGAACCTGGCACCATCACAGTTAGTGACTCTGCTTCTGGGACCTTCTCTGCTCCTGGCCTACCTTGCTGCAAGAGCTGTGAACTAGGTGCACCAAGGGCTGAGGAAAGCCCTTCCTGTACTCACTGAACTGCAGTGTCCTACAGGGAAAACAACCTCCTCTTTCTCAGATTGTTTTCATTTGAAGTGAAATTGTAGTGAGTGGGAGGTAGCTGATCCTGTCAGCCTCAAGACCCAGTCACTTAGTCACAACTTGGGTGTCACACCCAGCCCACGGAGAACAGCATGGCCCTTCTGGCACATAGGGGATGTGCAGAAACAGCCTGGGATGCAGCAGATGCTACTTGGAGCTGAACAGCTTTGGTTCCTGCCTGTGGCTGAGGGGCAGTCTGTGGTGCTGGGAACACTGCCAGGCTGGGTGTGCCATGCCTTGGCTGCAGCAGCACTGCCTGATGGAGGCAGTGGATGGATGCAAGGGTCTGTGTGTCCACTGCACTGCCCATTCCTCCTCCTCCTGTCATGACAAGACCTTGTCACTAGTCCCTCCCCAGCCCTCCTGGAGACCCCTTCAGATGCTGCAAGGCCACTGCAAGGTCTCCTCCAAGCCTTCTCTTCTCCAGGCTGCAGAGCCCCAACTCTCTCAGCCTGTGCTCAGAGCAGAGCTGCTGCAGCCCTCTCAGCATCTTGGTGGCCTCCTCTGGACTGGCTCCAACACTTCCATGTGCTGCTTGTGCTGGGGGCTCCAGACCTGCACCCAGAACTGCAGGTGGGGTCTGAGGAGAGCAGAGCCAAGGGGCAGAATCCCCTCCCTTGCCCTCTGCCCACACTGCTCTTGCTGCAGCCCAGCACAGGGTTGCTGTCTGGGCTGCACTCACTGTGCAGGCTCCTGTGGAGCTTTTCCTCAGCCCAGACCCCCAGGGCCTGTTCCTCAGGGCTGCTCTCAGCCATTCCCCACCCAGCCTGGAGTTGTGCTTGGGATTGCACCCACCCAGGTGCAGGACCTTACACTTGGCCTTGTTGAATGTCATGGCCTGGGCACACCTCTGCAGTCTGTCCAGGTCCCTCTGGATGGATCCCTGCCCTCCAGCAAGTCGACTGTGCCACACAGTTGGTGCCATCTGCACCCTTGCTGAGGGTGCACTGATTCCTCTGTCCCTGTCACTGACAAAGATGTCCAACAGCAGTGGTACCAGCACTGGCCCCTGAGGGAGCCACTTGGCACTGGTCTGCAGGTGGGCACTGTGCCCTTGCTTACCACTCTCTGCATGCCACCATCCAGCCAATTCCTTACCCAGCAGTACTCCACCCATCCAGTCTGTGTTTGGTGGTGTTAAAACTACTGAGGGTCAGAGAGTCTTCAATCACTCAGCTCTGAATGGGGTGGGAGCGAATGGCAGTGTGCGTCACCGGAGCATTGTGTTAGCCTTGATTCATTTACAGGCTCCAGCAAAATGAGAACTTTAATTCTCCCTTCTTGACCTCTATGCTTGATTAAAATATGCAAAGCCACAAAGCTCTCAGCCAAGCCTGCCCTCAGCACACAATTCAGTGGCAGAATATTGCATTCTTTAACACTAATCTGGCATCTCTCATGCTGATGGCTGGGTCAGGGCAGAGGACAAAGCGAGGGAGAAGCTGGCTCTGATTGCCAGTGGTGGGCAGAGGTTAGAAGGGATGGTTTAGGTTGGAAGGAACCTCAAAGCTCAGCCAGTTCCAACTCCCTGCCATAGGCAGGGACACCTCCCACTAGAACAGGTTGCTCAAGGCCTCATCCAACCTAGTCCTGGACACCTCCAGGGAGGTGCTCCACAACCTCCCTGCACAACCTGTGCCAGTCTCTCACCACCCTCACTGCAAAGAACTCTTTCCTAACAGCCGCTTTCAATCTCCCCTCTGCCACTTCAAACCCACTCCTCCTTGTTCTGTCATGACAAGACCTTGTCAGTAATCCCTCCTCAGCCCTCCTGGAGTCCCCTTCAGATCCTGCAAGGCCACTCCAAGCTCTCCTCCCAGCCTTCTCTTCTGCAGGCTGCAGAGCCCCAACTCTCTCAGCCTGTGCTCAGAGCAGAGCTGCTGCAGCCCTCTCAGCATCTTGGTGGCCTCCTCTGGACTGGCTCCAACACTTCCATGTCCTGCTTGTGCTGGGGGCTCTAGAACTGCACCCAGGACTGCAGGTGGGGTCTGAGGAGAGCAGAGCCAAGGGGCAGAATCCCCTCCCTTGCCCTCTGCCCACACTGCTCTTGCTGCAGCCCAGCACAGGGTTGCTGTCTGGGCTGCACTCACACTGCAGGCTCATGTGAAGCTTTTCATCACCCCAGACCCTCCTCAGGGACAGCTTGGATGTTACTCTGGGAAGGGATTGTGTGCACTTAACCTTTCTGGGGACAAGATGACAAACTGCAGCACAGGGGAAAGTATTCCAGATGTGGACAGGCAAGATGTGAGCTTGTTGGAAGTGGAAATGGGCTCCTGCCACAGCGCTGGTGGCCACAGGGAAAACTCATTCCCATCCACCCGTGGCTTGGCTTCTTGGCAGTGCTTGAAGTTGTTCCCTGTGCTTTCAAAATCCACTAGCCTGGTGGCCTGGGAGAGGAGTTCCCTTGCTTTCAGCTGGCTGGGCTGGCTGGAAGGAGCAGGGCTGGGCTGGTCCCCCAGGCCAGTGCTTGCAGACTGCAAGCACAGCTGGGGCTGCTTGCTCCCAGCAGCAGAGCCTTTTGCACCCTTAACTACTTCACCCCTTGCCCTGTGGCTCACCTGGATGAACTGGATTGACCTGAAACTTTGCCCTCCAGGTGTTCTGCAGCCTTCTCTAACTGTGGAAGGGAAATAGGTTCTTCAGAGGCAGCCCAATCCTTTCCATGCAGGCAGGTGGAAGCAAGAAGATTTTAGGCTGCTGCAAAGGGAGGAGTTTGGGCTGTTCAGCCCGGAGAAGAGAAGACTTTGAAGAGGCTTATAGCAACCTTCCAGGACAGGAAAGGAGCCTATAAGAAAGCTGGGGAGGAGCTTATTACAAGGGCTTGTGTTGATAAGATGAAGAGGAATGGCTTTAAGCTGGGAGAGGGTAGAATTAAAGTGGAGATTAGGAAGAAATTCTTTACAGTGAGGGTGGTGGAGACACTGGCACAGGTTGCCCAGGGAGGTCATGGATGACAGAAGATCCCATTCTGTGCTTCTGTCATCCACGACCTCCTTGGAGGTGTTCAGGACCAGGCTGGATGAGGCCTTGAGCAACCTGTTTTAGTGGGAGGTGTCCCTGTCCAAGGCAGGAGGTTGGAGCTGGATGATCCTTGAGGTCCCTTCCAATGCAGCCCATTCTGTGATTCTATGGCACAGAGATGGAAGCTTCTGTGTGTCTCCCCTTTGTCTACAGAGAGCCTCCTTGTGCAGCTGAGACTAGAAACCTAGGTGGAATAAATTCAGCCTTGTGATGTCTTTCCTAGCTTTACCTGGAGGCTGCATGAAGCCCAGGTAAGGTCGACTTGCTTAGGTGAGCAGCAGTTTGTGCTGAGCAGGATCTTTATTTCTGCTTCACAAGTGCTTCCCTTTCTCTTAACCTGCCATAAAATATCTTGGGTTTTCTTAAGAGTGAAGTTGGACTTTTTTATTTGCTCTCTCCAAAGACTGTTTTCCATTCTTCAGATACTTTTACCCCCCCTCCCCCTTCATATTAAATGCAAGCACCCAGCATTATCATCACACCTCCATCTACTTGGCTACTTATCCACCCCAGCCTTTTTCTGATGACACTTTGCATGCTGATGTTGTGCTAAGTAGAGATGATTTCCTGTCTGGAAAAGAGATAAAAGAGGCAAAGAGTGATGGAGCCACTGAGCATTGGATCCTTCTGGGCAATAACTGGGAGAACAGTGCGGATCAGGAGCCAAGACTGCCGCAGCTGCGTGGGGGTGTGCACCTTCTGCCCCCTTTGAATCAGCCTTTGCCAGGCAGAGCTCAGAGCCTGAAGGAGCATTTATGCTAGGCCAGAGGCTGACTCTGCCTGCCCAGGCTCTAGGAGAAGAGCTGCAGGGCAGGCAGGCATAGTGTGGATGGGCACTGTGCAAGGGGCAGCGGCACTGCAGCCTGCTCTGCACTCCCATCTGCAGCACAGATGTGCAGACACCACTCTGCCATTTATAGAGTTGGTTTGTAGCTACTAGGGGCACTTTAGAAGTGCTTCCTCCTCCTTTCCACGTACTCTGATGTGAAAGCACAGGACAGGACCAGTAAAGCAGAAGTCTTCACCTATGGCTGCAATAGAAATCAAAGCCAAGCAGCAATTCATTCACAGGGAATAAAGAGCAGCCTGTGGCTTGCATTTGCTATTCCTGTAGATGAAATCTGTTTTGACAGTAGCAAAGTCAAAGAATCACAGAATCAAGCAGGTTGGAAGAGACCTCCAAGCTCACCCAGCCCAACCTAACACCCAGCCCTATCCACTCAACCAGACCATGGCACCAAGTGCCCCATCCAGCCTCAGCTCTGTGGCTGGTGCAGTGGTGGCACCTCAGTGGAAGATGTGAGTGGAGTCCAAGCTGCCCAGTGTTTGGAGAGCAGAAGTGCCGTTTATGTTGTCAGCAAATCCAATGCTAAGCACCAGTGTCAGCAGTGACTTCTACTGAAAGCCAAACTGGGCTCTCATCTGCTGACCCCAGTCAGGCTTCTGGAGTGATTTAGGGCATGGAGGACCTCGTGAGAGCCTCATCCACCAGCAGGAGCAGCTAGTCCTGTACCCATACAGAGAGCTGAAAGGCTCCAAAGGCAGTAGAATGAGGGACGAGAGACTCTTTGCAAGGAGCAGGGGAGGATCCAGGGACAAGCCCTGCATGCAATGATGTGTTTTAGAGTCCACCACCCTTACCAAAGGGCAGTGGGTAGAGCAGCTGTTGGGATATGTTGATCACTTGATGTGATTTGAAGGCTCCTCAGGTGAGAATCAGTGCAAGCAGCAGGACACACAGGCTGGCTGACTTCCAGCTCAGCAGTGAATTTGCTGAAGGACTGCTCAGCAAGTTTGCTGCTGGCACCAAACAGCAAGACCTGGACAGACAGAGCTGGGCACAGAGGAACCAAAGGAGGTTCAACAAGGACAAGTGCAGAGTCTTGCACCTGGGATGCTCCACAACCTCCCTGGGCAACCTGTGTCAGTGCCTCAGAAGGCTCATGAGGGGTTAAGAGGTGTGTGTGGTTTCATGTCTCTGATGCCCTAATTCCTCACCCTTCTTTTTCAAAAGCTTCTTGCACTGTCTGCAGCCCTCCTGGCTGCAACTAAGGTAATTCAGTAGGCTGGACTTGGTGTGTCTGTGCTGCAACATCTTGCAACCTCCTGAGAAGGTCCTCAGCACTTTCAGGGCATCACTTGCCTCTTTATAGAATCATAGAATCAAGCAGGTTGGAAGAGACCTCCAAGCTGCCCAGGGAGGTGGTGGAGTCACTGTCCCTGGAGGTGTTGAAGCAAAGCCTGGCTGGGGCACTTAGTGCCATGGTCTGGTTGATTGGCCAGGGCTGGGTGCTAGGTTGGGCTGGATGAGCTTGGAGCTCTCTTCCAACCTGCTTGATTCTATGAGTCTATGATTCTATACTGAAATCATGGAGAGCAGCTTTTGGCTCAAAAAAGAAACATCTCCTCCAGGCAGAGGTCCAGAACAGGACCTCACGTCCCAGACAAAAGGCTGTAGAGACCACCAGAGGCTCAGAGAAGTGCTAGGAGCACAGAGGACAACTGGACATCCTGAGGGGCTCACAGAAAAGGGCATGGAAAAATAAAAGGCAGAAAATACTGAGCCAAAATGGTTCCAAATACAACCTACAGCAGAGCACTGTCTGCCAGAGTGGGCTGCAAGAGAGGGGTAGGAGAAGGCCTTCGCCAGCGAGAAGGAGGCTGGCTCAGACAGCTCTCGTGTGTGGTGCTGGGGCAGCAGACAGCAGTGGGAATGAGAGCTGGAGTGCAGGCTCCTGAGAACATGCCCCCTGAGCCCCAGCCAGGGGAGCACCAGCAGACCCTCCACAGCCAAGCCCAGCAGCCTCTGGGGTCGGCACTGCCTTGCCAGCAGCTGGACACAGATGTTTGCCCTCACTCCCAAGTCTGGTCACAGTCCCTGCCCAATCCCAGAAACGCTGCCTCCTGCCAACAGCCTTCACTACTGTTTTATCTGGACCCAGGCAGGGCAATCTGACTCCCATCCAGACACTGGGGGCCACTCTGGAATTGCACTGGAATGGCACCAACCACACTGACATCAGAGTCTGGCACCGGGTGAACAGCCGCAGCAATAGCTGCAGATCACCAAGTGGAGACAGAGGAATTTGTCATGAGCTGTGGTGAGAGAACAGCAGCCAGAGGGTTCAGGGCAGCAGATAGGTTTTAAGTGTGGTTTGTCTGTATTTTAAAGGCTTTTGTGACTCCTTCAATTAATGCATAGCTGCAGGCTGTGAGGATATCCAGTGAGACCTGGACAGGCACAGCTGGGCACAGAGGAGCCAAATGAGGTGCAAGAAGGACAAGTGCAGAGTCCTGCACCTGGGGAGGAAGAATAAACTGCAGCAGGACAGGCTGAGAAGTGATCTGTTGGAGAGCAGCCCTGGGGAGAGGGACCTGGGAGTGCTGGGGGAGAACATCCATGGCACAGCAATGTGCCCTCTGTCCAAGAGGCCAATGGGGTCCTGGGGGGCATTCAGCAGAGTGTGTCCAGCAGATCCAGGGAGGTTCTCCTCCCCCTCTACTCTGCCCTGCTGAGACCTCATCTTGAGTACTGCCTTCAGTTTTGGGCTCCCCAGTTGAAGAGGGACAGGAACTGCTGGAGAGGGTCCAGTGGAAGGCTATGAGGATGATGAGTGGACTGGAGCCCTGCCTGATGAGGAGAGGCTGAGGGCCCTGGGGCTGCTTAGTCTGGAGAAGAGAAGACTGAGAGGGGATTTAATCAATGTCTGTAACTATCTGAGGGCTGGGGGTCAGGAGGGGGGGACAGGCTCTGCTCACTGCTCCCTGGGATAGGACAAGCAGCAATGGATGGAAGCTGCAGCACAGCAGGTTCCAGCTCAGCACAAGGAGGAACTTCTTGCCTGGAAGGGTCCCAGAGCCCTGGCACAGGCTGCCCAGAGAGGTTGTGGAGTCTCCTTCTCTGGAGCCTTTCCAGACCTGTCTGGATGTGTTGCTGTGTGCCCTGAGCTGGATTGTGTGGTCCTGCTCTGGCAGGGGGGTTGGACTCAGCTGATTAAAAGAAATAAAAGTATCAGAGGGAAAACCAGGACTGAGTTCCTCAGAGCCAGGGGAAGAAATGGATCAGTTCCATTCTGCGAGGTAAATGCAAATGAAGCCACAAACTGGCTGTGCTTTCTCTGTTTAGCTCTAGGTCTCCTAGAGTAAGAAATCCTTCCCCCAGTGAAAACAAGAGAGCAAGGTAAAAATAGAGATTGAAGCTTATTTCAAGAAAGAAAAGATGCTTGCAGAAGAATAAGAGAAAGCTTCCAAAAGCAAAGAGACAGGCTTTGGAATTAATCCCAGAGCAACCCAGAGGAGGCTGATTCCCTCTGCCAAAGGGAGAAGTTCTTTTGTTGTTGGACAAAAGGCTCAATTCATTAAAACTTACTTAGGTGGACATTGATATTTTGGCTACTTCATCCTTTCACTGGAGGAGAGATGGTGATTTTCTCCCCGAGTGAAACATGAGAAGGCTGCTTTTGTGGCTGCAGAGAAGATATGTCAGAAGGCTAAATTAAACCAGAAGGCAAACAGCTTTTTTTTTTTCTCCTTGCAACAGGCTGCTTCAGCCAGATACTCAAAGTGCGCTCAGTGGCAGAGCTGGAGTGGATCATAGCATCATAAAATGGGTTAGGTTGGAAGAGACCTCAAGGATCAGCCAGTTCCAATGCCCCTGTGCCACAGGCAGGAACACCTCCCACTGGAACAGGTTGCTTAAGGCCTCATCCAACCTGGTCCTGAGCACCTCCAGGGAGGTTGTGGAGCACAGAGGCACAGAATGGGCTTAAAGATTCTGTGATCAGACATTCTGTGCATCTGTGCTCCACAGTCTCCCTGGGCAACCTGTGCCAAGGACACCTTCCACTAGAACAGGTTGCCCAAAGCCTCATCCAACCTGGTCCTGAACACCTCCCTGGGCAACCTGTGCCAGTGTCTCACCACCCTCACTGTCATGAACCCTTTCCTAACATCCGGTTTCAATCTCTCCTCTGCCACTTCAAACCCATTCCTCCTTGTCCTGGCATGACAGGACCTTGTCAATATCCCTCCCCAGCCCTCCTGGAGCCCCCTTCAGATCCTGCAAGGCCACTCCAAGGTCTCCTGGAAGCCTTCTCTTCTGCAGGCTGCAGAGCCCCAACTCTCTCAGCCTGTGCTCAGAGCAGAGCTGCTGCAGCCCTCTCAGCATCTTGGTGGCCTCCTCTGTGCTGGCTCCAACACTTCCATGTCCTGCTTGTGCTGGGGGCTCCAGACCTGCAGGGGGGCTCTGAGGAGAGCAGAGTGATTCTCTGATTCTGGGATTCTGGTGCAGTTGAAGAGTTTGAGGAGGGCAGTGAAAGCTACGAAGTAACTGCATGAAGAAAACAATTTCATAACCAATCAACCTACTTCTAGTGAAATTGAGCTGCAATGACTCTTGCAAGAAGAAAAAGGAAAGCAATGAATAACCTTTTCCAAATGTATTGAACAGATCCAGTGATTGGAAAACTACCAATATGGTAGAAAAGTCCAAGAACCACTTCTGATGGTCAAGAAGCTAAGGAATGGGAAAAAGAGCTGCCTGATTTTCCAGTCAGAAGGCTTAAATTTCCCTGATGAGCAGTATACATTTGCTGGTCCAGGTTGTCTGAGAAGTAATATGGATAGCTTTGGGTTGCTAGAAGAAATGCCTGCTGACACTTTGGCACAGGGGCTGGGGCTGAGCAGCATCCCTGCTCAGTGCTGCGAGGAAGGGTTATGCAACTGGCTCATCAAAATGAGACTCTCTGCCTGCTGCAAGATCCAAACTGGAGTTTCACATTCTGACATGCCAAATGGGTCTCCTTCTTGGCTCCCTTGGGACTAATCTAGCCCAGCAGGGATTCATCCCCACTTCAAAGCACCGAGCCCCAAGTGGTCCTGTGGTAGGCAAAGCTGCAGCTGAAAATGTTGCTCCTGTTGGCTGCGAGACAAAACGCTGCCCTGCTGGAAGCAGCTGCAGCCTCCTAGGCAGCAGCAGTCAGGAAGAATGAGTTGCCTTTACAGTCCCCTCGGTGCAGACAGCACCCCAGGGAGTCCTGCAGATCAATTCACAACAGAAACTGCTCCCAGAGGTGCTGGCGTTTGCCCCTGGCTCAGCCCTACCCATTGCACCAAAACTCAGCCAGTGCCATTCCTTTAGTGTCTGGGAGACATTCTTCTGGCTGCCTGTGTGAGCTGCCAGGCTGCTTTGTGCCTAAGGAGGTGAAGGACCTGGACTCAGGCATAAAAATGGATTGCATTAAGCAAACTGTGCCCAAAGGTTTCGTGTTCTACCCATTAATTGCTAAGTAATAACAACATCTGTGGCAAGGGTGGATTCTTTTGCCCAGTTTCCAGTGTCAGGGCTCATTCCCCACCCCACCCCCCCCCACCAGTTCTCAGCATTAACTTCTGCAATTCAGATTCTTAGATACTGCACTGAAAAGTGCATTCTCAGATCCTAGGGATCTGCATTTCATACAATCAGTCAGGGGCGGAAGGGACCTCAAAGCTCAGCCAGTTCCAAGACCCTGCCATAGGCAGGGACACCTCCCACTACAACAGGTCACTCAAGGCCTCATCCAACCTGGTCCTGAACACCTCCAGGGAGGGAGCAGCCACAACCTCCCTGGGCAACCTGTGCCAGTGTCTCACCACCCTCACTGCAAACAACTTCTTCCTAACAGCCACTTTCAATCTCCCCTCTGCCACTTCAAACCCATTCCTCCTCATCCTGTCATGACAAGACCTTGTCAATAGTCCCTCCCCAGCCCTTCTGGAGACCCCTTCAGATCCTGCAAGGCCACTCCAAGCTCTCCTCCAAGCCTTCTCTTCTGCAGGCTGCAGAGCCCCAACTCTCAGCCTGTGCTCAGAGCAGAGCTGCTGCAGCCCTCTCAGCATCTTGGTGGCCTCCTCTGGGCTGGCTCCAACACTTCCATGTGCTGCTTGTGCTGGGGGCTCCAGACCTGCACCCAGGACTGCAGGTGGGGTCTGAGGAGAGCAGAGCCAAGGGGCAGAATCCCCTCCCTTGCCCTCTGCCCACACTGCTCTTGCTGCACCCAGCACAGGGTTGCTGTCTGGGCTGCACTCACTGTGCAGGCTCCTGTGGAGCTTTTCCTCAGCCCAGACCCCCAGGGTCTGTTCCTCAGGGCTGCTCTCAGCCATTCCCCACCCAGCCTGGAGTTGTGCTTGGGATTGCACCCACCCAGGTGCATATCCAGGAGATCAGGACAGATGATCACACTGCTCCTTCTCGGTCCCTGTAGCTAAACGAGTGAAGAGCTGCAGGGAAATGAGCCTGCTGGGACCTCTGAGTCTCAAATAACGATCAGCTACTAAACTGCTGCCTCCTGCATATTTTGAGGCAGGGCTAAGTTTAAGACCCCCAGAGGCTTTGCAGTGATCCAGGCACTATCATTTCAAGCCATTTATGCAGCTGGCACAATGTGGAGCTGGGATGATTCTAGGTAAAGTGAGACTATCAATACTGTTCCACAGTATGGCCTTCCTTGACATCCCCTGTCCTTTGTGTGAGAGCCTCACTCGTGGATGCCTTCCAGCTCTCTGTGTATCTCTAATCAATCTACCTCTGCAGATCTTCCCTACCCTGCACTCTCGGGTGAGCTAACGATTTTGAAGTTTTGTCCTGTGGTCTAAAGTTGGCAAGCTGCAAGAATTACCTTTTTCCTGGCTTCCTTCAGCCTCTCAGAAATAGCCTTATTTCTTTGTGCTTGCCCAGCAATTGAGGTGTGGTAAGGGCTGAGGCAAGGGAGGGTAAAGCAGCCTTGCCCACTTCAACCTGGCACAACCGCCCCTGACGTAAAGCCGGGAGCTTTCAAAGCAGCCTCTGCCTCTGCTCACCCACGCAGGCACTGAAGGGGACTTTCATTTCCATTTTGCATTACAATAACCTCGCTGAAGCAACTACAGAGTGCTGCTCTTCCTTTCATTCCTGTTCCACCCCGTGGTAAATCTCTCATAGCTCTGTGCTGGGAGCAGGCTCCCGTCTCTGCTCCGGGTGAGCTGGGCAGAAGGCTGGAAGTTTTCAGCTGCTTTGTGCACAGTCTTACACCGAATAGTTTTCCTCCCCTGGGTACTCTTGGCTCTGGGAATAGCCTTCCTCATCTCTCTCTGCATTTTAATCCCTTGATATTTCCTAAAGAGGATTTATTGAAAAAGAAAGAGGAGGAAAACTCAGCAAACACCTAGAGACCATGGGATCAGAGAATCAGTGTGAGGGGCTGGAAAGGACCTCCAAAGCTCATCCAGTCCAAGCCCCCTGCCACAGCAGCAGCACCCAGAGCAGATCACACAGGAACACATCCAGGCAGCTCTGGGATATCTCCAGAAGGGAAGACTCCACAGCCCCCCTGGGCAGCCTCTTCCAGTGCTCTGTCACCCTCACAGGGGAAAATTCTTCCGCAGGTTCACATGGAACCTCCTGTGCCTCATCATGATGTGAGTATGGATTTAGCTTGCTACAACTGACTTTATTTGCCCTAGCTTCCTTGTTGAATGCTAATGGAAGCTATTACTGGGAAGCTAGGGGAGGGCAGGTCTGCCTTGAAGTGATTCATTATTAGATGTAGAAGCTGGATCCCCAGGATACAACTCTGAGCTCCTTGGGAGCTCCTGCCCCTCACGTCTGCAGTGTTTAAGTAGAAATGATGGCAGTGTTTGAGGAGTGGTTACTGCCACAGCTCTGGCTAGCAGGCAGCAAACCAAGACTGAGTAGAGGCTGTGTCAGTTTTCACACCTGCCAGGGGGCTTCACTCCTGAGCTTCACACATCTGTGACTGCAGACCCGAGACACTCCTCACAGCCAAAGCCCTGGTTCTGTAAGCAGCACTATTTAAATCCAGGTTATTTTTGCCTTTGCTTTTTTTTTTTTCCCCTCTTGCCTTTTATTTCTTTATTTTTCCTCTTGTATTTGATCCAAGATCCGAGAGGGAGGAGGAAAAGCTCCTAGAAACTGAGATGACAAGTTGATGATGATTCTCTTTCTCCCTGAAAGAGATGCCAGGTTCTTCTGTTGCAAAACCTTTCCGTACTGCCTGCTCTCCAGCACTTCTTGCAGCCTGTGTATACTATGGCAGGGATCCAAAGCGACTTCAGCAAGAACAGGCTCGAGAGGGAGAGGGTGGAGTGAAAGGTTGCAAGTTCAACAAGAAGCAATTGAAACCAGATTGAATCATAGCATCTTAAAATAGTCGTTTAACATAGCTCTGTTATCTCACATGAATCACCCCGAGTAACAACCCACTGATTCTCAGGCTGGTCTTTTACTCCCTGTCTTGATGGCAGCTCTCAAGTCTTAAAACAACAATTCCTAAGACACACAGGAACTTTCAGCTGAACAGTGCCACCGAGAGAGTCTGGTGGAACACGAGGGCAAAGCCTGTGCTGAAGACACAGCAACTGCCTGCAGTGGATGCTGGAGCAGAGAGCAAAGTGCAGTTTATGTCTCCCTTGAGTATTAACTGCACCATTTCCAGAGCTGGGGCTGTTCAGCCTGGGGAAGAGAAGGCTTCAGAGAGACCTTGGAGCAACCTTCCAGTACTTGAAGGGGCCTGTAAGAAAGCTGGGAAGGGACTTTTGATAAGGGCTTGTAGTGGAAGGGTGAGAGAGAATTGAAACTTGAGGAGAGCAGATTTAGACTAGAGAGGAGAAAGAAATTCTTTAGAGTGAGGGTGGGGAGACACTGGCACAGGTTGCCCAGGGAGGCTGTGGATGCTTCCTCACTGAGGTGTCCAAGGCCAGGTTGGATGAGGTTTTGAGTAGCCTGGGCTAGTAGGAGGTGTCCCTGTCCAAGGCAGGAGGTTGGAGCTGGATGATCCTTGAGGTCCCTTCCAATGCAGCCCATTCTGTGATTCTATGGCACAGAGATGGAAGCTTCTGTGTGTCTCCCCTTTGTCTACAGAGAGCCTCCTTGTGCAGCTGAGACTAGAAACCTAAGTGGAATAAATTCAGCCTTGTGATGTCTTTCCTAGCTTTACCTGGAGGCTGCATGAAGCCCAGGTAAGGTCGACTTGCTTAGGTGAGCAGCAGTTTGTGCTGAGCAGGATCTTTATTTCTGCTTCACAATTGGCCTTGGACCTGGATGATCTTCTGGGTCCCATCCAACACAAGCCATTCTGTGAATCTATGGCTCTTGTCATCACAGGCCAGTTCTGGAGAGTGATGGAGGGCAGCCAGGCAGAGAGGGAGCTGGGGGTGCTGGGAGAGAGGAGCTGAAGATGAGGCAGCAGTGCCCAGGTGGGCAGCAGAGCCAATGGCATCCTGGGCTGGCTCAGGAGCAGTGTGGGCAGCAGGACAAGGGAGGTTCTTCTGCCCCTGTGCTCAGCACTGCTCAGGACACCCCTTGAGTGCCGTGTCCAGTTCTGGGCCCCTCAGGTTAAGAAAGTTGAGGTGCTGGAAGGTGTCGAGAGAAGGGCAGCAAGGCTGGGGAGGGGCCTGGAGCACAGCCCTGTGAGGAGAGGCTGAGGGAGCTGGGGGTGTGCAGCCTGCAGAAGAGGAGGCTCAGGGCAGAGCTCATTGCTGTCTGCAGCTCCCTGCAGGGAGGCTGTAGCCAGGTGGGGTTGGGCTCTGCTGCCAGGCACCCAGGGACAGAAGAAGGGGACACAGCCTCAAGCTGTGCCAGGGCAGATTCAGGCTGGATGTGAGGAGGAAGTTGTTGTCAGAGTGAGTGATTGGCATTGGAATGGGCTGCCCAGGGAGGTGGTGGAGTCATTGTGCCTGGAGGTGTTGAAGCCAAGCCTGGCTGGGGCACTTAGTGCCATGGTCTGGTTGCCTGGCTAGAGCTGGGTGCTAGGTTGGACTGGATAAGCTTGGAGCTCTCTTCCAACCTGGCTGATTCTGTGACTCTGTGCTAAAATACAGAGCCCAGACTGAGAGGCAATGGATTGGAATTCCTACAAAATCTCCCTGCTCAGAACAGACCTGCACCAGGAGTGGGTTCTGACACTGCAGCCCCAGACTGCTGTGCTGTGCTCATGACAGGCTGCTGTGCTGTCCTCATGCCTTGCACTCCTCTATTCTGTGATTTTTATTGCTAACCCTGACTTTTTCATTGACCTTGGCCATGCTGTTCCTTGTTTTGCCTTGACTCACCTCAGCATTGGGCAGAGTAATTTTTCTTCCCCAAGAAACCTGCTCCGAGATAAATCACACTACGGAATTTAGCCCTCCTCTTGATTAATGCACTGGAGCTGTTCTTGGCAATTCCATCCTCAGATAGAGATCTCTTACCACTTTTTCATCTGCTCTTTAGTCTTGCCAGAGTTTTTCTGACTGTTGTCCTGGCTCTTGGTGAGGAAAAAGAAATGAATCTCTTTTTCTCAAGTAAGCCTTTAGGGAATCCCATAGTACACTTGGCCAGGTTCTAGGGGATTTGTTTTTATCCAAGGATTTCTTGATCTCTTCATTTATAAACTCACCAAATGTGAACTCTTTAATCCTTGCAATGATTTCCCCTCCCTAGAAAATTTCAATATGAATAAAGAATGAAACAGGCACTGGAGTGCATTTATGCACCCTGCCAGTATCAGTGGCTTTTGTCTGTGCAGCCAGAAGGGAGGAAATGAAGAACATATCAGTCCTAGAGAATTACTCTTGAAATGAGGACTACACCTGCTCTCTGCCAGGCCCCAGAGATCTCAAATATATGATCAGATGAAACCAGTGTTTTTAGATTTGGGTACCTCATGGTGGGGTTGGTGTTTCAGAGGTTAGGTGTCCTCTGGCCTCCCGTGGATTTACACTGCCAATTAAATCATTTCTATCTCCATAGGGTTATATATTCATAGGCTCACAGCATGTCAGGGGTTGGAAGGGACCCAAATTGATCATCCAGTCCACACCCCCCTGCCGGAGCAGGACCACACAATCCAGCTCAGGGAACACAGCAACACATCCAGGCAGGCCTGGAAAGGCTCCACAGAAGGAGACTCCACAGCCTCTCTGGGCAGCCTGTGCCAGGGCTCTGGGACCCTTCCAGGCAAGAAGTTCCCCTTGTGTTGAGCTGGAACCTGCTGTGCTGCAGTTTCCATCCATTGCTGCTTGTCCTATGCCAGGGAGCAGTGAGCAGAGCCTGTCCCCCCCTCCTGACCCCCAGCCCCCAGATAGTTATAAACATTGATTAAATCCCCTCTCAGTCTTCTCCTCTCCAGACTAAGCAGCCCCAGGTCCCTCAGCCTCTCCTCACCAGGCACTGCTCCAGTCCTCTCATCATCCTCATAGCCCTTCCTTGGACTCTCTCCAGCAGATCCCTGTCCCAGTAAGGGTGTGAGCTCTTCTGGCTCTCTGTGAGCTGGGAAGTGCTGGTAGTGAGGCAGTTGTTTGTTCTTTACGCAGCCTGCAGTTTTCTCCTTGTTTGCTTTTGTCCACTGAGACAATAAAGAAATGTGTGTCAGAGCCCTAGGCCAGCAAATCTGCGCAGACAGAACCCCTGAGCCAGGATGCCCAAGCTGACTTGCTTCTTCCCTAGAATCCACATCCATCTGTCAGCAGTGTTCATGGCTCACTCGGAGTCTGACTAAGCTATAGCAGCATTCAGATGTGGAACAGGAAAGCAGAAGCCCAGGGATGTCATTCGAGCAGTAAATCTATGAGTAAGAGAAAGCAAACGAATCACTGCGTGTAGTGCAGACGTAGCTCTGCAGCCCTGGCCACAGCCTGCGCTGGTGATATTTGTGCTCCCTACAGGGTCAGGAAACAAGCAGAGAGGTTAAAAATGGCACCTGGAGTGTGTGGTCGGAGCTTGCTTTTGTTCTTTGAGCCTGCCTTGGTGTGACTATTAAAATCCAAGTTCTTACAGCCCTATTGCGCTGCTGAGCTGCTGTGACTTGCTTTCTGCCGTCAGTGTTTCCAGGAAGCTCAGCCAGCGCAGGCTCCCCTTCTAAGAAGGAAATGCAGTCTGGTGCTGCCTCTGCACACTGCATTCATGGCAAACATTGGATTCTTAGAAGCAGAAATTGGAATTAAAAAGCTTGATATTCCTCTGCTGTAAATAAAGCCCTTGCCAAAGAGAACTCTCTGTTGTCGCAGCAGGAGCACAGCTCTGCGACCTACTGGAAATGCAGCAGGGCTGCGCTGTCCTCCCGAGCTTCCCGGGGCAGAGCTTGGAAGCAGAAGTGGGCTGATGAAAAGCTCCACAGGAGCTTGCAGTGGGAGTGCAGCCCAGACAGCACAAGAGCAGGGTGGGCAGCAGGGCAAGGGAGGGGATTCTGCCCCTTGGCTCTGCTCTCCTCAGACCCCACCTGCAGTCCTGGGTGCAGGTCTGGAGCCCCCAGCACAAGCAGGACATGGAAGTGTTGGAGCCAGCACAGAGGAGGCCACCAAGATGCTGAGAGGGCTGCAGCAGCTCTGCTCTGAGCACAGGCTGAGAGAGTTGGGGCTCTGCAGCCTGCAGAAGAGAAGGCTTCCAGGAGACCTTGCAGTGGCCTTGCAGGATCTGAAGGAGGCTCCAGGAGGGCTGGGGAGGGACTATTGACAAGGTCTTGTCATGACAGGAGGAGGAGGAATGGAAGCTTTCTCTTCTCCACGCTGAAGAGCCCTATATCTTGTAGCCTGTCCTCATAGCAGAGCTGCTGCAGCCCTCTGAGCATCTTTGTGGCAGTGACCAAGTGCAGAACTCTTTATGGTCTGCTTTTATTGCTGTTTGATGGCTTCTGGTGTGTATTCAAACCCCAACACTCTTATGTGATACTGTTTTCCTCCTTCCTCTTCTCTGTCTCTCTACTTGGAGTGGTCTTGCTTCACAGCATGAAACTGGAGGACGGGAAGGGTGGGTTCAGGCAATAAGGGAATTGAATAATGGGGCATTATCCTTGCAAGAGAAGCATTTTCGTGCCTATGGACTCTCAGATGAGCTGCTCTGCTCTCACAGGTGCCCTTGAGGGCACAGTCTTCTGTCAGTCTGTGCAACAGAAGTGTTGGCATTCAGGCTCTGCTAGGATAGGGACAGAGTGACTGCACTGATGGACAGATGTCATCAGTCAGTGGATACACTACAGCAGAGTCAGACCCTCCAGCCCTAAGAGCACAGCTGCAAGCAGATGTTCCTCTGCCTTAACTGAATCTAGAAGTTAAGTGTGGCAGAGGAGGGTTCTGCCCTTCACTATGAATCTGACTGACCCTTGGCAGCAGCAGCAGCTTATGAGAAAAGGGTAATGCCTGCATGGTGTAGGGCAGAAACCTCCAGAAGTCCTCCACCACTCATAGCCTGGAGCCTTGTCAGAGTTCCCTCAAATGCTATTTTTTCCCTGTGAGGGTGACAGAGCACTGGAAGAGGCTGCCAAGGGGGGCTGGAAAATCTCCCTCTGGAGATACTCAAAACCCACCTGGATGTGTTCCTTTGTGATCTGCTCTGGCTGATGCAGCTCTGGCAAGGCGGCTGGATCAGATGAGCTTTGAAGGTCCCTTCCAGCCCCTGCCATTCTATGATTCAATGATTCTGTCACCATGCAACTGATGGCTTTTCTCAGGAGAGATGAGGGTGTGAAGAAAGGAATTGTGTTGCTCTTCAAGAGTTAAAGGAGTTGAATTTCGTGTGCCAGGCTTTCTCCTCTCAGGACATGGTGAGCAGCACCGTTTGTTGTGGTTTGCTTTGAGGAGATGATCAAAGCAGATGGCAGCAGGAGGAGGGATTGGGAGCTACTGCTGTGTGACTCTTGCCTACAGGGGTCATGGCGCTGGTGTCCCAGGCGTGGCAGTCAGCCTGCTCAGGAAGGGTTTGCAGAGAGACCGAGGGTGGCAATGTGCCCCTGGACACCTGCCACGGTGTCTTCATAGTGTGACTTGCTGCTGCCTGCTGTTGCACTTCTGCAACCTGGGCCTTCTGCCTCCCAGGGCTGTTGCTTGCTCTGGATGCCTGTTCTTGCTGCCTGGGCTTTGCAGTTGTTGCTGTGTTCTACAGCTGAGCTGACCGTTCACAAGAGCTCTCTGTGCCTCTGCTCCTTTAGCTTTTCGGTGGTGTTGCCCGGGGGATGCCTTAAACGTTGTGCTGCTGGGCTGGAGCATGAATCTGATTGCTTCACTGGGAAGCTGCCAGCTCCCCTTGCTGCACCCTTTGCACAGCTAACGACCACAGGCTAAAAATAAAGCAGTTTCCTGAGAGATTGAGGCCACCCTTTAGCCTGGCTGCCTCTTTCCACCTGGAGAGATGCTCCAAGTGAAAACCAGCAGTAGCTGATCAGCAGTTTCCCTTTCAGCACGGCAGCTGGAGTTGCTAAAACAGACTTCGAGAGCTCATTAGCAAAACAAAAGGCCTTGACACACTCCCTCAGACCCTGCCCTTGCTCTGCCCTGAGCTGTGCCAGTGTGGGGTCAGTTGCAAGGGAGTGCTGCCAGTGCCTCTGGGGGAGCTCGCTCCTCGCCACCTGTGCTCGACAAGGGCCCTGCTGGCAGCTGCTCTGGCAGAGACCTGCTGCTTTTGTGCCCCCTGCGGTCCCAGCACTGCTACCACTCTGAGCTGTTCACCCCTTGGTTTTCAATGGCTGTGCTCTCTGCGGGGCAAGCTGCTCTGCATCTGCAACTCTTCTCTAGCAGAGTCCTCCGGGAGAGATCCTGCTGGCAAAATCTAATAACAGAGGAATGAGTTTGGTCCAATTCCTAAGTTCAAGCAAGTTAAAGGTTTTCTTTTCCTTGTGTATTTCTTTTCTTTACTTTGCTTGGCTTGGTTTGGTTAGTTGTGTTTTGTTTCACAGGATCACAGAATCAAGCAGGTTAGAAGAGACCTCCAAGCTCAGCCAGCCCAACCTAGCACCCAGACCTGGCCAATCAACCAGACCATGGCACTAAGTGCCCCAGCCAGGCTTTGCTTCAACACCTCCAGGCACGGCCACTCCACCACCTCCCTGGGCAGCCCATTCCAATGCCAATCACTCTCTGCCAACAAATTCCTCCTAACATCCAGCCTAGACCTGCCCTGGCACAGCTTGAGGTTGTGTCCCCTTGTTCTGTCTCTGGGTGCCTGGCAGCAGAGCCCAACCCCAGCTGGCTACAGCCTCCCTGCAGGGAGCTGCAGACAGCAATGAGCTCTGCCCTGAGCCTCCTCTTCTGCAGGCTGCACACCCCCAGCTCCCTCAGCCTCTCCTCACAGGGCTGTGCTCCAGGTCCCTCCCCAGCCTTGCTGCCCTTCTCTGGACACCTTCCAGCACCTCAACATCTCTCTTGAATTGAGGAGCCCAGAACTGGGCTTTGGTTTGTTTGGGTTTGGTTTTGTTTTGCTTTGCTTTGCTTTGTTTTGTTTGGCTGGTTGTTTTTTTGCTGCAGTCCCCTGTTAACAAGAGCAGGGCAGATCTAGATTGCATATCAGGAAGAAGCTCTTCACTTTGAGGATAGGGAGACCCTAAATGAGGTTACTCAGAGAAGTTGTGAATGTATCGTTCCTTCAAGTGTTTAAAACCAGGCTGGATGAAGCTCTGAGCAACCTGATCTAGTGGGAGGTGTCCCTGCCCATGGTGGGGGGTTTGGAACTAGATGATCTTCAAGCCCCTTCCAGCTCAAGCTATGCTGTGATGCTATTGAAGGGTTTAGTTAACTGCCACAGGCTTAGGGGACACACAAAGAGTGATCTCACTTCTGGCTGCTATGAACATATGGTGAGGTATGAACAAGCTCCTCTCTGACCCATCAAGGGAAAGCATTTGCCTCTTGCTCTGTGTATTTTCCATTCCCATGGGCTCCACACTAATAGCAGCAGGGGCTTTTAATACTTTCCCACTGTTTGTTTTCCTTAGCAGTGTTCCATGCTAGCAGCCCCTGAAGGAAAGCTGAGAGGGAAAATTATCCTTTCTCATTAAAGAGTGCTTTGGGTTTCACAGTTAGAGGCTTCAGAAATCAGGATTGTCTGGTAGTCAGCAGGAAGGAATGAACTGTGGGGGAGACTGAATGGAAATAAAGGCAAGGCAGAAGGCAGCACAACAGCAGCAGTAGCAAGGAGTCTTCCATCCTACTCTTTTCTTCAGCACTCTCTTCCCTATGATATCTCTATCCTTGGAATCAAGATTCCAAGAGCCTGCAATCCTCTTGATGCTTTATTTCGAAGGCTCTCAGATGTCAAGGTTATTGGTTCTTAACCTGGTATTTTACATTGCCTCAGGAAGCAATCAGTACCTGCAAGCATTGCAACACAAACTGTGTGTGGTGCTCTGGCTCAGGCGGAGGAGGAGTTAGTGTGAAATATTGCCTGGCTTTTGCAGTGGCTTCTTCACAAGCAGGACATGGAAGTGTTGGAGCCAGCCCAGAGGAGGCCACCAAGATGCTGAGAGGGCTGCAGCAGCTCTGCTCTGAGCACAGGCTGAGAGAGTTGGGGCTCTGCAGCCTGCAGAAGAGAAGGCTTCCAGGAGACCTTGGAGTGGCCTTGCAGGATCTGAAGGGGGCTCCAGGAGGGCTGGGGAGGGATATTGACAAGGTCCTGTCATGCCAGGACAAGGAGGAATGGGTTTGAAATGGCAGAGGGGAGATTGAAAGTGGCTGTTAGGAAGAAGTTGTTTGCAGTGAGGGTGATGAAACACTGGCACAGGTTGCCCAGGGAGGTTGTGGAGCACAGAAGCACAGAATGCAATCTTTGATCCCAGTCTGTGCTTCTGTGCTCCACGACCTCCCTGGAAGTGTTCAGGACCAGGCTGGATGAGGCCTTGAAGTGACCTGTTCTAATGGGAGGTGTCCCTGCCTATGGCAAAGGGGGATTGGAACTGGCTGAGCTTTGAGGTCCCTTCCAACATAAACCATTCTGTGATTCTCTAAACTTCATATTTCTTCTTAGAATCATAGAATCAGCCAGGTTGGAAGAGACCTCCAAGCTCATCCAGCCCAACCTAGCACCCAGCCCTGGCCAATCAACCAGACCATGGCACTAAGTGCCCCAGCCAGGCTTGGCTTCAACACCTTCAGGGATGGCAACTCAGGAGGTTGAAGCAGGCATCTCTCTGGATAGCTGCCCAATGTGTGCACTTCTTTGCTGATGGTCCTGGGTTTGCTGGGATGTTCCTGGGCCAGCCAGGGGCTACAGAGCATTAACAGCTCTGAGTCGGCAAGCAGAGGTGACTTGGTTTGTCTCACAGGTACAGCCCAGACCATGAGCAGCACAGAGTAAAGAAGGAAGTTTGGTGGGGAGGGACCTGTTGGCTGCTTGGGTTTTTTGCCTTGCCTCCTGTGTCTGCTGCTCCTACTCCTGAGGACTCCTTGCTGCATATTGTGCCTACTGCACTCTTGTCCTGCTGAGTGAGCTTTATTCTTTCTGCTGACCCTGGTACCAGATTGGTTATCTTATTAAATCTGTTTTCATTTCAACCTGAGGAGCTTCTCTCCCTTTCCTGGCTCCCCCTCTTTGCTGGAAGAGTTATTGGTTGATAAAATCTCTGCTGTATTTTAGTCCCAGATGTAGGCTCAGTGCAGCCATGAGGTAGTGCTTTTCTGCCCTTCGAATTCAGTGGGCAGAGTGCTTATGTAGCCTTCCTCAGTTTGAGGTGGGGATGAAAAATGCTGCAGCAAATTTGTTGCCAGGTGTTTCATTTCTGCTTCAGCTAGCAGGCAGTCCATGTGTAGCTAATGAGAGCTAAGCTGGGCTGAAAATGAAGGAAGAAGGTAGAAAGGATGGAAAACATTTCAATGCTATTATGTTGAGTTTTGAACTTGCTGGAGGTCTTGTAGCCTACCTGGGGCCTCTGTGTGCAGGGAGGCAGAAATAAACAGGTGGAGGAAAGTGGTGCAGGCTCAAACTACCAACTCCCGAATGCTGTAATCAATGAGAGTACAACCAGATCCAAACTCCTGAGCAGGGCAAATAAAAGTAATAGAAACAAGCAGGTTGGAAGAGAGCTCCAAGCTCAGCCAGCCCAACCTAGCACCCAGCCCTGGCCAATCAACCAGACCATGGCACTAAGTGCCCCAGCCAGGCTTGGCTTCAACACCTCCAGGCACGGCCACTCCATCACCTTCCTGGGCAGCCCATTCCAATGCCAATCACTCTCTCTGCCAACAACTTCCTCCTCACATCCAGCCTAGACCTGCCGTGGCACAGCTTGAGGCTCTGTCCCCTTCTTCTGTACCTGGGTGCCTGGCAGCAGAGCCCAACCCCACCTGGCTACAGCCTCCCTGCAGGGAGCTGCAGACAGCAATGAGCTCTGCCCTGAGCCTCCTCTTCTGCAGGCTGCACACCCCCAGCTCCCTCAGCCTCTCCTCACAGGGCTGTGCTCCAGGCCCCTCCCCAGCCTTGCTGCCCTTCTCGGGGCACCTTCCAGCACCTCAGCATCTCTCTTGAATTAGAGGGCCCCAGAACTGGACACGAGTCTAAGCTGGTCTTGTTTATTTGCCTTGCCTGGCTCTGTGCACTGCCTTGCATTGTGCACTGCCTTGCACTGTGCACTGCCTTGCATTGTGCACTGCCTTGCATTGTGCACTGCCTTGCACTGTGCACTGCCTTGCTCTGCTACTTGCTACTTACCTCTTCAGAATTTCCAGGTCTGATTGATTAGATAAATGCTGATAGTTTGCAGCCACAGCAGCAAGCCATGCATGTGCACCTCAGGGACAGCAGTGTGTTTAAACAGATTTTCAGCTGAGCATGGGATGTTTATCCAGATGCTCAGATGAGTGCCACGGGAGCACTAAACTGCAGCTTAAGATTTCAGCACCTTGGTCTAGCCCCTGTGTTCCCTCACACATGCTACAAACGCAGCTCTCATTCATGCTGGTGAGTTCTGCTCCAGAGCCAAATCATTCCACAGAATCACAGAATGGTTTAGGGTGGAAGGGACCTCACAGCTCAGCCAGTTCCAACCCCCTGTGCCATAGGCAGGGACACCTCCCACTAGAACAGGTTGCTCAAGGCCTCATCCAACCTGGTCCTGAACACCTCCCTGGGCAACCTGTGCCAGTGTCTCACCACCCTCACTGCAAACAACTTCTTCCTAGCAGCCACTTTCAATCTCCCCTCTGCCACTTCAAACCCATTCCTCCTCATCCTGTCATGACAAGACCTTGTCAATAGTCCCTCCCCAGCCCTCCTGGAGCCCCCTTCAGATCCTGCAAGGCCACTCCAAGGTCTCCTCCAAGCCTTCTCTTCTGCAGACTGCACAGCCCCAACACTCTCAGCCTGTGCTCAGAGCAGAGCTGCTGCAGCCCTCTCAGCATCTTGGTGGCCTCCTCTGGACTGGCTCCAACACTTCCATCTCCAGCTTGTGCTGGGGGCTCCAGACCTGCACCCAGGACTGCAGGTGGGGTCTGAGGAGAGCAGAGCCAAGGGGCAGAATCCCCTCCCTTGCCCTCTGCCCACACTGCTCTTGCTGCAGCCCAGCACAGGGTTGCTGTCTGGGCTGCACTCACACTGCAGGCTCCTGTGGAGCTTTTCCTCAGCCCAGACCCCCAGGGCCTGTTCCTCAGGGCTGCTCTCCGGCATTCCACTCCCAAACCCACTTCAGTTCTGAACCAATCCAAGCTTTGAATTCTGTATCCTACTCCTGAACCTGGTAGAAGTCTTGTTTCTGTCAGCTGCTCCTTAGCTGGCTGCTGCCAGATCCTAATTGTTTAACTGATGACAAAGTCTCCCCATAACCCTTGGCAAAGTCTCTGCCAAAATCCAAAGGGCAATAAAACCGACAGGATCTTTTCCAGAGATTTCCCATTCTGGGTGAGGAACATCCTTGTCCCCACCACTGATATAAATCACCCTTTCATTTTATTTGCATGCCAGAATGTTTGGAGAGTGTCTCTCTTTTGTAAGAAAACACTTCCCTTCATTTGCTTCCCTTAATGTGTCTCATGGAAATGACATCCTCAAAGAGCCTTGTGAGGCTACTGTCAGTTAAAGGCTGGAATTAAGGAAGCAACCTGAGTGCAGGCCAGCTGCAGGCAGCACTGGTGCTGGGTCTGGGGCATTGTTGTTTCTTTTACAGCAAGGGAAAAGCTTGTTCTTGAGCATCCTGGGCTGGCTCAGGAGCAGTGTGGCCAGCAGGACAAGGGAGGTTCTTCTGCCCCTGTGCTCAGCACTGCTCAGGACACACCTTGAGTGCTGTGTCCAGTTCTGGGCTCCTGAATTCAAGAGAGATGTTGAGGTGCTGGAAGGTGTCCAGAGAAGGGCAACAAGGCTGGCGAGGGGCCTGGAGCACAGCCCTGTGAGGAGAGGCTGAGGGAGCTGGGGGTGTGCAGCCTGCAGAAGAGGAGGCTCAGGGCAGAGCTCATTGCTGTCTGCAGCTCCCTGCAGGGAGGCTGTAGCCAGGTGGGGTTGGGCTCTGCTGCCAGGCACCCAGGGACAGAAGAAGGGGACAGCCTCAAGCTGTGCCAGGGCAGGTCTAGGCTGGATGTTAGGAGGAAGTTGTTGTCAGAGAGAGTGATTGGCATTGGAATGGGCTGCCCAGGGAGGTGGTGGAGTCGCCGTGCCTGGAGGTGTTGAAGCCAAGCCTGGCTGGGGCACTTAGTGCCATGGTCTGGTTGATTGGCCAGGGCTGGGTGCTAGGTTGGGCTGGATGAGCCTGGAGATCTCTTCAACCTGCTTGATTCCATTCTATTCCATTCCATTCTATTTTAAGGCGTTAGAAGTTTACAAAGAACACTGAGAAAGACAACTGATGCCACCCATGGATAACAGGAGCACCTTGGCTGCATCCTTCTTTATTTCATGCTATTGGTGAGAGAAAAGAAGAGATTTAAATTACTAGTGTATAGTTGGAAGCTCCCAGCTCCCCCCCCCTCAGAATCCCAAGGCTTCTCTAATACATCTCCAATCTAGGGTGGAGAGGAAGACAAAATCAGCTGCAATGCTCAGGATAACTTGTCACTGTAGGACATGGCAGACTAACAACTGGCTATTTGAACAGTGCTTGGAGTCAGTTTATTCTCAGTTCCTCTCTCTGGAGAAAGGAAAACTTACTAAATTTTGCCCATTTTTCCCCCCCAGCTCTTTAACGCTGCTGTTATGACATTGGGTGACTTCCCAAACTCACCTAAAATTCCTTTCTCAAGTTAGTCCTTAATACTCAGCCTACCCATACAGGCCAGCCTTTCAAAGAATTGATTCAGAAAGCAGCAATGAGCCTGAGCTGCCATAGACAAGAGGCAAACAACCTCATGGTGCAAAGAGGAAGTGAGATCAGCACTGGCATACACTAACCACAGGAAAGGATATTGCAACAGCTTTGCCTTTGGGATGTTGCTCTGCACACCAAAGTGGGAGCTGCCAGTCCTGATGAGGCCAAGTCTCAAAAGAGCTGGGTAAAAGTGCTGCCTTTTAGCTGGCAGCTAAGTCAAAGAATTAAGCAGGTTGGAAGAGAGCTCCAAGCTCACCCAGTCCAACCTAGCACCCAGCCCTGCCCAATCAACCAGACCATGGCACTAAGTGCCCCAGCCAGGCTTGGCTTCAACACCTCCAGGCACGGCAACTCCACCACCTCCCTGGGCAGCCCATTCCAATGCCAATCACTCTCTCTGCCAACAACGTCCTCCTAACATCCAGCCTAGACCTGCCCTGGCACAGCTTGAGGCTGTGTCCCCTTCTTCTGTCCCTGGGTGCCTGGCAGCAGAGCCCAACCCCACCTGGCTACAGCCTCCCTGCAGGGAGCTGCAGACAGCAATGAGCTCTGCCCTGAGCCTCCTCTTCTGCAGGCTGCACACCCCCAGCTCCCTCTCTGCCTGGCTGCTCTCAGCCACTCTGTCCCCACCCTGCAGTGCTGCTTGGGGTTGTTGTGACCAAAGTGTAGAACCCTGCACTTGGCCTTGCATCTCCATTAACAGTATGGGAACCAATCTATTATGTAAACAGTCCATGAAGTTACAGGAAAAGTGAAGTTATCCTGCCTGACTCAAGTATCATTTTGGGGAAGGTCATTAATTATGTGCATGATTTAGCCCCTGGCAAACGTAGGTGAGAGGCTTATCTGCAGCAAGGTTCTTGTTCTTTCACACCTGTGGTGGGTGTGTGTGCTCAGCTCCTTGACATCTGCCAGCTGACTCAGGGGAGTTTGTTAAGAGATGGTAGCAGCTATGTTCAGGTAATTAAAAGCAATCATTGCTGCTTAATGTATTGCCTTTGGTCACTTTGCCATCTGAGTGTGCATCCTCCTGCGTAGCTGTGGCTGTGTAGCATTCTCTGTGCAGATTACAAAGTCCCACAGCAAAGTGACTGTCTGAAGGGGTTATAAACCTCTATTTGTGGTGGTCTGACAAGAACAGAGCAGACACACATCTGCTAGGGATGTCGTGAGAGGAGCTGGTGCTGCCTGTGGTTCTAGGTGACCTCCTGAGAGCCCTTCCACTCTGTGCTGTTAGTTTACCTCAGCCAAAGGCCGCACAGGGACTTGTGCTAATCTAATTCGTTGTCTTTCAAATGAGCTCACAGATGTTTGCACTTGCAGATCCAGCCATTAAATGTTGGGAATATGTAACACATTCCAGTCCTCTTAATTAGACATTTTTTCCCCCGAAGGCTAACTGCAACATGTCTGAGGCCATGCTGCTCTCTTTGCTCCATGTGTGCACCGCAGCAGTGCTGCTGTAAGGTTTTCCTAGTTAGAATCATGGAATGGTTTGGGTTGGAAGGGACCTCAAAGCTCAGCCACTTCCAACCCCCTTGTGCATAGGCAGGGACATCTCCCACTAGAACAGATCTCTCAAGGACTCATCCAACCTGGTCCTGAACACCTCCAGGGAGGTTGTGGAGCACAGAAGCACAGAATGGGATCTTTGATCTCCCTGGGTAACCTGTGCCAGTGTCTCACCACCCTCATTCTAAAGAACCCTTTCCTAGCATCTAGTTTCAATCTCCTCTCTGCCAGTTCAAACCCATTCCTCCTTGTTCTGTCATGGCAAGACCTTGTCAGTAGTCCCTCCCCAGCCCTCCTGGAGCCCCCTTCAGATCCTGCAAGGCCACTCCAAGGTCTCCTGGAAGCCTTCTCTTCTGCAGGCTGCAGAGCCCCAACTCTCTCAGCCTGTGCTCAGAGCAGAGCTGCTGCAGCCCTCTCAGCATCTTGGTGGCCTCCTCTGGGCTGGCTCAAACACTTCCATGTCCAGCTTGTGCTGGGGGCTCCAGACCTGCACCCAGGACTGCAGGTGGAGTCTCAGGAGGTGGTGCAGTCACCCAGCCTGGATGTGTTTCAGGTTGGTTTGGATGTGGTGCTTGGGGCTATGGTTTAGGGTGAATCTTGTAGAGTCGGGTTCTAGGTTGGACAGGATGATCCTGAGAGGCTTTGCCATCCTGCATGTGTCTGTGTTTCTGTGATTGTTGTAGGAGCAGAGGCACAGAGCTTGTGCCTGAGGGCTGTATCTGCCACGGATGGAGTCTCCTGCTCTGTAGCCACTTCCAGCAGAGCAGCTGCCTGCTACTGCAGGAACCTTTTCCCTTTCTGGTGACACAATTTCTTTCCTTGAGGTTTTTTACTTAGTATGTGAGAGGCTTTAAGTTTATTACAGGGTGGCTGTGTGTGGTTTTGGTGACATGAGCTGTGGCATGGTCTAAAATTCTGCTGTGTGGTTTGTTCTGTGCTAGAGGCCTGGATTTGCTAACCCAGATCAGATAGCAGAGTCATCATCTCCTCTTGAGTGCTGCAGCACCTTCTCTACCGGCACTACAAAGCCAGCAAATGATTCCAGTCATGAACTAAAGAAGTATGAAAGAGGGCTGAAGAAGTTGTGTAATCCCATTGAGCAGAATCAACTGTTCCTAAATGCCTCTGTATTGCATGGTGCAGGCAGAAGAGAGCTCCCCAGACACTGCGCACCCAGAGGCTGTGGCACTAATCCAGCTCTAATACCCTCTTCTGGCGCAATCTGGTCCTGAAATACTTTGGTGCTTGTTCTGCTTTGTGTCTGTTTTCCGCTCTTGTGAGTGAATTAAGTGAAGAGCTCTGCGATAGGCCTTTTACTCCTCCCACTTCTGCTTTTGTCGGCTTGCAAACCCCGGCATGGCAAACCAGGCTCTAGGCGGCCCCTCGGCCCGGGCAGAGCTCCTCTGACTTAAGGAGCAGCTGGAAGCAGACACCTGCAGGGACTGCATTTTGAGGGGACAACTGATTCTTACTGCTCCTACACTGCTACACTGCTACTGCTCCTACACCGCTACTGCCGCTACACTGCTACTGCTCCTACACTGCTACTGCTCCTACACCGCTACTGCCGCTACACTGCTACTGCTCCTACACTGCTACTGCTCCTACACCGCTACTGCTGCTACACTGCTACTGCTCCTACACTGCTACACTACACTGCTTCTGCTCCTACACTGCTACACTGCTACACTGCTACTGCTCCTACACTGCTACTGCTCCTACACTTCTACACTTCTACTGCTTCTACACTTTGGCCATTACAACCCCAAGCAGTGCTACAGGCTAGGGACAGAGTGGCTAANGCTACTGCTCCTACACTGCTACTGCTCCTACACCGCTACTGCTGCTACACTGCTACTGCTCCTACACTGCTACACTACACTGCTTCTGCTCCTACACTGCTACACTGCTACACTCCTTCTGCTCCTACACTGCTACACTGCTACACTGCTACTGCTCCTACACTGCTACACTACACTCTTCCTGTTCCTACACTGCTACACTGCTACACTGCTACTGCTCCTACACTGCTACTGCTCCTACACCGCTACTGCCGCTACACTGCTACTGCTTCTACACTGCTACACTGCTACTGCTCCTACACTGCTACTGCTCCTACACTTCTACACTTCTACTGCTTCTACACTTTGGCCATTACAACCCCAAGCAGTGCTACAGGCTAGGGACAGAGTGGCTAAGAGCAGGCAGGCAGAGAGGGACCTGGGAGTGCTGGGAGGGAGTAGCTGAAGATGAGCTGGATGAGCTTGGAGGTCTCTTCCAACCTGCTTGCCTCTATGACTGCATTCCATGATTCAGTGATTGCTGTTCATTTGTGAAGAGGAATTCAAAGCGGTTCACCTCTCGCCTGAGATTGGAGTGAAATCCTAGGAAACATTCTGACTTTTAAGGCCGAGGTTTGCTGCTCTGAAAGAGACAGGCAGAGAGAGACTCAGAGAAGTGACAACTGGAGAAAAAATCCCAACCCAGAACACACAAACATTCTACTTCCTGTGTGAGAAGATGCGAGGAGCTTCCTGATTTCGGTGACTTCCCCTTCCCTCTTTCCCACAGCACAAACACTCCCGGGGGGGCTCCCGAGCCTGTAAACCCCTGCTAAAATCTTTCCTACTACTTCAGTGAGCTGAATTCTCTTTGGAATGAAAAAGATTGAAAACAAATCCCAGCACAAGACAGCAGGAAAGCCTAAAGCAGGAATGAATGGCCAGGGCCAGATGAGGATAGTTAAAAAAATGCAAGTGCAGAATCACAGAATCAGCCAGGTTGGAAGAGAGCTCCAAGCTCATCCAGCCCAACCTAGCACCCAGCCCTGGCCAGGCAGTCAGGCCATGGCACTAAGTGCCCCAGCCAGGCTTGGCTTCAACACCTCCAGGCACGGCAACTCCACCACCTCCCTGGGCAGCCCATTCCAATGCCAATCACTCTCTCTGACAACAACTTCCTCCTGACATTCAGCCTGAACCTGCCCTGGCACAGCTTGAGGCTGTGTCCCCTTGTTCTGTTGCTGGCTGCCTGGCAGCAGAGCCCAACCCCACCTGGCTACAGCCTCCCTGCAGGGAGCTGCAGACAGCAATGAGCTCTGCCCTGAGCCTCCTCTTCTGCAGCCTGCACACCCCCAGCTCCCTCAGCCTCTCCTCACAGGGCTGTGCTCCAGGCCCTCCCCAGCCTTGCTGCCCTTCTCTGGACACCTTCCAGCACCTCAACATCTCTCTTGAATTGAGGAGCCCAGAACTGGACACAGCACTCCAGGTGTGGCCTGAGCAGTGCTGAGCACAGGGGCAGAAGAACCTCCCTTGTCCTGCTGGCCACACTGCTCCTGAGCCAGCCCAGGATGCCATTGGCTCTGCTGCCCACCTGGCAGCTGCCACTTATGGGCTCAAGTAATAATAAACAGTGGGAAGTACTTTCAAAAAAGCAGCTCCACAGCCATGGTGACTAACCAGTGCTGTGGTTTCTGCTTCCTTCCACAGAGCCACTGAAGGAGATGTGGCATAGATAGTCTGAAGTGTTGCTGTTTGTATCAGGGATTTCCTTTAATCCTATTTAATTGTAAAAGGTTTATTTCCAATGGATTCTGTGCCCTCCCAGCACACACAGTGTGGTCACCTCAGTGCCTCTCCTCTCTCTAAACCATGCTGGAGCAGGTCCAGAGGAGGGCAAGGAGGCTGTGAAGGGCCTGGAGAAGAAATCTGATGAGGACAGTGAGGGAGCTGGGGATGGGTAGTGTGGAACAGAGGAGGCTGAGGGCAGAGCTCATTGCTGTCTGCAGCTACCTGAAGGGACATTGTGGAGAGGTTGCTGCTGGGCTCTGCTCACAGGGAACTGGAGACAGAACAAGGGGGAATGGCCTCAAGCTGAGCCTGGGCAGGTTTAGATTGGACATTAGGAGAAAGTTTTTCCTGGAGAGAGTGGTCAGGGCCTGGAATGAGCTGCCCAGGGAGGTGGTGGAGTCACCCAGCCTGGATGTGTCCCAGGGTGGTTTGGATGTGATGTTTGGGGAGATGGTTTAAGGCTGGACTGATGATCTTGAAAGTCTTTCCCAGCCTCAATGATTCTCTGAAGTACTTTGAGCTTCAGGCAAGTGTCTGAAAATAGAGATGATGAATCCAGCACCTGAGATGTCAGATCCTTCACAGACAATCTTCCACCTGCTGTTTCTACCAGGAAGAAAAAGATCTGTTTAAAACTCACAGCAATGATGAAGTGATCCATAAAGTTTTTGGCTCATGGCAATCCAATCGAGGCTGCAATTTGGCCTTGCACTATCTTGACTTTGAAGGCAGACTTGGAAGCAGAGCCAAACCCACAATCTCTGGCACATGCCTCTGACTTCCAGACTGTACTTCCTTGCTGCCATATCGAGGAGAGGAACAAGTCTGCTCCTTCTATCAACACATGGAAATGTTGTAGGCTTCCTGGCTTGGAGCTGGCAAGCAGATGATGATTTCATTGAGGCAAAATAGCTTGGCTCTTTTTTTTTGCCTCATGTATTCCTGTTAAGAAGGCTCTTAGCTGAAAATAAGAAACAGTTTACCACTGAGGAACCCTCACTCTGAACACAAGGGGTAAAACATCTCTGTCTGAAAAACGACTGCTGAGAGGTTCATAGTCTCACAGGATGTCAGGGGCTGGAAGGGACCCAAAGAGCTCATCCAGTCCAACCTCTGCCACAGCAGGAACACACGATCCAGCTCAGGGCACACAGCAACACATCCAGATAGGTCTGGAAAGGCTCCAGAGAAGGAGACTCCACAGCCTCTCTGGGCAGCCTGTGCCAGGGCTCTGGGACCCTTCCAGTCAAGAAGTTCCCCCTTGTGCTGAGCTGGAACCTGCTGTGCTGCAGCTTCCATCCATTGCTGCTTGTCCTATCCCAGGGAGCAGTGAGCAGAGCCTGTCCCCCCCTCCTGACCCCCAGCCCTCAGATAGTTATAGACATTGATTAAATCCCCTCTCAGCCTTCTCCTCTCCAGACTAAGCAGCCCCAGGGCCCTCAGCCTCTCCTCACTAGGCACTGCTCCAGTCCCCTCATCATCCTCATAGCCCTCTGCTGGACCCTCTCCAGCAGTTCCTGTCCCTCTTCAACTGGGGAGCCCAAAACTGAAGGCAGTACTCAAGATGAGGTCTCAGCAGGGCAGAGTAGAGGTGGTGGAGAACCTCCCTGGATCTGCTGGACACACTCTGCCGAATGCCCCCCAGGACCCCATTGGCCTCTTGGCCACAGGGCACATTGCTGTGCCATGGATGTTCTCCCCCAGCACTCCCAGGTCCCTCTCCCCAGGGCTGCTCTCCAGCAGTCACCTCCCAGCCTATCCTGCTGCAGTTTATTCTTCCTGGCCAGAGTCCGGTTTGTGCTCTGCCAGCTGCCCACCACCTTCTGGATTCAGGGCTTCCAGGCTGACAAACTTCAGACGTTTGACTCTTCCTGTGTGATCTTCATGTTTTGCCTCTGGGATTTAGAATGTCTCTAGTAAATCTCTTATTCACTCTCAGGCCACTGAAAACATCATTCCTTGATTATTGACTAGAACATTAGCAGCTGCTGGCTTACAGGCTTTAAGCAGGAGGCTTCCTGGCATGGAACTTCACAGAGTGAGATCCTTTTCAGTGACTATAAAAAATAAACTCACTGTGATCTCTTCAATAATCATTTCTGAAAGTAGTGCTTAATAAACATTGGTGCTGGAGTGAATTCAGCTACAGGGGTTTGATCCTAGGTTTAGTTTTCAGGTAAGTTATGAAGCCATTTGTGTGAGATATCCACACTCCACTGCTGCTGTATGCCTGTAAGCTCATGCAACAATGGGTGCATATATAGAATGGAAAGCCATGGGGCTGTTAGAATCATGGAATCAAACAGGTTGGAAGAGACCTCCAAGCATGATCCTAGATGTCTCTTCCAACCTGGTTAATTCTGTGATTTGGTTATTCTAGCACCCAGCCCTGGCCAATCAACCAGACCATGGCACTCAGTGCCCCAGCCAGGCTTGGCTTCAACACCTCCAGGCATGGCAACTCCACCACCTCCCTGGGCAGCCCATTCCAATGCCAATCACTCTCTCTGACAACAACTTCCTTCTAACATCCAGCCCTGGCACAGCTTGAGACTGTGTGGTAAAGACATCTGCTTCTTACAGAATCCCTCTCTCCTTTGTGGCTGATAAAGCTGAGGGGTGAGGGACTGCTGAAGGAGAGAAGTGGCTTTTTGACTTGGTTATGAGTGGTAACCCACACTTCTGTTTTGCTAACTGTTAATTTGTTGCTTGCTTAACTGTGCTGGTTTGAGCTGGAACAGAGCAGATTCTGTTCAGTGCTTTTGGTTTCACTCAGGCAGGTAGCAGCCTGCTTTCACAGGCAGCCACTCTTTGCAGCAGTGGTAATGCTCAACAGTCTTAGCTGGTACCAATGCCTGCTGTGCAAGGTCGCTGCTAAATCTTGTGTGCAAGGTCACTGCTAAACCTTGTGTAGCACTTTGGGGGTGCAGAGTAGCAGGCTGCACCTGCAGGGAGGAGTGGATAGGGCACAAGGCTCTAAACCGACCAGCTCCATTCTGCATACATCACACTCAGTGCAAAGCTGAAGGATCACAAGGGTCAGGCTCTTGTTCTTCTCTTCCTCTTCTTCAGTGGTTGGAAGCCAAGAAAGACTCTGTTCTGCCTTCCATCTTAATCCATGAGTTCCTGAGTCCAGTTTCAGAATCCAGCTGTTGAATCTGGTTCCAGTCTGCTGCTGAGTCTGGGACTTGTGCCATAGCAGCGGTGGTGACAGGGACTGAGTGGCAGCAGGGGACTGGGCTCCAGGCTGGGTTTGTCTATGTTTATGTATGTTTGCTTTTACTGTTGGTATTTTATTAAAGTAGTTCCAGTAGGGGGATTGGTTTGTTTTTTCCAATCCACAAGTCTCTCTCATTCCCTTGCTTCCCTCTGGGAAAGGAAGAGAGGCTGTGGTAGAGAGTGTCTGTTGCTTGCTTAGTGGCCAGGCCAGCCCTAACCCTTGGCATTTAGCTACGAGTGTCTGCTGTAAAATACAGGTCCTGCTGATGAAATGGGCCCTGGCAAAACTTATTCTGCCTTCATAAAGCATTTTTGCTAACACCAAGTAAATAATCCATAAGGCTACATGCATGAACATTCAAGTGTAAGTCACACAGACACATCTAGGTTGGCAAAGCCCCTCAGGATCACCAAGTCCAACCTAGAACCCTACTCTACAAGATTCACCTTAAACCATATCATAGATAAAGCAGGCTGGAAGAGACCTCCAAGCTCATCCAGCCCAACCTAGCACCCAGCCCTAGACAATCAACCAGACCATGGCACTAAGTGCCCCAGCCAGGCTTGGCTTCAACACCTCCAGGCACGGCAACTCCACCACCTCCCTGGGCAGCCCATTCCAATGCCAATCACTCTCTCTGACAACAACTTCCTCCTAACATCCAGCCTAGACCTGTCCTGGCACAGCTTGAAGTTGTGTCCCCTTGCTCTGTCCCCGGGTGCTTGGCAGCAGAGCCCAACCCCACCTGGCTACAGCCTCCCTTCAGGGAGCTGCAGACAGCAATGAGCTCTGCCCTGAGCCTCCTCTTCTGCAGGCTGCACACCCCCAGCTCCCTCAGCCTCCCCTTACAGGGCTAAGCACCACATCCAAACGATCCTTAAATGCATCCAGGGTGGGAGTCCACACAAGTGCTGGGCTCTCTTTTCATGGAGTGTTCTTGCCCAGAGCACAGCCCGTCCTGTGTGTTCAACAGGCAGTCTCTGGGGGGACATAAGCTTATCAATAGTTGAATGAAACATTGTGTTGGCATGGAGCAGAGAGAACTAAGTAAGGTTTCCTGTGCAAACTTATTTGGACAGTTTTTTATGTCTGGAAAGCTTAACTGTGCTACCCTGGTACTGTACTCAATTAAAGCTGTTTGTGTTTGCTGTTTCAGCTAATCTGCACGTTGGGTGCCTGAGTCTTCTCATGAGCATGTTGTGTGCTCAGACACACGTGGCTTTATGGAGAGTCTATTTGTTAGGTATGCAGAGAAGTATGTGAAGAGAGAGATTTGGGGTTAACATTCTCTCTCTCCTTATCTGCCTCCTGAGACTTTCTAAATGATGATTTCCTGGTTACTTGTTAATCCATCACTCTGAACTTCAATTGCTGCTGGCTTTCTGGGTGTTCCTGCTGTCTGTCTGGAGTCTTAAGCATGTCATTCTCTGCTCTTTTCTTTCTTCCATGCAATGAGAACAAGACATTATTTGTATCAGTCTGAAGTTGTCTTAACAAAGGGGATGCAGAATGACTCTAAAAAGCATTCTTCTGCCATCTCAGTGTTGATCACTGGGGACATCCACTGAAGGCTTTGGAAGCCCAATCTTTGTGCCCTTGTATTCCTGCTGGTTTCAAGCCCTGTGTTTAGAAGTAAGCTCAGGATGTTGGTGGTGTTGTCATTGCTTCTGCAAGGTGAGCTAAGCCTAGGGAAAGAGGGAAGAGAAAAAGGGTTGCCTTGAAGGCTGCCTTGATGCTTGATGTGGTGAGCCTCAAAAACTGTGTGATCTCTCTACCACCTCGTGCCCTTTCCTGGCTGATTCCGAGACCAACCCTCATAGAGTCATAGAATCAAGCAGGTTGGAAGAGACATCCAAGCTCACTCACCCCAACCTAGCACCTAGTCCTGGCCAATCCAGACCATGGCACTAAGTGCCCCAGCCAGTCTCAATATGCTGAGTCAATGCTCTCTAAATTCAGAGGTTTTGGGACAGTGAAATGATGAAATGAGATGTGGACGTTTTAGTTCTCTCTGGTCCTGCAGAGAAGCGCAGGCTTGGGTGGTTTGACCTCGTAATTCACACAGGGCTCATGCTGCAAATTCCAGCTTTCTGCCATTGGAACCAGTGCAGCTCCTATCATGGAGGAGCCTCTGGCCATTCCCAGACATTGTTTCTGGCAAGAGTTCAGGAGGACAAGAGCCAAATCTCTTAGCTATTTGCACCATTTATCTCCCTGTCCCCCAGCCGTGCGTGAGCTTTTCCAGCGCGACAGAAAAGCAAGCTTTGGTAACCAGCCCTGCAGCACAGCCTCTCTGCTGCTGTCCCCAGCAAGCACAACCTCCCCCAGCCCATGGAGTAAGTCAGTCCTGCAAGGACTCTCAAGTAGGTGGTGTGAGACTAGTTTTGCATACGTTTCCTCTCATAGGATCATAGAATCAAGCAGGTTTGAAGAGAGCTCCAAGCATATCCAGCCCAACCTAGCACCCAGCCCTGCCCAACCAACCAGACCATGGCACTAAGTGCCCCAGCCAGGCTTGGCTTCAACACCTCCAGGCACGGCAACTCCACCACCTCCCTGGGCAGCCCATTCCAATGCCAATCACTCTCTCTGACAACAACTTCCTCCTAACATCCAGCCTGAACCTGCCCTGGCACAGCTTGAGGCTGTGTCCCCTTGTTCTGTCGCTGGGTGCCTGGCAGCAGAGCCCAACCCCACCTGGCTACAGCCTCCCTTCAGGGAGATGCAGACAGCAATGAGCTCTGCCCTGAGCCTCCTCTTCTGCAGGCTGCACACCCCCAGCTCCCTCAGCCTCTCCTCACAGGGCTGTGCTCCAGGCCCCTCCCCAGCCTTGCTGCCCTTCTCTGGGCACCTTCCAGCACCTCAACATCTCTCTTGAATTCAGGAGCCCAACACTGGACACTGTGCCTGGAGTTATAGCAATGGAGTGTTACTGCTCTGCTGAGACCTGCTTCATTATCTCACCACTAACAGCCTCACTTCTCTTCTTGTGTTTCCCTTGCCCACTCTGTGTGTGATCTGCTGCTCAAACAGGGATTCATTAAGCTTTTAAGAGCCTCCTGAGGTGTGCTGTGGGTGGATATCTCCTGGTCACTGGGACATATTGATACCCAGTCCTACCCTTTCCTGCACAGATGACTCAGGGGGTCCAAAGATTTTTATTGCTCTCTTCATACAGCAAAGCATTGTTTCATTTTCTGTCTGCAGCTGCATATTGACCTCTTTTGTGTTTTGGTTGTTTGTTTTTTTTTCAGTTGTGTATTCCATCAAATTCTCCACCACTTTGTCAGTGTCAGTGCCTTGCCACATGAAACACAATGTGCATTTAATGTATTGCAAGGGGAAAGAAAGTTCTCTGTACTGCATTTCATTCTGGAGCCCCTCTGGCAGGAAAGATCTGGAGGTGCTGGAAGGTGTCCAGAGAAGGGCCACGAGGATGGGCAGAGGGCTGGAGCTGCTCTGCTGTGAGGAGATTCTGAGGCAGTTGGTGCTGTGCAGTCTGGAGAGGAGAAGGCTCCCAAGCTTCTTGTGGCCTTTCAGTATCTGAAGGGACCACAAGGATCAGCCAGTTCCAAACCCCCTGCCATGCCCAGGGACACCTCACACTAGAGCAGGCTGCCCACAGCCTCATCCAGCCTGGCCTGAAACACCTCCAGGGATGAGGCTTCCATCACCTTCCTGGGCAACCCCTGCCAGGCTCTCACCACCTTCATGCAGAACAACTTCTTCCTAACATCCAGTCTGACTCTCCCCATTTCCAGCTTTGTTCCATTCCCCCCAGTTCTGTCACTCCCTGGCAGCCTAAGAAGTCCCTCCCCAGCTTTCTTCTAGCCCCCTTCAGATCCTGCAAGGCCACAGTGAGGTCACCTGGGAGCCTTCTCCTCTGCAGACTGCACAGTCCAACTTTCTCAGCCTCTCTCTGACCTCCCTTTCCACAGGTCTGTGTGCTGCAGTTGAAGAACACAGGACTCTGAAATCAACTAAACATTAAAGCCCTGGGTTCAAGGTACTGGCTGCCATTCTCAAGGTTGGTAACATTCTCCAATGCTTATCCAAACCTCTTTCCCAACAGGGACAGTAGGAACACATGGCACATGCCAGCAGACTGCTGAGAACGTCCCACAGACTTTGGCTCTTACTGCAGCCCTCTTCCTACAGCCTTCTTGCCTTAGCCTCTTTCCTCACACTGATGTGCCTCTCTGGGGCAGAGCATTTTCTTCTGTCCCTTCAAACACCCTGGATCACTTTTCCGGTTTGTTCCCCCCAGCTCTGTCTTACAATGGCTAATTTCCTTCCCAGACAAACTTGACCTTGAGGAGTAATCTGTTCTCTCCCCTGCTTTGATCGATAGGCTCAGATCAATAGCTGAGTTTGATCAAGAGCCTTTCCTTTGCTTGCTGCTCTGTATGTATCTGAATTCCTTCAGGCCTGAGTGATGTCAGGGCTGTCCACAGGCTTTGGTGTGCATGCACACCTCTGTGTACATATATACACAGCTGTCCGTCTGTTCCCTGGCTCATAAGTTACAGCCAGGGTGTTTAAAGATGGGATGTTGGCAAAGAGATGTCTCCAAAGCTTGGGGAAGCTCAGGTGGGGTTTGCCTGATGAGATGAAACACACAAAGTTCAATCGTTTATATTATTGCCATTACACAGGCTGTAAGAACCATCTCTACTCAGTGCTTCCTCCCTGGCCCTCTCAGTACCCCTCTTCCTGTGGTTGCAAAAGCTACAAGCTTTGGGTAGTCCTGCTAAGTGCTAGGATGAACCTCTTGCTTCCCTCAGCAGCCAGCTAAGCAGAGTGTTCTGGCAGGAGGCTCTTGCCTGCACTCCCAGCCTGCCCCTCTCTGCCTAGGAAACAGGCTGCATGAGAGAAATCCTTTGCCATTGGAACGGGGTGCCCAGGGAGGTGGTTGAAGCCTGGCTGGGGCACTTAGTGCCATGCTCTGGTTGATTGGCCAGGGCTGGGTGCTAGGGTGGGCTGGGTGAGCTTGGAGCTCTCTTCCAACCTGCTTGATTCTATGATTCTATGACTCTATGATATATTCTGGGTCCTACTTCTGCCATTACAAGTTAAAAACAGGAACTGCCCAGCTGAAATAGCCAACTGAGAATGTCACAGACCAGCAAGAAGCTGCACCTTTCACATGTGCCTGCAAGCCAAATGGAGGTCCAGGCTCTGCCATGCTCCTGTTAACCTACGTACAAACCACAGACCTTGGGGCTGGATTTGCTTCCAATGGGCAGTATGACACTGCTAAATTTCACAGCTACCCCAGGAGTTAATTCTGGCCAAAGGCATCTCTGGGGAAGAAATGACACAGTACTACACTGCTGACCTACATAGTCTATAGAGGCATTGAGACTTAGAGGAGGAAATGTGCTGTTCCTGTTTTCCTTCCACAGACGCCAGAGCCCTGGCTTATGTTCAGCTGCTTTTTGTTGCTTCCATCGAGCACCTTGCCCAAGAATGCTTTGGACTACAACCAGCCCTGGCATGATAAGAGTGATTTCTTTTCCCTAGATCTTGAAATCACTAAGAAGTCCTTGTGAATGTTCACATTTTGGCAGAGGCCAGTGGGATGAGATTGAACAAGGCCAAGTGCAGGGTTCTACACTTTGGCCACAACAACCCCAAGCAGCACTACAGGGTGGGGACAGAGTGGCTGAGAGCAGCCAGGCAGAGAGGGAGCTGGGGGTGCTGAAGAGGAGGCAGCAGTGCCCAGGTGGGCAGCAGAGCCAATGGCATCCTGGGCTGGCTCAGGAGCAGTGTGGGCAGCAGGACAAGGGAGGTTCTTCTGCCCCTGTGCTCAGCACTGCTCAGGACACACCTTGAGTGCTGTGTCCAGGTCTGGCCTCCTCCATTTGAGAGAGCTGTTGAGATACTGGAAGGTGTTGAGAGAAGGGCAGCAAGGCTGGGGAGGGGCCTGGAGCACAGCCCTGTGAGGAGAGGCTGAGGGAGCTGGGGGTGTGCAGCCTGCAGAAGAGGAGGCTCA
>WAAF01006355.1:438028-525079 GCA_013400475.1 Tricholaema leucomelas | reverse complement strand
AAGAACCTCCCTTGTCCTGCTGCCCACACTGCTCCTGAGCCAGCCCAGGATGCCATTGGCTCTGCTGCCCACCTGGGCACTGCTGCCTCATCTTCAGCTCCTCTCTCCCAGCACCCCCAGCTCCCTCTCTGCCTGGCTGCTCTCAGCCACTCTGTCCCCAGCCTGTAGTGCTGCTTGGGGTTGTTGTGGCCAAAGTGTAGAACCCTGCACTTGGCCTTGTTCAATCTCATCCCCTTGGCCTCTGCCCACCCATCCATCCTGGCCAGGTCTCTCTGCAGGGCTCTCCTCCCCTCCAACAGCTCCACAGCTGCTCCTAGCTTGGTGCCATCTTCACACACATATGATATCATATATATGTTATGTATATGTTACAGAGGACTCTAGCAGAGATTGACAAGAGCCCACTTAGCCTTGCTGCTGATTTATCTCCTGTGAGCTGGCTCTTGGCCAGGCCACCAACACACTTTCAGCATCTCAATCCCATTGCTCAACAGCAGATTGCAAACAAACTGCAGCTATGGGGGAGGTATAAGTTAAATAAACATTCTTCTGTCAAGCTTCACCCCTGTGCTCTATGTTAAACAGTGCTGCACGGCGGCAGGGGAGAGCACTGCTCTTAGCTGGGCACAGTGACACACAGTAAGGGAGCAGTCAGTGTGTCTGTGGCCCCTCATGTTCCTCTAGGAGTGCAGCATTCTGCCTGGCAGGGTCTGGAGCAGACCTTTAAATCTAGCCGTGGGACTGCACTGCCTGCTGGGCTCTTATCCGATGGGACCCAGGCCAGCTAAGGGGCTCCTTATTTGACCTTCATCTTCCTGTCAGCCACCTACAGCTCTAACTCCAGGCGCCAGGAATTGCCTTGGCATCCTTCCACAGGGTGCTAGGCCAGATTCTGATCCCAGTTACAGCAGCCTGAGTTCAGGATCCCATCAGTCCTCAGCTCCGTCAGCCTTGCTGTCTGCATGTCACTCCTCTTACTGCCTCCCTGTGGATCTGGAACCTCTTCATTTCGTGGCTGGAATAAGGTTCAATTCCCTGTGGATCTGGAACTACTTTGGTCAGTGGCTGGAAATAGGTCCAACTCCCTGTGGACCTGGAACCAATTGGTTCAGTGGCTGCAATGAGGTCCAGCTCCCTGTGGATCTGTAACCTCTTTGTTCAGTGGCTGCAATGAGGTCCAACTCAGGCACATTTTGCTTTGTCTGAGTTTGTGTTGTGCCCCTGGTGAAACAGCTGCTTGTGGAGGTTCTGCTCTGAGTAGTGTTTTCAGGGGGATTTTCCCTAGTGGCCCCCCAGTCTGGCAGGTCTGGCTTTGCTGTGCTCTCACAGTGACTCTTTCTTCTAGTCCCAAATCCATTTCACCAGCAGTGCTTCTTAGGGTTGACCTCTCTAGCACTGTAATTGAGGCTGGATAAATGGAGAAGAATACTATCAAAGTGGAGGAAATGTTATGGTAGTTGCCCTCAAAGATCACTTTGTCTCTCGTGTCCGTGAGGATTTGATGCCAGGCAAATAGATCTTAGTCATCTGATTTGGTTCTCCTGTTGCCTGTGTGAATATTTGCGTCGGAAGCGGTTGTGGTCTCGCTCAGCAGAGGGAAGCTAAGCACCACTGGGTAGTATCTCAGGTACACTTCAGAGCTAACCTGCCCAGTCAAGGACATCTTGCTGCCAATTAAAGATGAGCCTCTGCACTCCCAGCCAGCCACATCATCATATTTTGAAGTCTGGAACGAAGGAGGTCAGTTGATGATCTGATCTTACGGCTATGCCATGAAAACACCGAAGCAGATCAACAGCTCCTTGCACTGACCTTGTTCAGCTGTACCCCAACACGACAGAGTTGTTGCTTCGCTCAGGCTTGAGCATTCCTGCAGTCGAGTGCCCAGCACTTTCTTTTACAGGCTGGATCAGCTAACTCACCAGAGCTCCCCCTGGAGAGGCTGCCGCCTTACACGCAGTGAAGAAGGTGAGAAGGTAGGGTGCTGAGCTCATTGAGTACCCAGGTGGGAAGGAGCTGGTATTTACAAGGCAAAGAACAGTGCATTTTCACTCTGCAAGTTCAGGTTGACCTCCTGGCTCTGGGGGCTCAGTCTGGGGCAGCGCTGTTGAAGGTAGCAGTTAATAGCAGAATGGTGAGGAGTCTGTGCCTTTGGACAGAGGCAAACCCACTGCTTTTAGTTGCCCTGCTTGCCTCTGCAGACTTGGTCACAGTCCTGTGTGGCAAAAGATGTCCTCTCAGCTCTCCACGTCTGTAAATTGACTCAACCTGCAAGTCAAACGAGGTTATGGTCTGCTGCCAGCCCTGATCAGGTCCTGCAGGCATGTCCCAGTACCTCTGCACAGCAGTGCTGGCTCAGAGATAGTCTCTTCCCTTTCAGCTGGAAAATGTTGGGTGGTTTCTTTCATTATAACAGAGTTAGATCTCTTCACAAACTATCTGAGACAGAATTTGTGGAGGAAAGGTCAAAAGGCAGAGTTTCTGTTTGACAGCAGCTCTTCTTGAAGGGCCCTGCCTCTTTATGCCCTCATTCACTCCACTCCCAGCAGCCTGGTGTGATCCTAATCCTTGCTACTGCCATTCCAGCACAAATGGCTTTGCAGGAATCTCCAGGTTCAGGTGCAACTGCCTTAATTTTGTCACTCCAGAACCTCAGCAGAGCTGTCAGAGCCAGCAGCCAGGCTGCAAGCAAAGCCATGGCATCACAGAATGGGTTAGGTTGGAAGAGACCTGGAAGCTCAGCCAGTTCCAACTCCCTGTGCCATAGGCAGGGACACCTCCCACTAGAACAGGTCACGCAAGGTCTCATCCAGCCTGGTCCTGAACACCTCCCTGGACAACCTGTGCCAGTGTCTCACCACCCTCATTCTAAAGAACCCTTTCCTAACATCCAGTTCCAATCTCCCCTCTGCCACTTCAAACCCATTCCTCCTCCTCCTGCCATTACCAGACCTTGTCAATAGTCCCTCCCCAGCCCTCCTGGAGCCCCCTTCAGATCCTGCAAGGCCACTCCAAGCTCTCTTGGAAGCCTTCTCTTCTGCAGGCTGCAGAGCCCCAACTCTCTCAGCCTGTGCTCAGAGCAGAGCTGCTGCAGCCCTCTCAGCATCTTGGTGGCCTCCTCTGTGCTGGCTCCAACACTTCCATGTGCTGCTTGTGCTGGGGGCTCCAGACCTGCACCCAGGACTGCAGGTGGGGTCTGAGGAGAGCAGAGCCAAGGGGCAGAATCCCTTCCCTCCATCCTGCCTGTTGGGTTCCTATCCTTTTCTTTTCTGCAAAATCACTTTATCATTTATGAGCAATTAATTCGGACTCTGGAACTAGAGCTCTAGCGGCTCACACAGAATTGTCTTTTTGCAGCTGTTGCAAAGGCCACAACTGTTAGATTTGTCTGAATCTTTAATGAAGAGTAAATTCTAAAAGCTGTGGGATACTTTCTTACACTGCAGCCCAGAAATCTCTTCCCACCCACTTGCAAACAGGAAGGGCAGAAAGTAGGATCAGAGTTCATTCGAAGGAGCTGCAGAGATAAATGTGTTTGTATTGATCCCTTGGTGCTCTGAGTCACAATGTTTGAACAGGATGCTGCCAAGAAGTTAAATTCAAAAACATCTCTTTCCCTCCAGTGCTTTCTAGACTCCTTACAGACCAGTCCAAGTGGGGAACATGGAACTAGAAGTTCATAGACTCACAGAATCAAGCAGGTTGGAAGAGATCTCCAAGCTCATCCAGTCCAACCTAGCACCCAGCCCTGCCCAATCAACCAGACCATGGCACTAAGTGCCCCAGCCAGGCTTGGCTTGAACCCCTCCAGGGACAGTGACTCCACCACCTCCCTGGGCAGCTCATTCCAATGCCAATCACTCTCTGGCAAGAACTTTCTCCTAATGTCCAGCCTGACCCTGCCCTGCCACAGCTTGAGGCTGTGTCCCCTTGTTCTGTTGCTGAGTGCCTGGCAGCAGAGCCCAACCCCACCTGGCTACAGCCTCCCTTCAGGTACCTTAGGAAACAGTAGGGAAGGGATTGCCATAATGGGCAGTGTATGAGATTAGTTGTTCACAGAATCACAATTACAGGGTCTGGAAAGGACCTCCAAAGCTCATCCAGTCCAACCCCCTTGCTGGAGCAGCATCACCCAGAGCAGATCACACAGGAACACATCCAGGTGAGTTTTGAATATCTCTGCCCAGCTCCCTCAGGCTCTCCTCCTAACAGAGCAGTTCCACTCCCTTCAGCATCTTTGTGGCTCTGTGATGGACTCTCTCAAGCAGTTCTATGTCTCTCCTGAACTGGGGGGCCCAGAAGTGTTCTTTGGACCAGTCTTATCATGTTTTACTTTTCAGCTGTAGAATAGTTGTTTTTGTTCGCATAAGGCAAAGATTTCCAAGTGAGGTGCTTAGAACTGGTTTCTAAAAGAGTCTGCAGTATTGCTCTGTCTCAAGCTTTAAGTGGGCACAGGATTCACATAAAATCATAGAATGTGAGGGTCTGGAAGGGACCTTCAAAACTCATCCAGTCCAGCCCCCCTGCCAGAGCAGCTGCACCCAGAGCAGATCACACAGGAACACATCCAGGCAGCTCTGGAAGATCTCCACAGAGGGAGACTCCACAACCCCCTGGGCAGCCTCTTCCACTCTTCTATCACCCTCACAGGGAAAAAATTCCTCCTCATGTTTCAATGGAACTTCCTCTGCCTCAGCTTGCACCCAATGCCCTTTGTGCTGGCACTGGGCATCACCCAGCAGAGCCTGGCTCCAGCCTCCTGCCACTCACCCCTCACATATTTATCAACATGAATGAGGTCACCTCTGAGTCTCCTCCTCTACAAGCTCCAAGCCTCAGCTCCCTCAGGCTCTTCTCCTGAGGAAGGTGTTGAACTTCCTTACCCATCTTTGTGGCTCTGTGCTGGACTCTCTCAAGCAGTTCCCTGTGCTTCTTGAGCTGGGGGCCCCGAGCTGGACACAGGACTGCAGATGTCCATATCACATCTAGTATCAGAGGGCTGAAGGAGCATCCCTGCTGTACAAAGTGCTTCTGTTCTGAGCAGGAGAGCCTCGTTCACAGGACCAGAGCTGAATGAGGCTTAGAGCCCTCAGCCACGTGAATGCTCTGGGAAAGTTTGTCTTGGCTGCATTTGAACATGTGACAAAGGAATGGCAAAGAGTGACATTTCTATTGCATTATTTAGCCTCTGCACAGGAAAGCTATTGAGGAGGAGAGGTTTCTGCAACCAAATTGCTGTGTTTGAGATCAGTTAGAAACAAAGATAACTCTGCTGTGGTGATTCCAAGAGGTGTGCAGCTGAGCTTGGGGCACAGATTGCTCCAGGGAGGCTCAACACATTGAATAAAAGATCACAGATCACAGGGGTTGGAAAGGACCCAAAGGGATCATTGAGTCCAACTCTTAAAATGAAACTACTTCTGTTCCAGAGTCACAGAACTGACCAGGGTGGAAAAGACCTCTGAGATCATCGAGGCCAACCTAGCACCTCACACCTTCTAATTAACTAACCCATGGCACCAAGTGCCTCATCCAGCCTCCTCTTAAACACCTCCAGGGATCACAGGCTCACAGATGTCAGGAGTTGGAAGGGACCCAAATTGCTCATCCAGTCCAACCCCCCTGCCAGAGCAGGACCTGCAATCCAGCTTAGGGCATACAGGAACACATCCAGGCAGCCTGGAAAGGCTCCACAGAAAGAGACTCCACAGCCTCTCTGGGCAGCCTGTGCCAGGGCTCTGGGACCCTTCCGGGCAAGAAGTTTCCCCTTGTGTTGAGCTGGAACCTGCTGTGTGTTGGACTGAATGTTCCTGCTGCTGGGTGGTTGAGTTTGGTATTGATCAAACACATAAGGAGTTGATCCTGATCACCTAACTGTTCATGGGGTGAGGTGAAGAAGGTCACACAGTCCTTGGAGAGAAATAATTGTGCAAAGGAGCAGCCAGCAGAGCTCCCAGGTGTACTGATAGCTACAGCCTGAAGCAGCTGGTTAAGGAGTGTGTGTGTTCCCCGTTGGGAATGTTCAGCTCAGCCTACTACAGTCAGATGCAGAACTTGGGTGGGGTTTTATACATTTCTGACATGCTTTTCTTCACCTCCTTACCTCTAACCTTCTTCTGCACATCCAAAACCTTGAGGTCTGGTGGTCCCTTGTTTCTTCACAGAACCCTGCCCTCCCCTAAAGGAAAATGTAAGACTCCACATGTAGACCATAATTCCATTGTTCTCCCCAGCTGAATTAAGCCAAGCTCACAGTCACAACCTGCAGCCTGATAGGACACTGTGTGGCATCATGGGATTCACAGCATGGCTTGGGTTGGAAGGGTTGGGTTGGCCATCCAGGTCCAACCACCCTGCCATGAGCAGGACACCTACCATCAGCCCAGGGTCCTCAAGGCCTCAACCAGCCTGGTCTTGAACGTCTTCAGGAAGGGGCATTTATGACCTCCCTTGGCAACCTATTCCAGTGTCTCACCACAGACACATGCAGGCTGGCACAGCCCCTCAGGAGCACCAAGCCCAACCCAGAACCCTGCTCTGCAACGTTCACCTTAAACCAGAGCCCCAAACACCACATCCAAACCACTCTTACACACATCCAGGCTGGGTGACTGCACCACCTCCCTGGGCAGCTCATTCCAGTCCCTGACCACTCTCTCCAGGAAAAACCTTCCTAATGTCCAGTCTAAACCTGCCCAGGCTCAGCTTGAGGTCATTCCCCCTTGTTCTGGTTCCAATTATCACCTTCACTGTAAAGAATTTCCTCCTCATCTCCAGTCTCAGTCTGTCCTCTTCAAGCTTAAGTCTATTTTGCCTCATCCTATCACAGCAAGGCCTTGTAGAAAATCCCTTGCTGTCTCCCTTGTAGGTCCCTTCAGGTACTGGACTGATGTCACTTTCTGTTGATTGGTCATCTTCTCTGTGCAGACCACTCTTAAAGGTGCTTGCTTTAGGTCTTCAAGCAACTCAAATCACTCCTGGAGGCTTCCAGTGATGTTGGTTGTGCTTAGAACAAAAAATTCTGAGTCGTTGTGTGTTATTAGGGCAATGCCAGGGAAGGGNGAAGAGGAAGAGGAAGAGGAAGAGGAAGAGGAAGAGGAAGAGGAGAGGAAGAGGAACCTTCACTGCTAGAATCAGTTTATACTACGGGCTCACTCTGTGGTCTGTCTTGTAAAGATGCTTTCTTGCAGTTCATCAGTGGCCCTTGGAACCAGTTCACACTGCAAATTGGTGTTCTTTGTGCTGCTGACACAGGACTGTAAGCCAAGCACACACACCAAGGCATTCATCACAACCTGTCACTGAGTGGGCTCAGCAGTTCTCTTCCTATCATGGACTGTTGAATTTCAGTCCTCCCTATTCTCAATTATTTGTTGTTGATGTATGATCAGCCTCCTGATTCATAGGGCACAGAGTACTCAGCCCTCTGATTAGGTGCCTGAGGTATATTTAGAAGCATTCTGGAGAGCAGTGAAAGACAAATATTTAGTGACAAGCAATGATTCAGATCATCAGCTGGAGAAAGTGGGGTAAGCATCTTGGCTAAGGCGGCAGAGAATATGTCAAGGCATGGCTGTCCCTTTCTGATCAGGCAGTGCCAAACCCTCCTCATTCACAGCACAACGCTTCCCACACAGAACAAACTGTTGAGGGCTAGAAAATACGGAGGCAAAGTGTTTATTGCTTGTGTTGGTTCTCAAGATTGGGCACTCTCCGCCTTGCGGCTTCCTGGTGCTGGGAAACCCCTGCTGCTGTGAGCTGCCTTCGGAGCGCTGTGGGTCAGGTGAACAAGCTCAGGTGTCGTGGAGCTTGAGATGGGAACTCTTTGGTGCCTGCACTTTGCCATCACAGGAGAGCTGCCTGTCAGTAACAGGATTTTACCTGCCAGTTCCTCGGGCTGGCTGCAGTGGGAGTCCAAAGGCTCTGCTTTTCATGTCTCTGACCGACTGTTATGGTACATTTTCAACACTCTTAGGAGGGGCAAGGGCAAGCTGCAAGGGAAGCACTTGCTGGTGTGACCTGCTGTTGGGGTTCACACTGCAGGACAGCTCTGCAGCCCCAGTGGAAGCTGGGCCCTTCTCTCCCCAAAGAACATCTTAAGCATAGGGTGGATGGTAGGAGGAAGCTCTTGTCAGAGAGAGTGACTGGCATTGGCATGGGCTGCCCAGGGAGGTGGCGAAGTCGCCGTGTGGAAGAAAAGCCTGCATGGGGCACTTGGTGCCACTGCAGGCACTGCTCTCCCAGTGCTGCTAATTCAGCATCCTGAGCAGCAGTTTCACTGTGAGAGAATGGAGCAGGAAATATGTCCTTGTATTCTCTTCCTGACTGAAGGGATATCACTGGAATGGTTTCCAAGATGATGCTTAAATATTTTCCAAACACAATATTTGTCCTAGGACGTTATGAAACATGAAACAACAGTGGTATTGATAGGCAAACTATTTCCTGCCTCATAAAATTGGCTCCTGAGGCATTGAATTCTTTCTCCCAAAGAGATCTTGGTTTGCATTAGCACAGGACACTGTGAGGAGGTCTGCAGTGAGGGAATGAACAAGGGCTTGGCTTGAGCTGGGAGGCAAGGCAGCTAACAGAAAAAGCAGTGTTCATCTCGGCTCTGAGAAGACAGGAAAGCCCTGAACAGGTGATCTGTTGGCAGGTATTCACGGGCCAGGTACTTCAGCAGTCAGAGAGCAGCTTCACAGAAGAGTTTCCTTCCAGCTGTTTGAAAACTGCAACTTATTCTGGGAGCAAATCCCTCAGCAAAACCATCAGAGTTGAGAGAGCAAAGCTGCCTGAGCTCTCCAAGAGACACTCCTGAGAAACACCAACAGGGTGACACGAACCAGGCTGCTCAGGGAAATCCACTTTGCTTCCCCAGTGCCACTAATGACTCAGATTCTTGCAGGCAGGAGTTTACCCAAGCCTCAGTGAGCACTTTAGCTCACCACAGCCCCCAGCAGAGGACCACAGAAACAGAAACAGCACCGCGGGCTGGGGACAGAGTGGCTGAGAGCAGCCAGGCAGAGAGGGAGCTAGGGGTGCTGGGAGAGAGGAGCTGAAGGTGAGGCAGCAGTGCCCAGGTGGGCAGCAGAGCCAATGGCATCCTGGGCTGGCTCAGAAGCAGTGTGGGCAGCAGGACAAGGGAGGTTCNTGGGGCTCTGCAGCCTGCAGAAGAGAAGGCTTCCAGGAGAGCTTGCAGTGGCCTTGCAGGATCTGAAGGGGGCGCCAGGAGGGCTGGGGAGGGACTATTGACAAGGTCTGGTAATGGCAGGAGGAGGAGGAGTGGGTTTGAAGTGGCAGAGGGGAGATTGGAACTGGATGTTAGGAAAGGGTTCTTTAGAATGAGGGTGGTGAGACACTGGCACAGGTTTCCCAGGGAGGTTGTGGAGCACAGAAGCACAGAATATGATCTTTGATCCCAGTCTGTGCTTCTGTGCTCCACAACCTCTCTGGAAGTGTTCAGTACCAGGTTGGATGAATCCTTCAGAAACCTGTTATAGTGAGAGGTGTCCCTGCCTATGGCACAGGGGGTTTGGAACTGGCTGATCCTTGAGGTCCCTTCCAACCTAACCCATTCTGTGGTTCTATGATCTAAGAAGTGTGATGTGAGTGGAAATGTGACTGTGGCTGTAGCTGTGAGGGCAGCCTATTGGCACAGATCTGCTTCACCCTTCCAGAGCTCTGGAGTGTGGTGCAGGCAGGTGGAGAGCGAATGGTCACTCTAGTGCAAAGCTCAGGCTATCCCTCCTGGGCTCCTGACCTGTTTGGATTAGCTTTGTTTTGCTTCAGCACAGCATGAGCTGGAAGCACTTAGCGCTGAGTCAGCAGCTGCTGGCCAGCCTTGTGTGTCAGGAGCAGACCCTCCCTTGACTTGGTGACCTCAGGGCTCGATTGTTATCTACAGGAATGAGATGACTAAGCTGGAAATTCTTCATCTGGGTCATCATTCAGCAGGTGAACAAGTGAGACTGCTGAGAAGCCAGCACCTGTACACCCCAGGCTCTAGGGGTGGCTCTCTGTCAAAAACAGAGCAAGATTTGTTTTCAGCACCCTGTGTCAGGAGCCACACAATCTGCACCGTGAACTTGTCATCCCCCTTGGCTAATATTGCACCTGGAGAGGAGAATGTTACCTTCAGCCATGGTATCTGCAGGTGTGAAAGACAGGGGTTCCTCCTTGGCTGCTCTTGTCCTGCTTGTGCTGGGTGCTCCAGACCTGCACCCAGGACTGCAGGTGGGGTCTGAGGAGAGCAGAGCCAAGGGGCAGAATCCCCTCCCTTGCCCTCTGCCCACACTGCTCTTGCTGCAGCCCAGCACAGGGTTGCTGTCTGGGCTGCACTCACTGTGCAGGCTCCTGAGGAGCTTTTCCTCACCCCACACCTCCAGGGCCTGTTCCTCAGGGCTGCTCTCAGCCATTCCCTACACAGCCTGGATTTGTGCTTGGGATTGCACCCGCCCAGGTGCAGGACCTTCCACTTGGCCTTGCTGAATGCCATGAGGTTGTCCTGGGCACACTTCTGCAGTCTGTCCAGGTCCCTCTGGATGGATCCCTGCCCTCCAGCAAGTCGACTGTGCCACACAGTTGGTGCCATCTGCACCCTTGCTGAGGGCGCACTGATTCCTCTGTCCCTGTCACTGACAAAGATGTCCAACAGCAGTGGTGCCAGCACTGGCCCCTGAGGCAGCCACTTGGCACTGGTCTGCAGGTGGGCACTGTGCCCTTGCTCACCACTCTCTGTGTGCTAGCATACGACAATAGCATTAGAAGGGTTCTTGGATCACACAGTTTCATTTCTTGATGCTATTCTTCCTGGCACTAAAATCCCTTCCAGTACAGTTTGCAGTGTCTCCTGCAAGGCTGTTCCAGCTGGCACCAGCCAAGCCTGTGCCAAACAAATGCCTCTCCATGCAAGTCCATCCACACTTCACCTTTCATTGCAAGCACCTCTGGGGTTCCTCTCTTTAGTGTCAGAGCTCTCTGCTTCAGTTATAAATTCAGACATACTTGGGCACAGGCTCACGCAGCAAAGAGGCACAGGCCAGGCAGAGCTTGCAAAGAGCAGTAATATGCTTTGCATTTATTTTTTTGATGTTCTGGGGTTTATATTGTTTGAAGACCTTGGCAAGAGGACAGGCATCGGTATCAAAGCCCTAAAGGTTAGCAGCTGGAGCCAAGCACATGAAGGACTCTTACCCAATCACTAAGACACTTGGGGAATACTTTGGCTCACAAAGAACACAAGTGAAACTTGGTGTAGTTTGCCACCAGCTGAACTGATTTCCACTGCAGTCCTCACCCTCAGAGGCAAAAAACTGGGCTACACCCCTGAGTGTAGAAATAAAGGCACAGTTTGAATTTAGAAGATAAGGATAAGGGGCAAAGACCTGCAGAAGCAGCAAAATAAAATCAAAAGAGGAAAGGCAAGTGCTGAAAAAGTAGATAAGCCTATAAGCAAGGTGTATGCTGTCTTAGTGTTAACAACTGGAAAGCTTAAACCCTGGAGAGTCTCTTCCAACCTGGTCGACTCTATGACTGTGATTCTGTGTGCTGCCTTTGCTGCCTCCTGCTGCAGTGAGCTGCTGCCTGTCCGCATGCACAGCTGCACTCAGAGCACTACACAGTGTGGCCAGCAGGACCAGGGAGGTTCTTCTGCCCCTGTGCTCAGCACTGCTCAGGCCACAGCTTGAGTGCTGTGTCCAGGTCTGAGCTCCTCCATTCAAGAGAGATGTTGAGGTGCTGGAAGGTGTCCAGAGAAGGGCAGCAAGGCTGGGGAGGGGCCTGGAGCACAGCCCTGTGAGGAGAGGCTGAGGGAGCTGGGGGAGTGCAGCCTGGAGCAGAGGAGGCTCAGGGCAGAGCTCATTGCTGTCTGCAGCTCCCTGCAGGGAGGCTGTAGCCAGGTGTGTTGGGCTCTTTTCCCAGGCAGCCAGCAATCTAAGGGCTCACTGGAACTCAACCTTGCAAGGGAGATCAGGGATAACAGAAAGAGCTCCTTCAAATCCACTGCAGGAAAAGCTAACGTTAGAGGCAGTGCAGGCTCTCTGCTGAGTGAGGAGGATGCCCTGGTGACAGAGGACACAGAGAAGGCAGTGCTGCTAAATGCTGCCTTTGTCTCCATCTATGCTGCTGGAGTCTGTGCTCAGGAGCCCCTTCTGAGTGAGGCTGGAACTGGCTGATCTTTAAGGTCCCTTCCAACTATGATTCTATGATTTTCTGAACGGAAAGCCGACCCCCCTGGAGGACAGGGTGTGGAGATAACCTTTGTGGCTTGGCTGTGGCATTATTTCACCTCCCAGGAGCTGATTGTGTTTACCAACACACATGAGCATGGCTTGGGCTGCACTAAATGCACAGGAAGATTCTGTCCTTGCTAGAGTGATTTGTGTAGCAAACACCTAGCAGCAAAATGCAACCAAACCTGTGCCCCCAAAGCTCCTCAGCTGGCTGCTGCTACTGCAGTCAGGAGGAGGGGGTCCAGCTGAAGGGAATCCGTGGCTTAAACACACGCAGCAGGCTTGTGTTGAAGCTGGGGATTCCCTTTCTCTTGCAGGCAGCGAAGAGCTGTCACTTGCTATAGCTGCACTGAAGTTCAGATTGCACAAGATGACTCAGGATGATGCTCCAAAACCAGTTAATGTTTAAGGTTACAAACCTGCTGGGCTGCACTTCACACTTCACTGAGAGCCTAAAGCTCGGCTGGCGAAGGTAAGATGTTAGTCTGAATCCGTGGGGTTTGCTCTTCAGCCTGGGTTGCCCTGAGTGATTGTTAAAGAGTTAAGTGTTGCACAAGGGAGCTGGAGAGAAATGCTGGAGTGTTCATCCTGGGAAATAAGGGAGGCAGAGTGATTGCCACACTCGTGAGAGGAGCAGTGCTGAGGGATGGAGACTTCACCTGACATCCCAGCCTCACTTGCTCTTGACTGCACTGATTTACTGCTCTGGCACAGAACCACTCCTGTTTGAACTTCATGGACAAGGGAATAATACCAGTAAAAATTCAACTCCAGACTGCTGCTCTTGAGGGCTTTGAGCCCACCTGAAGCCCTGAGCAAGCTCATTTCATAGAATCACAGAATCAGTCAGGGCTATAAGGGACCACAAGGATCAACCAGTTCCAACCCCCCCTGCCATGCCCAGGGACACCTCACACTAGAGCAGGCTGTCCACAGCCTCATCCAGCCTGGCCTTAAACACCTCCAGGGATGAGGCTTCCACCACCTCCCTGGGCAAGCCCTGCCAGGCTCTCACCACCCTCATGCTGAAGAACTTCTTCCTAACACCCAGGCTGAATCTCCCCATTTCCAGCTTTGTTCCATTCCCCCCAATCCTATCGCTCCCTGACAGCCTAAAATGTCCCTCCTCAGCTTTCCTGTAGCCCACTTCAGATACAAGACATAAGGGGAAAGCTACAACTTGAAGAAGTTTCTCTCCCATTTTTCAGGTGGCAATGGAAAGGCACATCCTATGCTGTGGCCTTTCAGCAGTGTGCCATTCCCTTCAGCAGTAACTTCTCTTGGTTCCATGGAGAGGAGTGTAGTGCTTATATGTAAACATGAGAGAGTGATTGGCATTGGAATGGGCTGCCCAGGGAGGTGATGGAGTGGCCGTGCCTGGAGGTGTTGAAGCCAAGCCTGGCTGGGGCACTTAGTGCCATGGTCTGGTTGATTGGCCAGGGCTGGGTGCTAGGTTGGGCTGGCTGAGCTTGGAGCTCTCTTCCAGTCTGCTTGACTCTGTGATTCTATGATCAATTCTATGATTCTATGATCAAAACCTTACTGTTTGTCTGTTGTCCTGGGAACAAGAGGAGCTGAGCATGTGTGTGGGCAGTCCCAGGAGAGCTCCACCATGCTGGTCTGTTGACCTGGAAAAAGAGAAGAGAAGAGAAGAGAAGAGAAGAGAAGAGAAGAGAAGAGAAGAGAAGAGAAGAGAAGAGAAGAGAAGAGAAGAGAAGAGAAGAGAAGAGAAGAGAAGAGAAGAGAAGAGAAGAGAAGAGAAGAGAGAAGAGAATTATATGTTTTATACTTGGTTGTATACTCAGATTGCTAAAAAGTACAAATCCTTTAGCTCAGCCCTTCAGAGGACAATTCTCCTCCGCTCTGCCCAGTGCTGAACTCTCCTGGCTCCCAGTCAGTCACCTACCTTTCCTGCTGCATTATAGCCCCCATTGCCCTGGCAGTTGCTAGTAATGACATATCCAGCCCTATGTATCAGGGTATGGAATGCCTTTAATTACAGCCAACCCTCCCTGCTGGCCAGGTTTCTTCCAGAAGTAACAACAGGAGCTGCCAGTTCAAGCACTTCATCTGCACAAACTCTAGAGGATTTTGTTTTCCTGACTGCTTGTTTTATAGCCAAGAAAACTGCCTTGAGGGGTTGCTTAACTAATTCTGAAAGCAGTCATCCAGGCAGTCACATATATCCTGAAGTCTCAAGCTGTGCCAGGGCAGGTCCAGGCTGGATGTTAGGTGGAAGTTGTTGACAGAGAGAGTGATTGGCATTGGAATGGGCTGCCCAGGGAGGTGGTGGAGTCACCCTGCCTGGAGGTGTTGAAGCAAAGCCTGGCTGGGGCATTCCAAGCTCACCCAGCCCAACCTAGCACCCAGCCCTGTCCAATCAACCAGACCATGGCACTAAGTGCCCCAGCCAGGCTTGGCTTCAGCACCTCCAGATTAACAGGGATGTTCCACATGGCTTTTGCCTATCTCTCCCATAGCTGAGCTGCCCATGCAAGGAGAGGCCACTTCATAGACTCATATAGATATATTTGAAAAGATTTGTCAGATCATTACCAGGCCATGAAATGCACTGGTACAAAGATGCTGAGAGGGCTGCAGCAGCTCTGCTCTGAGCACAGGCTGAGAGAGTTGGGGCTCTGCAGCCTGCAGAAGAGAAGGCTGGGAGGAGAGCTTGGAGTGGCCTTGCAGGATCTGAAGGGGGCTCCAGGAGGGCTGGGGGGGGACTATTGACAAGGTCTTGTCATGAGAGGATGAGGAGGAATGGGTTTGAAGTGGCAGAAGGGAGATTGGAAGTGGCTGTTAGGAAGAAGTTGTTTGCAGTGAGGGTGGTGAGACACTGACACAGGTTGCCCAGGGAGATTGTGGATGACAGAAGATCATATTCTGTGTTTCTGCCATCCACAGCCTCCCTGGAGGTGTTCAAGGCCAGGCTACATGAGGCCTTGAGTGACCTTTTCTGTTGGGAGGTGTCCCTACCTATAGTACAGGGGGTTTGGAACTGGGCACCTCCTAGGAGAAGCTGCAAGACAAAGCATGCTTGTGGGTTCACACAGAGCAACACTGGTGATGCAGTGTCTGACATAGTGATAGACTGCACTGCACTGATACTGTTTGTGTGTCATGGCCTTTGCCCTTATCAAACTCCTTATCCCTTTGCTCTTCTGCTGCCAGCAGGTGTGCCTGATGGTGCTGATAACGTTGGGAACTCAGGTGGTAGCCTGTGGATTTGAGCAGCAGAACCACAGAACCACAGATCAGCTTGAGTTGAAGGGGGCCATAAAGACCATCTAGTTCCAAGCTCCCTGCCATGGGCAGGGACACCTCCCACTAACCCAGGGTGCTCCAAGGCTCCTCTAGCCTGAGCACAGCTATTTGGCTGCCGTGCCCCTGTGTAGAGCTGCTGTGCAGAGCCTGAGGCTCTTCAGCACATGGGCCCTGCGCTGCAGGAGGCTTTCAGTGCTCCTTGTGCGGCTTTGCAGCCGTTTGGATCTAATCACATTCACCTCCTGTCAAATAAGGGTTGTGGCTGGGTGCCAGGCTGGCACCTTGCTCTCTGCTGCTCCTGCTAACTCACTGCTCATGCAAAGGGTGGGCAGGATGAGTGCATCAGGAGAGGGCTCCAGCCAGAGCTCTGCATTTGCTGCCTGGGCAGCTCTGCTGTGCTCAGCCAGGGCAAGTTTATGCCAAGCTGCCTGCTGTGCAGATAGCTGCTGTATCTCTTCGGGGCACCAGAATCGTTCAGAGGGCAGCCCTGACTTAATCTGCCTTCCCAGGAGGCCTTGGCTGTTGGCTTGAGCACTTCACTTATTCCTTTCTGGCAGAGATAGCTGCCTTTTGCTCTTGCCTTTTCTCCCCTTCCCTATTTACTTACTTATTTCCCCCTTCTTTTATTTCTTTTTTCTTTTATTTAGCTTTTCCTTTTCCTGTTTCTTTTTATTTTCCTTTTTTTTTCTTTTTCTTTTTTTCTTGCAATTCTTACTCTTCTTCTCCTTCCTCTTATTTTTCTTCCTTTTCACTTCCTCCTCTTCTTCTTCCTCTTCCTCTTCTTCTTTTCTTCTTCTTCGTCTTACTTCACAGCCACAATTTCACTGGTGTGTTTTCTGCTCTCTCTCGCATGGTTCTGACCATGGAGGCTGTAGATGCTCCCTCCCTGGGTGGGAGTTGTTCCTGCCCATGGCACAGGGGGGTTGTAACTGGCTGAGCTTTGAGGCCCTTTCCAGCCTAAACCATTCTACTCTGACAGTAGCAGCCATGCATTTGACTCTGATTGCTTGGGAGAAAATGATTGCTTTTACTTTCTTAATACATAGAGGCTTGCAGTGAAAAATGGGTAGGGTAAAGCCAGTAACAGCCTAATAGTACATAAAGATTAGCAGTCAGCTGTGCCTGTTGGTTTGAAATAGATCTGTTTAGTGCAGCCTACAGAGCTCTGACCCCAGATTCATGGCACATTGCCCAGCAAGTGAAATCCAGCCCAGCAACAAATCACTGGAATTTGTTCTGTTTGACTGCTAAAGCAGCAGGCTGTAAAAGCTGAGACCACCCAGCACATTCTTCCTGCTGCCTGCCTACAGTCACCAATCACTCTGCTGTTTGTAAGGCAGGTGTCACTCAGGTGACCAAGAACACGGCTTAGCAAGGACAGGACTGCGCTGCGCATCCCCCAGCAACCTGTGCTTGCTTCTCAGCATGCCCCTAGTTCGACTCATAGATTCAGTCAGGGCTGGAAGGGACCACAAGGATCAGCCAGCTCCAAGCCCGCTGCCATGCCCAGGGACACCTCACACTAGAGCAGGTTGTCCACAGCCTCAGCCAGCCTGGCCTGAAACACCTCCAGGGATCAGGCTTCCACCACCTCCCTGGGCAACCCCTGCCAGGCTCTCACCACCCTCATGCTGAGCAACTTCTTCCTAACATCCAGTCTGACTCCCCCCATTTCCAGCTTTGTTCCATTCCCCCCAATCCTATCCCTACCTGACAGCCTCAGAAGTCCCTCCCCAGCTTTCTTGGACTTAACTGGTTTGGTTCTTTTTTTTCTTTTTAATAGAAAAAGCATAGCTTTGCAGATGGCACCAGCCAGGTTGGAAGAGAGCTCCAAGCTCATCCAGCCCAACCTAGCACCCAGCCCTGTTCAATTCAACCAGACCATGGCACTAAGTGCCCCAGCCAGGATTGGCTTCAACACCTCCAGGCACGGCCACTCCACCACCTCCCTGGGCAGCCCATTCCAATGCCAATCACTCTCTCTGCCAACAACTTCCTCCTAACATCCAGCCTGAACCTGCCCTGCCACAGCTTGAGGCTGTGTCCCCTTGTTCTGTCCCTGGCTGCCTGGCAGCAGAGCCCAACCCCACCTGGCTACAGCCTCCCTTCAGGGAGCTGCAGACAGCAATGAGCTCTGCCCTGAGCCTCCTCTTCTGCAGGCTGCACACCCCCAGCTCCCTCAGCCTCTCCTCACAGGGCTGTGCTCCAGGCCCCTCCCCAGCCTTGCTGTCCTTCTCTGGGCACCTTCCAGCACCTCAACATCTCTCTTGAATTGAGATGGCGAATTGAGTTGAATAGAAATGGTGGCAGAGGGAGCTCTTAATGCTCACATACAGGATACCTTGCATTGAGTAATGGTCTGAGGCTGTCGTCAGTGCCTGACCATGGAGGGCACAGAGGGGGCAGCTGCCAGCCTGCAGGGACTTGCACACAATGGCACTTCAGCTCTACAGAGTGCTTTCAAAATAGTTCAAAGTATTCTAACAGAATAGCTCAGAAATTACCACCTGCATATCCTCTGCCTAATGATTTCCTGCCCCCTCCTGTTCCCGAGCAGGCCAGCTCCGAAGGAACAGTGAGTGCTGCTCTTCTTTGAAAAGATAGAGCCTTAGATGAAGCACTTCCAGTCCCTGCAGGGCTCAATAGGACCTACTTGTCCCCTGGTGTCTGCTTTTTACTAAGATGGCAGCAAAGCAGGTCACGCAGCCACTGCAAGAGTGATTCTTTCCTCCCCATTGTGTGCAGGCTTCATTAGTGGGCAGGATGTAGACTGATGCAGGGCAACCATTTCTCTGAAGAAAAGTAAGTCAGGAGTCCAAGCCTGGGTCCTTGGTTCTCAGGTCCTCTTAGGCAAAGCTGAACTCTTTACTAAATTCACTACTAACGACTTGGTTCAATGTTGTTGACACAGCAGTGGCTGGATGTGAACCGCCGGAGGCATATCTGTGCTCAGCACTGAAGTCCTCTTTCCCCTTCACTCATGTCCAGCAGGACTCTGAAATCAAAGTCAGGACTGCTGACTTTTTTAACAAGGGCTGCCCTTTTTGCCTTCCCCTGAGCCAGAGGATTCTCAGCTGGGTGAGTTGTGGCTACATTTCCAAACCCAGAGGATCTGGCACAGGGCTTTAAAGAGTGATACAAAGAGCAAAGAGTAGGTGTGGGAGGCCTGCAGGCTTTGTGTGCGAGCACATGCAGGTCTGTGTCAGCAGTAAAGCAGGCACAGGCATTTGGGAGTGAATGGCCTGACCTAAACAGTTGTGAGGCTGTGGCTGACCTCAAATGGTTGAACACAAAGAGCAGTTTTGCAGCAGATGTCAGGCCAGGTGCTTCAGATGCTCCACGCAGCCCTGCTGCAGTATCTGGATGCTCCTGTGAGTTGCTGCCAGACTGCAGAGATCTGTCATAAAGAGCTTGACTCTTTAGGCTAGACTTCATCTAGGCTAGCACCAGCACTCAGAGGAGTTTCCAGAGGAAATCATCTCACAGCTTGATAGTGGTAAAGGCAAAAAAGGAAAACAAAAATCAGCAGGAGATGAAGTCCACAGAAGCAGTCAGGGCTGGAAAGGACCACAAGGATCAGCCAATTCCAACCCCCCTGCCATGCCCAGGGACACCTCACACTAGAGCAGGCTGCCCACAGCCTCATCCAGCCTGGCCTTAAACACCTCCAGGGATGAGGCTTCCACCACCTCCCTGGGCAAGCCCTGCCAGGCTCTCACCACCCTCATGCTGAAGAACCTCTTCCTAACATCCAGTCTGACTCTCCCCATTTCCAGCTTTGTTCCATTCCCCCCAATCCTATCCCTACCTGACAGCCTCAGAAGTCCCTCCCCAGCTTTCTTGTAGCCCCCTTCAGATCCTGCAAGGCCACAATGATCTCACTTGGAAGCCTTCTCCTCTCCAGACTAAATCCATGCCTTCATCATTTGGAAAGATATTAAAGTGCTCTGTAAGATCTTTTTTTGTTACAGTCACACCTGCAAACCACTGGAACTGTGGACCCCTCTGCACAAGAAGGTTGTGGACCTGATAGAAAGGGTCCAGAGGAGGACTACAAAAATGCTCAGGGGGTTGGAGCAGCTCTGCTACAGAGACAGCCTGAGGGAGCTGGGGGTGTGCAGCCTGCAGAAGAGAAGGCTCTGGGATGACCTAGCAGCAGCCTGCCAGTACCTGAAGGGGACCTGCAAGAAAGCTGGAGAGGGATTGTTTACTCTGAGACTAGAGAAGAGAAGACTTAGATTGGACATTAGGAAGAAGCTCTTTACCAGGGGGGTAGTGGAACACTGGAACAGCTTGCACTGGGAGTGACGGAGTTCCCATCCCTGGAGACATTCAAGACTTGAGTGGGCTCTGAGCAACCTGATTTAGCTGAGGGTGTCCCTGCTTGCTGAAGGGGGTTGGAATTGATGATAACCCAGTGCAACCCCTTGCTTTCCAACCCTTCTTCACAGAGAGACTGATTGGCATTGGAATGGGCTGCCCAGGGAGGTGGTGGAGTCGCCGTGCCTGGAGGTGTTGAAGCCAATCCTGGCTGGGGCACTTAGTGCCATGGTCTGGTTGATTGGCCAGGGCTGGGTGCTAGGCTGGGCTAGATGAGCCTGGAGCTCTCTTCCAACCTGCTTGGTTCTATGATTCTAACCCAGTGCAACCCCTTCCCTTCCAACCCAGTGCACTCCATGGTTCTACACTCAGTGGCAGTCACAGCTGTGCCTTCTGACACTTGCTCTGATGAATGTCTTCTTTCTGACTTCTAAGAGCAGCTGCCTACCATATTGGCACCGATGTTGTGTCCCTGCCCACTGTCCTCTGGTGACTGTGAGTCCCAGCCCCAGGCTGCTGAGTCTGCAATAAGAAAGCCTCTTTGAATGCTGGGCTAAGAAGAGCTGCACTCTGCCAGAGCTATCACCCATTCCGAAGGGCCTTGGTAAGTTCCCTTTCGACTTACAAGCACTGTCCTTGGCAGGAGGTCCTTGTGCACAGCTCTGCCCCACTCTGCCTCGGATTGCATGCTTCCAGATGCTAGCTCAGTAGAGAGAGAGGCAGGGCAGTGCTTGAAGAACTGTTAGATGCATCCAGTTTGCTGCTCTCCCGGGCAGCTGATCTGTAAATATTTGGAGTGTTTCGGACCACATTGATCCTCCCCAAACCTAGACAGGGATAATATTTAGTTTAGCAGACAGCAAGTTGCATCTCTTCTGGAATATTTACGTGTCTGGAGAAGGCTCTTGACCTTCACTTTGTGTCATCTCAGTTCTGCTCTCGGTGTGATCTCTGAGTTTGCAGCAGCCATTGCATATTTATGAGCCAGTAGAGGTTGAAAAGCTCAGCCACTCTGCTGTGCACCAGCACACCTCAGACCCACAGTGTGAGGGCTTCTGAAGAGCACCCCAAAGACACTGCAAAGACAGCACTCAGCTAGGAGAAAAGTAAGACTCAAACTTCTGCCTTCAGTGTGGGCTGAGGAACTGGAGGGCAGGCTGATGGAGGCAGTTGCTCAAGTCCAAATGAGAAGCATTTCAATGCTGAGAGTCTCAGAGCTCCAGCTTCACCACAGAGCTGGCTCTGTAAGTGCAGCACAGATGTGTCCAGCCTTCATGGCTGCCCAGGTGGAAGCCCCATGCTGGCTCCTACCACACTACCATGATGATGAATGCTCTGCAACCCCAGCTATGGCATGAAGACCTCCAAGCTCAGCCAGCCCAACCTAGCATACAGCGCTGTTCGATTCAACCAGACCATGGCACTAAGTGCCCCAGCCAGGATTGGCTTCACCACCTCCCTGGGCAGCCCATTCCAATGCCAATCACTCTCTCTGACAACAACTTCCTCCTAACATCCAGCCTGAACCTGCCCTGCCACAGCTTGAGGCTGTGTCCCCTTGTTCTGTCCCTGGCTGCCTGGCAGCAGAGCCCAACCCCACCTGGCTACAGCCTCCCTTCAGGCAGCTGCAGACAGCAATGAGCTCTGCCCTGAGCCTCCTCTTCTGCAGGCTGCACACCCCCAGCTCCCTCAGCCTCTCCTCACAGGGCTGTGCTCCAGGCCCCTCCCCAGCCTTGCTGCCCTTCTCTGGACACCTTCCAGCACCTCAACATCTCTCTGGAATTGAGGGGTCTAGAACTGGACAATCAAAGAATCAAAGATTCACTTGGATTGGAAAAGATGTTCAAGGTCATCAGGTCCAAGCATTAATGCAAGTCCACTGCTAAGCCATGTCCCCAAACATCACATCCCCATGGCTTTTAAACACCTGCAGGGGTGGTGACTCAGCCAGCTCCCTGGGCATCCTGTTTCAATGTCTGACAGTACTTTCTAGAAACATTGTCTCCTAATGTCCAGCCACAACCCCCCCTGGTGCAGCCTGAGGACTTCGCTCCTTGCTCTATTGCTGGTTGCCTGGGAGAGGGCAGCAACACCTACCTCAGGAGGAGCTCCCTCCAGGGTAGTCCTAGGAAGGACAGTTCCTTGTGGAGCTCAATGCCACTTCTTGGGAACTTACAGAAAGCAGAGCACAGCTGAGCACTGAGACAAAAAAAGACCTATTAAAGAATCTGAAGACATCTGACATCCACATCAGGCACCATGGAACACATACAGGATACCAAATCAAAGTCATGGAGGCAAGAGAGTTTGGGCTGGAAGGGACCTCAGAGCTCAGACCGTTCCAACCCCCTGACATAGGCCTCCCACTAGGGCAGGTCACTCAAGGCCTCATCCACTCTGGTCCTGAACACAGAAGCACAGAATGTGAGCTGATGCTCAGTTATCCCTGCTGTGGGGAAGGGCAGTGCCAGCTCATACTCCGTTGTCGCTGTCCCCCCAGCTGGCCCTGCTCTAGGAGGGTGCAGAGCTGTGCCACTTTGCCTAAAGGCAGCTGGCTGCAGGGAGGCATGGATTTGGCCAGCCCTGGTGGCACAAGAGATGCACTAACTGGCAGGTTTGCCAGCCTTGTTTGCTGCCCTTCGGGGCTGCGTTGGCCTTTGTGAAGGCAGCAGACACAGCGTGGGGCACGCCTGTTTCTTGCTGATGGTCTGCGCCGCTCTCCTCTGCTGGCGTCCCTGGCCGCGGAGGGCTTGAGGCAGCTATCTCCTGATCTGACTCAGCCCAGTCAGTCGTCAGCCCAGACAAAAGCCCTCTCGCTCACTTTGTGCCCCTAGCTCCAATAAAGCTTTCTTGTGCTCCATCAGCACACGTGGCAGCAGTTGTTTTCTCGGTCCTCCTTTTGTAGCTCTTGTCAGCAGCTCCTCTCAAGAGACCAAAACCTCTTTCTCACTCTGTCTTAAGTTCTGATGTTCTTTCCCAGGAGAGCAATGTGGTAAAGAGTAAGGAAGTCAACCTGAGTAACTGCACACAGCTCTCTGCTGTAACCAACACTTAGCTGAGCTGGGCTGACAGCATGAGATCTACCTCGGGACTCTCAGAGATCATAGCGGGTCAGGGGTGGGAAGGGACCCAGAGAGCTCATCCAGTCCAACCCCTGCCACAGCAGGACCACACAATCCAGCTCAGGGCACACAGCAACACATCCAGACAGGCCTGGAAAGGCTCCACAGAAGAGGACTCCACAACCTCTCTGGGCAGACTGTGCCAGGGCTCTGGGACCCTTCCAGGCAAGAAGTTCCCCTTGTGCTGAGCTGGAACCTCCTGTGCTGCAGCTTCCATCCATTGCTGCTTGTCCTATCCCAGGCAGCAGTGAGCAGAGCCTGCCCCCCCGCCCCAACCCCAAGCTCCCAGATAGTTATAGACATTGATTAAATCCCCTCTCAGTCTTCTCCTCTCCAGACTAACCAGTCCCAGGTCCTTCAGCCTTTCCTCACCAGGCACTGCTCCAGTCCCCTCATCATCCTCATAGCCCTCCCTTGGACCCTCTGCAGTAGATCCCTGTCCCTCTTCAACTGGGGACCCCTAAACTGAAGGCAGTACTCAAGATGAGAGCTCAGCAGGGATGAGAACCTCCCTGGATCTGCTGGGCACACTCTTCTGAAAGCCCCCCAGGACCCCACTGGCCTTCTTGGCCAGCAGGGCACATTGGTGTCTCTATGCAGGGCAACGGAGCCAAGGGAAGATGTGTTTGTTTCTCCATGGAATTTAGCAACTGAGTCAAGAAGTTTGTAGGGACACCACCCCCCCAAAAAAAAACCAAAAAAAAACCACACAAAGAAAGAAAGAACTCCAAAACAAACAGATCAAACCAGAAAACCAAGGAGAAGGACTTCTTGGAGCTGAGTTTACTCTGTCAGGTGATGATTTGCAGCTTACCTGGAGACTGTTGTGGATGAGTCCAGAGGTTGGCTGCTTGGGAAGGCAGTGGGTGACAGGATTAGTTAGTAGTCTCTGGACACTGCTGTGACTGCCATGGAGGCAGGATGGCTCCAGAGAAAAGAGGTCTAAAGTGGAGTAACTGAGTGAGAAGTGTGCAGCAGAGAGCACAGTGCCGAGGGAGATCAGGCAAGAGAACCTGAGCGAGACCTAGGGAAAGGAGAACTACCACAGCTCAAACCAGAGCCTCTCAGCTTCCCTGGTAGCTTTGCCTTTTCTGCCACATGTGGGGTCTGCTCCTCCACATGGTTACCTAGCAGGAGCGACAGAAGTGCCAGCAGGATGAACTCTGCCCAAAAGATGGTTTAGCAGAGAAAATAAATGGACAGGAGGTCTTCTAAGGGCAGGGCAGGAGCTAATGGATACCTGTTTGACTAAATCCTCAGCAGCTGAATCCTCTTTGTTGTCTGAAGACAGCAAACCTGTATTGTTATGTTACAAAGTTCCCTGCTGATCTGCAGGAGACTTTGCTGGAAGAAATAATCCCCTCAAACTCAACTTAGCCCACAGTGAGCACCAGTGGATGTCAGTTCTCAGCCAGGGAGAATGTGCTTGTGGGGCCATAACCTTTAACCTATCTTGAACTTGCCTGCTGGATGTAACAGTGGAGGAGAGAATAGGCTGGATGTTAGGAGGAAGTTGTTGGCAGAGAGAGTGATTGGCATTGGAATGGGCTGCCCAGGGAGGTGGTGGAGTCGCCGTGCCTGGAGGTGTTGAAGCCAAGCCTGGCTGGGGCACTTAGTGCCATGGTCTGGTTGATTGGCCAGGGCTGGATGCTAGGTTGGGCTGGGTGAGCTTGGAGCTCTCTTCCAACCTGGCTGATTCTATGGTTGTGATTGTTTTCTCCCAGGACTCTCCTGCAGTCTGCTGTCTCCCAGATGCATTTTGTTGCTGCTTGCAGCCCCTTAACAGCAGAGAGCTCCTTCCCTGGCTCTTGAGTCACAATGGCACGTTGATGTTCTCTTGCTGCTGTTTAAAGGACCTGTGGGTGATGAACATGAGTATCACAGTCAGAAACACCTACATCTTAGTTTCAGTGTCCAGGTCAGGTCTTAAGGTTGAAGATAGATCCCACCTGACTGCTGGACATGAAAAAAAGCACAGCTTTCCCTAGCAGGGAGATGTGAAGACAGTGAAGAGGTACTCCTGACATCAGTGAAAGAAGGAGCAGAGAGCCTCAGAGGGTAATACATAATGGGCTGCTCCTGCCACGCAGGAATGCAGCTGCAGCTGGCCGTCAGAACCAGCCGAAACATCACACCCCGGGCAGAGGTGTTTGAGGTCAGCAGCTCCTCAGACATGTCAGACACTTGGAAACCAGACGCCCTAGTACCTCGTTTGAGGGTAAATACCTACCTGAGTAGGGCTCTCCTGTTTCACGGTGGAAATAACACAGGCAGGCAGTCATCCCGAAGGGGAAGGATTTGCATTCCCGCACCTTCTCAGGCTAAAGCCACCTTCCAACCCCTCCTCCTGGAGTGAAGTGAGCAGCATGCCTGTGCTGAGTGCCTGGGAAGGAAGTGAGCAAGGTAAGGTCTGCCTTTGCAGCTGAAATAGAAGGGCTCTGGGGAAGAAGAGGCTGTTCAAAGGATCACAGAATTAACCAGGCTGGAAAAGACCTCTCAGATCATTGTTCTCCACTCACCTGAAGCATTACACATTTGGTTCTCTTGGGCAGAAACCTACCAGGTCCACAGACAGGCTCTGGCCAGCTGCTTGGCTGCACTAATGCTGTACCTGCAGCTCAGAGGATCTGGGTGAATGATGCAGTCACCCGTGGCTGAAGGACTGTGGTCCTCTGGGGTTCTGGCAGATCAGCTTGGTCACCCTCTGGCTGGTCTGAGCCCATCTCTGCTTGCACAAATGCTGAGCAGTGACTCCTGCTCAGGATCAGAAGTCCAGAAGTCACCTGGGTTTTACTCAGTTGCCTTTCTCCTTCAATCTAGGGAGAAGGTAAGCACCTCCCTTTGGTGAGAAGAGAGAGATTCCCTGTGGTGGCTGAGGCAGAATGGATTTGGTGCTGGCTCCTTGTCAGGCTTTGCTGTGTGCTGTGCTCAGCAGGCTTCTGTACCAGGGCTGTCACCTGGCACTGTGACAACCATGGGAAGCCTGAGAACTCACTGCTGTCACAGTGTGCTGAGGAGAAACAGGGGAAAACCAAACCTTTACAGGCCATGTGGGAGAAGCTAAATACACTGCACACATTACTGGAAGAGGCAGAAAGCCTCAGGGATTTATTCTCGAGGTAAACCTTCTGCAAGTGATGTAATGCTACAGACTGGGGACAGAGTGGCTGAGAGGGACCTGGGGCTGCTCTCAGTCACTCAGTCCCCACCCAGCCTGTAGTGCTGCTTGGGGTTGTTGTGGCCAAAGTGCAGAACCCTGCACTTGGCCTTGTTCAGTCTCATCCCATTGGCCTCTGCCCACCCATCTAGCCTGGCCAGGTCCCTCTGCAGGGCTCTGCTACCCTCCAACAGCTCTACACTGCTCCTAGCTTGGTGTCATCTGCAAACTTACTGATGCTGGAGTCAATCCCCTGGTCCAGATCACCAATATAGATATTGAACAAGGTCAGGCCCAGCACTGATCCCTGGGGCAAACCACCAGTGATTCTGTCCCTGCACTCATTCTCCACTCATGAGGATTTGATTTCCTTACCCAAACCAAGCTTAGAGGCCAGTTTGGATTCCACATGCAAATATAGCATTAAAGTAATTCATTGTTGAGCCTGTTTGTGAATGTTAAATTAACTGAGAAATATGTGGAGCAGCTGAAGGACAATAGACATAGCTGCAGAGAGTTTATTAGCCTAAAGCACTTGGAATGAGGTGACTGAAACTCAGTTAATGCATTTCTGCTGGCTGGGTTTCCACTCTTCCCTTTTGCTTGCATAGTGGAGGAGAGAGGGCCAGAAGAGTGCCAGTGACATGCTAGGAGATGCAAAAGCAGAGGTCAGAACTGCAGGTCTGTCTGTGCATACTGGGGATTGCCAGACACAGACCTGCTGCTCAAAAGTGCTAACTTCAGGGGAAGTTTAACCTTTAAGTAGTTTGAACCCTTCTGGTTCAGCTGTGTGAGAAAATTGGTGCAAAAATCCTGTGTTAGCATCTTTCAGGGAGCTCTGTAAGTTGTTTTTAGGTGAGGAGAGTTTATTTAAGTTGCACACACACAAAGGAGAAGGGAGCTAAGTGCAGGGTATGTTTTTAAGCAACCGTTCTGTGACTCAGGAGATCTGTGTCAGATGGGTAAGAGAATATCCTCAATGCCTAACTCAGTCTGCTGAGCCCAGAGCCCTCAAAGGCTTTGTCAAGGGGAAGGCTTTGGTCATAGCCAAATGTCTTCCCACCGTGTCTTACCAGAGCACAGTGTGCAGCAAAAGGTGCTGCAAGCCAGAGGAGCTGCCAGGGTCTCGCCAAGTACAGGACTGCCTGATTCAGAGCGCACCGCCACGTGTGTGTGCAACACAAACTGTGCACATTCAAACCATCTGCTGCTCCCAGCAAGGCACTGTCTTCTCCGGGTGCCTGCACTTCAGGAAGAAGTTGCACCCATCACATAACTCAGGAGCTGTAATTTGTCAGGGGCTGTTTCAATGAGAAATTGCTTTCTCCTGGCTACAACTTACATATTGAAAACACATTTTCTTCACTATTACCATCAAAATACAGTAAATCATACAAAGGATCCTTCAGGAATCCTTTCAAGTGTCATTAAGTTTCATTTAGGCAGTCTCCTGTACCATTAATACTCATCACTGTCAGAGTCCTGTTCTTTAAAATGCTGATCACACATTGGTGCTGGTCTCAGGTGGCTACCACAGGGTAGATTCTTGGCATGCTTTGGCTTCTCTTTTTATGACCTGCTCTTCATGGGGTGAGCCTGCTGCTTCAGACGTTCCCTTTGTGATCCCTTTGGATAGCTGCGATGCTGTTTCTTAACCCATGTGGGAGCAGAGATCCATAAGTGGCTTTTTCATCACTCCTCTCTACTTTAGAACCATAGAATCAAGCAGGTTGGAAGAGACCTCCAAGCTCATCCAGCCCAACCTAGCACCCAGCCCTAGACAATCAACCAGACCATGGCACTAAGTGCCCCAGCCAGGCTTGGCTTCAACACCTCCAGGCACGGCGATTCCACCACCTCCCTGGGCAGCCCATCCCAATGCCAATCACTCTCTCTGCCAACAACTTCCTCCTAACACCCAGCCTGTACCTTGAGGCTGTGTCCCCTTGTTCTGTTGGTGGGTGCCTGGCAGCAGAGCCCAACCCCACCTGGCTACAAGGAAAGAAAGGAATCTGTGCCAGTATTTGATCTGCTTTTAGGCTGCAGTTGGTTTCTCATCTCATGTGTCAGGATGAACACACCTGGAGGTGTGAAACCAGGATGGATTTCAGTCCTTTTGTTCCTGGCAGGAAGTGCCAAGAGTTTTTGCATGTGCCTGGAGTCAATTCAAAGCTGTTACCTGCTGGTTTGAGATTACCTCCCAAGACAGTTGCAGGTTACACAGAGAGCTCTTGGACATGTTTCCTGAATGGCAGAAGCAGCATGTGAAAGGTGAGCCTTTTGCTTTGGACATAGCCCTTCTAACCTCCCCAGAGTCTGAAGAGCTCTCAGCACTACAGAACCAGTTTGCTTCCTCTGGACTTCAAATGATTCTTTCCTCTCTGCTGCACCTGCTTGATTCTGTGATTCCCAGTGGAGCAGCATGAGCCACCTTTGCCCCATGGCTCTGGTGTAGTTGCAGGCTACACAGAGCGTGCTGGTTGCTGCTCTCCCCATGGCAGTCCGGCACTGCAATGCTGCCAGCTGGTGAGACTGCCCTGCCCTGACAGCAAGCAGCTTGCATTGCTTGCAGAGAGGCATGCTTCTGGTGTGCTGCTGGAGACCTTAGCAGCATTTGGGTGACTATCTGGGAAGAACACAAAGGGAAACGAACTGAAAACTTAGATCTGAGCAGACATTGGTAGGCGTTATGTAGTTTGGACTGTGCTGAGCTTGTCTGCTCACCAGAGCTCTGGTAGTGGGAACAGCAGGACTGTTGTTACAGACAGAATCCAAACCCATGGCAGAACCTGTGGGAAAGTTTGTCCATCTTAGTGCTAGTTCTGCTGGATGGTGAAACATTGAGTAGTGACTGTGCTGGCCCAGGGCCTGAAAAAGTGACTAAAGCCTTCTTTTTTAGCTCTGTCTTTCACAGTGGACATTGGCAAGAACATTACTAAGCCAAGTTAGCTGCGGCAGGGATCTGCCCCTGCAGTTACAAACTGTTCTCAGTGTGGACATAAGGAGAACACCTTTTCACTGCACGGGTGACAGAACACTGGAAAGGGCTGCCCAGAGAGGCTGTGGAGCCTCCCTCTCCAGAGATATTCAAGAGCTTCCTGGATGTGTTCCTGTGGGATGCTGCTCTGGCAGGGGGGTTGACTGGATGAGCTTTGGAGGTCCCTCTCCAGCCCCTGGGCTTCTGTGATGCTCTGAAGTGTATGATCCACCTCATGGGTGTGTAAGACCTTTCCTGCAGAGCTTGGTTCTCTGCATTTTATTTCTCCTTTACAGAAGAGAAAAAAAAAAAACCCAACCCACAAAAACAATCAACCAAAAAACCCCAACAGCAACAACAACAAACCCCAACCCCCTTCTTGCATGTGCAGGAGCTGGATTCTACCTGCCATTTAGACTAAAGCCAGGGCTGTGCCATCTCAGCATAAAGGTTGCTATCAGCCTTTGGCAATCATAGCATCAGTCAGGTTGGAGGAGACCTCCAAGCTCATCCAGCGCAACCTATCACCAGTGCCTCTGCAACAGTGAACTCTCCTGGCCCACAGCTCCTTTCCAGGCTGGTGAGAACCCCTCACTGCCAAAGCTCTCTCTGTTTTGCACAGCAGAAGGGAGCATCTGCAGCCAGCTCCGGGCAGAGAACTTGGTGTGACACAGGCTCTGCAAAAGGCAGGGCTGTAAAATGGATGTGCAGCATCTTGAGCAGCTCAGGAAAGAGGAGCCCTACCCAGCTGAGAATTTATGTTCTTCCCTCCTCTGTTTAGTCCTGAGTTAAAGCAAACCAAATGTCTCCCAGTCTCTGAGGAACGAAGCCCTGGGAAAGAGGAGAATGTTTTGACAACCCTTTGTGATGATGCTGACATATCAACAAGATACAATTACCATCTCTAGTGAGTACTCCATCGCCTGAGTGATGGCACACGGAGTCTGGCAGCCCAGCTGAGGAAGCTGAAGCCAGAGATGGTAGCTGTGACTACACAAAATATTTTGATGCTGTCAGGGTCTTAAAACAAACAAACAAACAAAAGTGAAAACGATTTTTTGACACTTGCAGAAAAATGCCTTTAAAATTAACACATTCCCCTGGAGATGGTTTTATTTTGACAGAAACTGAACCTTCTGGTCTAAAACTCATCTGTCAAAATGTTTTCACCCTGTCTGAGTGATGCCATATTTGTAGCCAAGCTTCTGTCTGAGGCTGAGCTGCACTGAGCCTGCCTCAGCAGCTCACCCAGCAGAGCAGCTTTGATCTGGGGCCAGCTGGAGCTCAGGCACGTTTCTGCCAGCCTGGCTACTGCACATGGCACAGCTCTGTGCTGGCACGGGACAGCTGAGGGCAGGAAATGCTCACTTCTGATCAAAGCCTGCCAGGACAAGGCTCCTCCTGCACACAGCCCCTCTCTGCCAGTGTGTCTTCAAATGGACAGCAGCACTCTGTGCATCTGAAGGCTGTGCTGCCATTCAGCCAGGCTGGAACAGCCTGCAGGGGTGGGCAGGAAGACACTGAATGAAATTCAGCAAGGGAAAGGGCAGAGTCTGGCACCTGGGAAAGAACAACCCTAGGGAGCAGCATAGGTTGGGGACAGACCTCCTGCAGAGCAAAGAGGGAAAGGATTTAGGAGTCCTGGTGGATGGGAGGTTGAGCATGAGCCAGCAATGTGCTCTGGGGGCCAGGAGGGCAATGCCGTTCTGGGTGGGTTAGAAGGGCTGTGGTGAGCAGGTGGAGAGAGGTTCTCCTGCCCCTCTGCTCTGCCCTGCTGAGGCCACATCTGCAGTATTGTATCCAGTTCTGGGCCCCCCAGTTCAAGAGGGACACAGAATTGCCTGAGAGAGTCCAGCACAGAGCCACAAAGATGCTGAAGGGAATGGAACAGCTCTGCTAGGAGGAGAGCCTGAGGGAGCTGGGGCTGTGCTGCTGGGAGAGGAGACTGAGAGGGGACCTCAGCAATGGTTCTAAAGATGTAAAGGTGAGTGGCAGGAGGCTGGAGCCAGGCTCTGCTGGGTGATGCCCAGTGCCAGGGCAAGGGGCAATGGGTGGGAATTGAGGCAGAGGAAGTTTCATTTAAGCATGAGGAGGAATTTTTTCCCTGTGAGGGTGACAGAAGAGTGGAAGAGGCTGCCCAGGGGGGCTGTGGAGTCTCCCTCTCTGGAGCTATTGCAGAGCTGCCTGGATGTGTTCCTGTGTGATCTGCTCTAGGTGATGCTGCTCTGGCAGGGTTGGACTGGATGAGCTTTGGAGGTCCCTTCCAGCCCCTGCCACTGTGATTCTGATCTAGCACTGACAGCCACAAAGAGGCAGCTCATGGCCACCAGCCAGTGCCAGCTGAGTTGTGCTACGAGAGGGAGATGCTGTGGGGCCACAGCTCAGGCTGGAAGGGCTCTTGGACAGAGGTTTCAGAGTGTCCATGTGCTGTGGACTTTTAGTGGACTTCTTCTTCCCAGGATCATTTGTGTTTGCCCCTGAGATTCGAAAGAGCAGAAAGAAAGAAGCTAACCCAGTTTGCCATGAGGAGAAACACCTCTAGCTCCTCACCTGAGTGGTCAGAGTGGAGTGGGGCTGTGCATGGCCCTCCACACACTTCCCCACAGTCCCCACCGTGGCTACCTTTGGGGTCTCCCTTTCCTTGGCTGCCATTCCTGGCTGGTTGCCTAGAAGAGGCACTCTGGTTCAGAGCTCTCAACTGTGGGACTGCTCCTTGACCCTCAAAAGGTGACACCCTGGAAGGTGAGCTGGCAGGAGGCACCACATGGGAGGGGAGGACTATTCTCAGTTCCCTATTTAACAAACATGGGGGAAAAAAAAGAATCATAGAATCAAGCAGGTTGGAAGAGAGCTCCAAGATCATCCTGTCCAACCTGGTACCCATCCCGGTCAATACCATGACCATGCACACAGAAGAGCATTCAAGTTCCTTCACCTTGGCTTTAGCTAAGCTGTTCTCTCAAAACTGCAGTCAGGAGTGTGAGCACTTTTCCCCCATCTCATTACACACTTCAGGAGAGCTTCAGTGACTGGCAAAGAAGTTAGAGGTTGCAGAAGAGTTCAGTACTAAGAGTTGAAGCTCTTCCAGCTTTCTACAGAGAAAAGAGGTTCCTAGGCCAAAATCCTTGCTGCCAGCATCCATCCAGGGGTACTTCTGGGGGGCTGTGCTCTAGAAGCACTGGGAGAGCACCAACCTGCTGCAGACATGGGCTTGCTGGGGATGGTGCCCAGCACCTGCTTTGCAGAGGTGCTCAGAAACAAAGCATGATGGAAAAATCTTCACATTCACACCTCACTGGCTCCAGTCAGCTCCCTCCTGTCAGCACCACCTCCTCTTCCCCACCCCACACACCATTTCCCCCTTTTATCCCCAAACCCAGAGTACCTGTGTTCCATTGAAGTCTCCTTCCAGCCCAGCTGTCACCACTTTGCCCTCCCTGCCCACTCCCCTTTTTAACCTGGGTGCTGTTGGAGTCTCCTCCCCCCCCAGGTGTCACCACTTTGCCCTCCCTGCCCCTTCCCCTATTTAATGGGCCCCAGGGAAGGCAGTAGCCCCAAGTTTGCCCATCTGGGCAGAGGGATCCTCCTCCCATAGGGACTGGTGAGTGCCCCTGGTGCACACTGGGTGCTGGTGGAGGGGATCAAAGGCCGGGGGGCCTGCTGGCCCCCCGGTCAGCTAGGCTAGGGACTCAGTGGCTACTCTGACATTACTCACGGGTGCTGGTTGTGTCTCCTCACTTAGGTTGAGCTCCTCTCTGATTAACTGCTGATTTTTTGTTCTCCAGTAGAATGGACAGGAAGAAGTCTGTGGAATGCTTGAGAAGCTTTGAACGAGCCTGGAGGAAATGCCTGAGAGTCCCCAGCAAGGAAAATGGAATAAAACTCAGATCTTGTGGGCACTCTTCTGTGACAGAGTGGCTGAAACTGTCTTGTTCTGTAACCCATCTAACACTGGCTTTATTCAGCAGGAGGTGGAATCCTGGCTGTGCTAAGCCAGGGCAGGGCATTGCCTGGGCACGGTCTCCTGAGGATTGTGATTGTTGGGCATTGCAGCAACCAACAGCAGCAATGAACAGCTACTGCTTGAAGCAAGCCTTCAGCAAGTGAAGTGCTGGAGAACTGGGCAAGAGGGCTCTTGGTGATGCCCAGGTCACAACCCCTGTGCAATGCTCAAGGCCTGGCTCTGTTTCCAGCTTTGTGAAGAGCAGCAAACCTCACATAGGCTGGATGAGGCTGTGGCCAGAGTGACCTAGGGTAGAGTGTCCCTACCCGTGGCAGGGGGGATGGAACTAGGTGATCCTTGTGGTCCCCTCCAACCATGACTGGTTCTATGATTCTATGAATGTGAGCAAGCTCACCTCTAATGCTGGTCCCATGAGTACAAACCACATTACAACAGAATCATAGCATCAACCAGGCTGGAAGAGACCTCAAAGCTCACTCAGTCCAGTCCACCACCCATCCCTGTCCAATCAACTCCACCTGGCTACAGCCTCCCTTCAGGGAGCTGCAGACAGCAATGAGCTCTGCCCTGAGCCTCCTCTGCTGCAGGCTGCACACCCCCAGCTCCCTCAGCCTCTCCTCACAGGGCTGTGCTCCAGGCCCCTCCCCAGCTTTGCTGCCCTTCTCTGGACACCTTCCAGCACCTCAACTTCTCTCTTGAATTCAGGATCCCAGACCTGGACACAGCACTCAAGGTGTGGCCTGAGCAGTGCTGAGCACAGGGGCAGAAGAACCTCCCTTGCCCTGCTGGTCACACTGCTCCTGAGCATTGGGGATTGAAATGGCAGAGTTGCACACTCCACAGGATCAGCAGACTGCTTTGCATGATGAGCTTGTTGAGCCATCAGTTATTTTGCTACACTGATGACATAGCAGAAGGAACTAAGTCCTGTGAGGGTTAAGTATCACAGGCTCATAGGATCTCAGGGGCTGGAAGGGACCCAAGGAGATCATCCAGTCCAGCCCCTCTGCAAGAGCAGGACCATACAATCCAGCTCAGGGCACACAGGAACACATCCAGACAGGTCTGGAAAGGGTCCACAGAAGGAGACTCCACAGCCTCTCTGGGCAGCCTGTGCCAGGGCTCTGGGACCCTTCCAGGCAAGAAGTTCCCCCTTGTGCTGAGCTGGAACCTCCTGTGCTGCAGCTTCCATCCATTGCTGCTTGTCCTATCCCAGGGAGCAGTGAGCAGAGCTTGGAGCAAGCCTCATTTTGTATCCTCTAAAACGGCTTTAACAAAATATCCACCAGAGACGAGCAGTGCATGTGGCAGAAATCTTACAGGAGTCTTTACTTCCATTTTGAGTACTAAGATACTCAGAAACAAACCAGAGCATTGTTAAAAGGTTTTAATACTTTTCACATTGTACCTGGAGGTGATGATTCAGTTATGTCTGCTGCAAAATAATGTTACAAGCACCGTTCAGCAGTTCATTAAGCAGCTTAGGCAGACTGAAGAGAAATAGAGATTGAAATTGTTTTACCTTACCTAAATAATTCTACTTGTTAGTGAGATGTCCAGAACAAAAAAAAACCCAAACCCAAGATGCAGAAGGTGTGGAAGGAAAATCCTTTAAACAATATTCCAGACTGGCAGGAGAATGCTGCAGGTCTTCAAAATATCATCCAGATTGGCTTTTTAAACTATATCTATTGGGAAGGGAGGGGAAAAGAAAAGCTCTCATTACACAGAGAGTTGGAATCAGACTCACAGAATCAGTCAGGGCTGGAAGGGACCACAAGGATCAGCCAGTTCCAACCCCCCAGCCATGCTCAGGGACACCTCACACTAGAGCAGGCTGCCCACAGCCTCATCCAGCCTGGCCTGAAACACCTCCAGGGATGAGGCTTCCACCACCTCCCTGGGCAACCCCTGCCAGGCTCTCACCACTCTCATGCTGAACAACTTCTTCCTAACATCCAGTCTGAATCTCCCCATTTCCAGCTTTGTTCCATTCCCCCAGTCCTGACACCCTAAAAAGCCCCTCCCCAGCTTTCTTGCAGCCCCCTTAAGCTGCTGAAATGCTGAGCTTTCTTTAGCTATGTCCAGAATGCTTCCTGGGGAGAGACTTCCATAAAGGCTGCCACATTCAGACTGTGCTTCCCCAGCTGGGTTCAAGACCCCAGTGGTGATAGGGAATTGAATCATGGAATCAACCAGGTCGGAAGAGACCTACAAGATCATCCAGTCCAAACCACGCAGTTAGCAAGAATCCTGCTCTTAGCTGGGTAAGAAGTGACTGAGGAGCTTTGCAGACCAATGCTGCCCTGCTTGCTGCACTTGTCTGCCTCCTCCACCAACACACTGAGCCAGCCTTAGGACCCTGGACCGACCGACCTGCGGTGCTGGGGTCCTGGCAGGTCTGGTTGTGCAGGGAGATGTGCACCCCTTCTGCCTTAACTTCCCCCCCGGCACTGCTTCCAGCACCTTTAACCCCTAAAGCACCCTCTGGGGCAGAAGTTTGCCGTCGGATTCGTTTTGTGTGGCAGTGTCCCTCCAGGGGCTGTGTCCTTAGGTTTGTGTGGCTCACTGAGAGGCCTGCAGCCATCAGTAAAAAGGAAGCTACTCCAAGGTTGCTGCTTTCTGGCTCTTTGTCTTCTTAATGAAAACCAAACACTGTTTTCCACGATTGGTTTTCCAGTGAACCTTTGCCCACTGCCACATTTTATTCCATTAACCTTACCTGTTAACAGCTTTATCTGGAGACCCATCAGATCCTGGCAGTGTGGGGTTTCATGCTTTCCCTTTCGTGGGAATCACTGCTGCTTGAGATAATGAGGATGTGGGAGAGCTTCCAGTCCCATGCAAAAATGACTTATTCCCATGCTCAGAATTTCTCACTGGGTAAATACTGCCCTTAGAAGCTGTGTAGACAGACAGCACAGTCCTTTCCTGGAGGAGATAAATGGAAGCTCTGTTCCAACGTCAGAACACTTCCAGGGGATGGTTGTGTTTCTATTTATAACTCACAGAATCGAGTCACAGACTCACAGAATCAGTCAGGGCTGGAAGAGACCACAAGGATCAGCCAGTTCCAACACCCCTGCCATGCCCAGGGACACCTCACACTAGAGCAAGCTGCCCACAGCCACATCCAGCCTGGCCTGAAACATCTCCAGGGATCAGGCTTCCACCACCTCACTGGGCAACCCCTGCCAGGCTCTCACCACCCTCATGCTGAAGAACTTCTTCCTAACATCCAGGCTGAATCTCCCCATTTCCAGCTTTGTTCCATTCCCCCCAGTTCTGTCACTCCCTGACAGCCTAAAACGTCCCTCCCCAGCTTTCCTGTAGCCCCCTTAAGGTACTTAAGATAATTGCAGGGGATGGTTGTGTTTCCATCCCTATTACCGTGTGGGACATTCAGCAGTGTAAACAATCAGTTAAGTTGTAAGGACTGAGCAGCACTGCACATCCTGCTGCCGTGCCCTGTTCCTTCCACTGCAGTCTGTGATACTGCAGCAAGCAAGCAGCAGGTTCATGACACCTTTTCAGCAGTAAAGTGACCCCCACTTTGCCTACAGAGTGTGCACACTCAAGAAGTTCTTGCTCATGTTGAGGTGGAGCTTCCTGTGCTGCAGTTTCCATCCCTTGCCCCTTGTCCTATGCAGGGCACAAGTGAGCAGAGGCTGTCCCTGTCCCTCCCTTCCTGCCCCCCAGTCCTCAGCTCTTGATAGACATTGCTCAGATCCCCTCTCAGCCTTCTCCTCTGCAGCCTAAGCAGCCCCAAGATGCTGAGAGGGCTGCAGCAGCTCTGCTCTGAGCACAGGCTGAGAGAGCTGGGGCTCTGCAGCCTGCAGAAGAGAAGGCTTCCAGGAGACCTTGGAGTGGCCTTGCAGGATCTGAAGGGGGCGCCAGGAGGGCTGGGGAGGGACTATTGACAAGGACTTGTAATGGCAGGACGGGGAGGAATGGGTTTGAAGTGGCAGAGGGGAGACTGAAAGTGGATATTAGGAAAGGGTTCTTTGCAGTGAGGGTGGTGAGACACTGGCACAGGTTTCCCAGGGAGGTTGTGGAGCACAGAAGTACAGAATGGGATCAAAGATCCCTGGAGGTGTTGAGGTGAGGACCAGGTTGGATGAGACCTTGAGCAACTTGTTCTAGTGGGAGGTGTCCCTTCCTAAACCATTCTATGACTGGTAGAGCTTTGAAGCAAGCGGCCTGCTTGCACTGCCACCTTAGCAGGGTTTGGACAGCTCAGACTGTGAGGTGTGCTGGGAAAAAAGTGCCTTGGACTCAACTCTTTGTCATTAACTGTAATGAATCTTTTGCCAGCATGGATGGGTCTGGTTTAGTGCACAACTCAATAAATGTCACAGGCTCACAGGATGCCAGAGCAGGACCACACAATCCAGCTCAGGGCACACAGCAACACATCCAGACAGGCCTGGAAAGGCTCCAGAGAAGGAGACTCCACAGCCTCTCTGGGCAGCCTGTGCCAGGGCTCTGGGACCCTTCCGGGCAAGAAGTTCCCCCTGGTGCTGAGCTGGAACCTGCTGTGCTGCAGCTTCCATCCATTGCTGCTTGTCCTATCCCAGGGAGCAGTGAGCAGAGCCTGTCCCCCACTCCTGACCCCCAGCCCTCAGATAGTTATAGACATTGATTAAATCCCCTCTCAGTCTTCTCTTCTCCAGACTAAGCAGCCCCAGGGCCCTCAGCCTCTCCTCACCAGGCACTGCTCCAGTCCCCTCAGCATCCTCATAGCCCTCTGCTGGACCCTCTCCAGCAAATCCCTGTCCCTCTTCAACTGGAGAGCCCAAACCTACAGGTAGTACTCAAGATGAGGTCTGAGCAGGGCAGAGTGGAGACAGAAATGTAATTCTTCTACTCATTTGTGGCACTTTGTTCCAGGACCCTTCCCCATCCAGCAGCCCTTTGCAGTCTCTCTACAGCCTTCTTGTAGCCCCTTCAGGCACTATTAGGTCTTTCTGGAATCTTCTCTTCTGCAGGCTGCACAGTCCCAGCTCCCTCAGCCTGTCCTCATGGCAGAGCTGCTGCAACCCCCTGAGCATTTTCATCGCCCTCCTCTGGACCTGTTCCAACAGCTCCAGGTCCTTCCTGTGTTGAGGGCTCCAGAGCTGGACACAGCACTGCAGGTGAGGTCTGCCCAGAGCAAAGTGTCAGAGTCCCCTCTCTGGCTCTGCTGGCAACGCTGCTTTGGCTGCAGCCCAGGCAGGATTGGCCTTCTGTGCTGCAGGCTCACACTGTTCATCTTTTGGGCTGTCTGCTCTCAAGAAATCGTTTTCTTTTGTGACCCCCTAACTGTTGTCAGTCTGCTGAGCTATCCATACAGAAACTACCCAGGGTAGGTCAGCCTGGCCAGGCAGCACATACACAGCAGGAAAAACAGCAGTTAATTCAAATTAATGCAACCTTCTCAAACAATTAATTATAGAATGCAGAAGGCTGCAAGAGAGCTCCAAGCTCATCCAGCCCAACCTAGCACCCAGCCCTGGCCAATCAACCAGACCATGGCACTAAGTGCCCCAGCCAGGATTGGCTTCAACACCTCCAGGCACAGCGACTCCACCACCTCCCTGGGCAGCCCATTCCAATGCCAATCACTCTCTCTGACAACAACTTCCTCCTAACATCCAGCCTGAACCTGCCCTGCCACAGCTTGAGGCTGTGTCCTCTTGTTCTGCTGCTGGTTGCCTGACAGAAGAGCCCAACCCCACCTGGCTACAGCCTCCCTTCAGGTAGCTGCAGACAACAATTAGCTCTGCCCTGAGCTTCCTCTTCTTCCATACAAAATGTTCCTCCTGTTCCAAGTCAGGGTAATTATGCACAACCGTGGATGCCCTGACTGTAAAAGGCACAGACTTTGTTAAGTGGGAAACTAGCCTTGCAACAACATCTTAAGGCTTGTAACCTTGCTGGGAGAACGTTGGTTTAGTGAGAAGCATCAGACTGGGAAGTGTAGTTTAGGTTCTCCTTCTCCTGCCCAGTCAGAGCAGAGGAATGTGCATCATTTAGCTCAGGAAAGGACTCTGAAACTTATTAACTTAATTAGGGACACAGTGCTGGGCCAGGCTTTGTCATCTGTGCAGGTGCCACCCCAGCAAAATTCAGCTTGCTTTGTGCTGGAGGAGGCTCTCAGTAGTGCACTGCTAATGGAAAATACATTTTCTCCCATTAAAAAAACCAAATCATTCCAAATATTTTGATGGTGTCATGACAAAAGCAGCTGCACTCTGAAACTCTTCATGTAAATAGTCTTAATGAGGGGAAGTGCCTTTACAGATGAGAGCTGCAAAACTGAGCAGAGAAAAAGCCCTAGGCAGATTTGGTAGGCATCTGCTAAGAATTCAGTGGCAGAATGGGTAGAAACACCCTCTCTGTGGGATGAAAGGACAAGCACTGCTCTTCTCTCCTCAGCTGCTTTCTACTCAGAGAGTGGCTGGCACTGGAATGGGATGCCCAGGCAGGTGTTGCAGTTGCTGTCCCTGCAGAAGCTGAAGCAGAGCCTGGATGGGGCACTCAGTGCCACGGTCAGGAATGCAGAGCTGAAGCTGTGTAAGGCTTTCCTCCACCTTAGGGTGCTGGCCTGCTCAACGTGAAAGATTCCTTCCTGCTGCAGACGTGATCCAAGCCCTGGCTGCGGTCACACCAGGTGGTCACACCAGAGGTGATGTTCTGCCCTCTGCAAAGCCAGGGGAAACTCCTCCCTGTCACTTGTTTGTCGCAGTTTCAATCTCCCCTCTGCCACTTCGAACCCATTCCTCCTCTTCCTGTCATGACAAGACCTTGTCAATAGTCCCTCCCCAGCCCTCCTGGAGCCTCCTTCAGATCCTGCAAGGCCACTCCAAGCTCTCCTGGAAGCCTTCTCTTCTGCAGGCTGCAGAGCCCCAACTCTCTCAGCCTGTGCTCAGAGCAGAGCTGCTGCAGCCCTCTCAGCATCTTGGTGGCCTCCTCTGGGCTGGCTCCAACACTTCCATGTCCTGCTTGTGCTGGGGGCTCCAGACCTGCACCCAGGACTGCAGGTGGGGTCTGAGGAGAGCAGAGCCAAGGGGCAGAATCCCCTCCCTTGCCCTCTGCCCACACTGCTCTTGCTGCAGCCCAGCACAGGGTTGCTGTCTGGGCTGCACTCACACTGCAGGCTCCTGTGGAGCTTTTCCTCAGCCCAGACCCCCAGGGCCTGTTCCTCAGGGCTGCTCTCAGCCATTCCCTACCCAGCCTGGAGTTGTGCTTGGCATTGCACCCACCCAGGTGCAGGACCTTCCACTTGGCCTTGTTGAATGCCATGAGGTTGTCCTGGGCACACCTCTGCAGCCTGTCCAGGTGCCTCTGGGTGGATCCCTGCCCTCCAGCAAGTCGACTGTGCCACACAGCTGGGTGACAGATTCCCCAGTTCCTCTGCTGGAAGGCTGTTGTGTCAACTGTAGAGCTCCATGATCTCTCTTGTGGGCAGATGGGTTCTTTGGGGACATCAGAGGTTCCCCCTGTGGATTACTGGACCATGAATTGCTGCTGGATGAGTTCTGAACTACTGCATTTAGTTCTACTCTGCAACACCAAAACAGGTACTAAACCAAAGCCAAATCCTTGTGCAGCCACAACCATTTGAGACTCAAAGCCAAGCCTGTGACTCGATGGAGAGTGTTTGGTTCCCAGCCTCTCAGCCCCCCCCAAAGGGAAGGCTCTTGCCTGATTCCATGTTTTCATCCAGCTACATTTCCTTCCACAAGGCTTATGTGCAGTAGAGAAAAGTGAAACCAGCAACCAATGCCTACCAGGTAGGTCCTTCACATTCTACTTGCTGTCATTTCAGAGTGGCAAAGGGCAGCTTCTGTGGCTGACAGTCCCTGCCTGTGCTTCCCCTTGCTGCTCATGAGTTCCTGACTCAGAGCTGTGAGCACTCTGAGGCAGTGGAAGATCAATAAGCTTGGGCCTCCTGCAGTGCCCTCCATTACTTCTTGTTGATGTATTTCTCCCTTGGCTAGCCTGTGACTAAGCCTCTTGTGTTGAGTTTATTGCATGTCTGGCTTGGCAGATCAATAATTGATAACTTTGCTAAAGGAAGAGAAATAAAACTTGCACACATGTTATCTCCAGGGCTCCTCGTGGGCTGACACCCTGCTCAGCTGCTGCAAACTCCTAACTCCTTTGCACCACATCAGTTAACCTCATTAAAATATGATGGAAGTCAAAACCTTCAGCCTGCTTGAAGGGTGTTAGGAGGATGTATCAGAAGGGCTGTGGGCAGTAGGTCAAGAGAGCTAACACTCATGCCATCAGCTGCAAGGTGTCTCTCCTACTGCTCCCATTGGCCTTCTGAAAGAATCAGCCTTCCAAGTACAGACCCCACAGCCCTCTCACCAAGCAACAACTAACCACAACTGAACCGTGGGCAGAAGGAAAGCCCTTCAGAAACTCACAGTTAACCCTCAGTACTCCCTCATGCTGCAGGTGTTGGAGCTAGGAATGCATCCTCCTTCCCACAGGCACAAGATGAGACCTTGGCCCAGCCTCAGAGCATGCTGCAGATCGAGCTCTGTTCCAGCCTTTGTGAGGGCAGTGCCAGCTGCCAGCCACCTCAGCATCTCAGAGCACTTCCATGGACAACATATGGTGAGTTTGGATCTTCAGGCAGTCACTCTTCTCAATAGCTGCATGGGTATGTGGTGCTGGATGTCACTGGTGAGCAGGGCTGCACCCAGGAATGTCCTTGGATGTCACTGGTGAGAAGAGCTGCACCCAGAAAAATCCTCTTTCACCCTTTGGGGGAAAAGAATCCACAAGATTCCAGCTCCTCTCCAGCTGCTGAAGAAAGGAGAGGAAAGCACAGAGGGACATGAGTAAGTGTGTTGAGCTGCTGTGCTGCCAGCAGCTGCTCTGCCTGGGCTCCCAAGTGAGCCCTCGAGTATACTCTTTGGCTGTCTGCTCTTTCCGTGCTGAAGTGAGACTTGAGCACGCAGCAGCCCCAGGTGCCTGCTTTCCTCAGACACTGAAGCCCTGCGACAGACAGGAGCCTTCTTAAGCACCCAAAGTGGCCTCAGTCTGGACAGCTGGAGGCAGTGGGCTCCCTGAGATCTGCAGTGAGACACAGCTCGAGGTTAGCCTGGGTCATTCCTTCCAACAAGAGCAGGTCGGGATCACTGTGTCTTCACTGCTGCTGGTGAGGCTCATGTGACTGACTTTAGCTAAGGCTCTGGAATACTCTTTAGTTGCTGTAAAACTAATCTGCAGGAGACCTGTCAAGATGGACACTGTCCCTCTGTAGCTAGTGGCAATGCATCGTATAAACAAGTGGTAACTCCCAGCTACCAGGCATGAAACAGACATTCCATGGAGGGCTGTTGGCATGGCAAAGCTTTGACTGGAGATTCACAAGGAGTTCATTTTCCTCCCCTGATGTGCCTTTGATGTAATTGCAAAGGACACAGACAAGCACTGTCCTTTAAACAGCATCGGGTTTTTATGAGGTGATGGGCAAAAGCAGCAGGTTTATGACACCTTTTCAGCAGTAAAGTGACCCCCACTTTGTCTACAGTGTGCACACTCGAGAAGTTCTTGCTCATGTTGAGGTGGAGCTTCCTGTGCTGCAGTTTCCATCCCTTGCCCCTTGTCCTGTGGCAGGGCACAAGTGAGCAGAGGCTGTCCCTGTCCCTCCCTTCCTGCCCCCCCAGCCCTCAGCTCTTGATAGACATTGCTCAGATCCCCTCTCAGCCTTCTCCTCTGCAGCCTAAGCAGCCCCAGGGCTCTCAGCCTCTCTTCCTCAGGCAGTGCTCCAGTCCCTGCAGCATCCTTGCAGCCCTGCACTGTGTCCCTCCTGAGCTGGGGAGCCCAGAGCTGGATGCAAACTCCTAATACTCTAAACTGCTCCTAGTTCACTCTGAATGGGCGTTGTAGTAACAAGCAGTGTCACAGCAACACTTTGAAGCTGCTGCCATGTGCTCCTAAATGCTTTCAGTAACATTTTAGCAGGGTGTTTTGTGCAGGAGGACTTGACGACCTCTCACAGCTTTGGATACTTTTGCAGCTTTGAGAAATTAAAACAACTCCTCCCCCCCACTCTGAGCAGCAGATCAGTGATTTTCAATGATTTTTGTTAACAAATGGCTGAATTTTGAGTTAACAGGCTCAGCTTTTAGACCTCTTTCCAGGCTCATAGTTCCTTCATATGATTTACTCTGCTTGCAGCACAGTTTTAGATAGCATAGAGTCATACAATCAGTCAGGGTTAGAAGAGACCACAAGGATCAGCCAGTTCCAACCCCCCTGCCATGCCCAGGGACACCTCACACTAGAGCAGGCTGCACACAGCCTCATCCAGCCTGGCCTTAAACACCTCCAGGGATGAGGCTTCCACCACCTCCCTGGGCAACCCCTGCCAGGCTCTCACCACCCTCATGCTGAAGAACTTCTTCCTAACATCCAGGCTGAATCTCCCCATTTCCAGCTTTGTTCCATTCCCCCCAGTCCTATCACTCCCTGACAGCCTCAGAAGTCCCTCCCCAGCTTTCTTGTAGCCCCTTCAAATCCTGGAAGGCCACAAGAAGGTCACCTGGGAGCCTTCTGCTCTCCAGACTGCACAGCCCCAACTGCCTCAGTCTCTCCTGACAGCAGAGCAGCTCCAGCCCTCTGCTCATCCTCGTGGCCCTTCTCTGGACACTTTCCAGCACCTCCATTGCCGTCTTGTCCCAGGGGCTCCAGAGCTGGATGCAGTACTCCTAATTCCCTTTTGATTCTTAGATCTCTATAGAGAAAAGGCAAAGGTAATTGCCAGCAAAGAAAGAGAAGGGCCACAGCTACTGACAGTATTACCAGGCAGGAAGAGGTAAATTAGCAGTGATTAGTACAAGATTTTACTAAGCTTTTGTGGTGTTCTACAGTGGGGGAAAGTTACTGCTGCTGTGCACCATGCAATGAAATCAACACTGTGGTACAAGAGAGATGTGGAGGCGCTGGAGCAGATCCAGGGAGGGGCAAGGAAGCTGTGAAGGGCCTGGAGAAGAAATCTGATGAGGACAGTGAGGGAGCTGGGGATGGGTAGTGTGGAACAGAGGAGGCTGAGGGCAGAGCTCATTGCTGTCTGCAACTACCTGAAGAGACACTGTGGAGAGGCTGCTGCTGGGCTCTGCTCACAGGGAACTGGAGACAGAACAAGGGGGAATGGCCTCAAGCTGAGCCTGGGGAGGTTTAGAGTGGACATTAGGGAAAAGTTTTTCCTGGAGAGAGTGGTCAAGGACTGGAATGAGCTACCCAGGGCAGTGGTGCAGTCACCCAGCCTGGATGTGTTTCAGGGTGGTTTGGATGTGCTGCTTGGGGCTATGGTTTAAGGTGAATCTTGCAGAGTCAGATTGTAGGCTGGACTTGGTGGTCCTGAGGGGCTGTGCCAGCCTGGCTGTGGCTGTGGCTCTGTGAAACCTCTCCACCTACACAGCAATGCCTTGAAGCTCTGCAGGAATGTGTCCAGGCAGGATTTGAGTATCTCAAGAGGGACACCCCCACCATGGCAGCCTTTTCCAGCCTTCTGTCACCCTCACAGAGAAAAAATTCTTCCTTAGGTTCGTGTGGAACCTCCTCTGCCTCAGCTTCCACCCAGTGCCCCTTGCCTTGGCACTGGGCATCACCCAGCAGAGGCTGGCTCCAGCCTCCTGGCACTCACCTTTACATCTTTAGAACCACTGCTGAGGTCACCTCTCAGTCTCCTCTCCTTCACAGCACAGCCATCCAGCACAGCTCTCACCTGTGAGCAGCACAGGACAGGGAAGAACTGCAGTACTTTGCATTAAAAACCACAGGTACTGAAGTTTCCCTTTCCTGTGGTCCCCTCGAGGGCTGGTGCAAGGATTGCAGCTCTGCCTCCTGTGCATGCTTGCAGGAAAAGGCTGCAACAGATTTTTAGTGTTGCAGGGAAGGGATCTTCCCAGTTCACACCCAGAGGGTGTGTTTCAGCCCTTGCTACCAGCTAGGTCTGCACCTGGCCCACCTTTCCTCCAGCAGGAAGGTGCCACCAGCCAGGTGCTGTTTGAGAAGCCTGTCTGAGCACAGCAGATGTGCTTTCCATTGCCATAAATATGTGCTGGCACATCTCTCCAGATTCTCTTGTTCATGGCTCTCTGCAAGTCACAGCTCTCTTTTTCCAGGAGAAGCAAAGCTGCTCCTATCATCATCTGCAATATGGCAGAGCAGTTGACTTCTTTTACGTCTTGTCCTGCTCAGTCTCCGTGGGTGTGTGCAAATGTCAGCTTCTAAGGCAGGAGTCCTGAGGGGCCCTGCTCTCCCTGCTCTGCTGCTCAGCTGCTCTGCTTTTCTCAGCTCTTCTGCTGCTTTCATGTTCATCACTTTAAAATCTCCCTTCTCCCTTTCCTCTTCCTTCGGCAGTCTTTCCAGTGATTGATTATCCCACCTTTGATGATTGTAATTGTTTGGTCCCTCTGCAATTTAAATGAGTCAGCACAGGCTGGGAGGTGACTGCTGGAGAGCAGCCCTGTGGAGAGGGACCTGGCAGTGCTGGGGGAGAACATCCATGGCACAGCAATGTGCCCTGTGGCCAAAAGAGCCAATGGGGTTCTGGGGGGCATTAAGCAGAGTGTGTCCAGCAGATCCAGGGAGGTTCTCCTCCTCCTCTGCTCTGCCCTGCTGAGACCTCATCTTGAGTACTGCCTTCAGTTTTGGGATCCTCAGTTTCAGAGGGACAGGAACTGCTGGAGAGGGTCCAGTGGAGGGCTATGAGGATGATGAGGGGACTGGAGCAGTGCCTAGTGAGGAGAGGCTGAGGGCCCTGGGGCTGCTTAGTCTGGAGAAGAGAAGGCTGAGAGGGGATTTAATCAATGTCTGTAACTGTCTGAGGGCTGGGGTTCAGGAGGAGGGGGACAGGCTCTGCTCACTGCTCCCTGGGATGGGACAAGCAGCAATGGATGGAAGCTGCAGCACAGGAGGTTGCAGCTCAGCACCAGGGGGAACTTCTTGCCTGGAAGGGTCCCAAAGCACTGGCACAGGCTGCCCAGAGAGGTTGTGAGGCCTGCCTGGATGTGTTGCTGTGTGCCCTGAGCTAGATTGTATGGTCCTGCTCTGGCAGGGGGGATGGACTGGATGAGCTCCTTGGGTCCTTTCCAGCCCCTGACATTTGTGAGCCTGTGAATGCAGAGTGGACATTTATCATTTTCTACGACTGGTCATTTGCTGGGAGAAGGAGGAGAGAACTGTAGGCAGACCTCTGAACCCCCTGGGTTTCCCCCACACCTCTGCTGGTCTCTCAAAACCTCTTAGTCCTGACAAAAAGAGGAGCCTGAGTTCACATCCATATGCAGCCCTGCATTTTTTTGCCTCTGCTCACAGCTTCTTCTGCATGATGTCCTCTGTTTCCCATTCATGTGCCCATTGCTCTGACCTGCCTTGCCCTGTGCGCTCCTGAGACAGAGCCTTGGTACTTCAGGAGGCAGGTAGCAAGGAAGGGTTAACAGATCAGGGAAAACTACTTCATTTTATTTTTAACTGTGCCTGTGTGTGAAATTAATCAGACAACAGAGAATGGAGGCAGGGATTGTGCACCAGAAGGACTTCTTTGCTCTGAGAGAAAATAAAAGGGAAAAGAAACAAAGCCAAGACAGAACTGGAGACCCTGAGGGGGGCACCTTTATTTCAGCGTTAGCAGACCACCTCATGCCATGAGACAGGCCACTGTAAAGCTCTGCTCTGAGGAAGCTCAGCACACTCCTGCAAGCAGCTTCAGGCTGTCGCAATGTGCACTCCCAGGAAGCGGAGGCAGTGTCTGTTGAAGTCGCCATGCACTAAGGGCTTGCTGAAAATCTGCCACCCTTGCAAAAGTGGAAGGGCTGGGAGTGAGCCCAGGGAACCAAAGGGAGCTGCTCTCAGGGATTGTGGCACAGCCCACACGGCCAAATAGCTTCCAGATGAAGGGGAGGCTCAGGGCAGAGCTCATTGCTGTCTGCAGCTCCCTGAAGGGAGGCTGCAGCCAGCTGGGGTTGGGCTCTGCTGCCAGGCAGCCAGGGACAGAACAAGGGGACACAGCCTCAAGCTGTGCCAGGGGAGGTCTAGGCTGGATGTTAGGAGGAAGTTGTTGGCAGAGAGAGTGATTGGCATTGGAATGGGCTGCCCAGGGAGGTGGTGGAGTGGCCATGCCTGGAGGTGTTGAAGCCAAGCCTGGCTGGGGCACTTAGTGCCATGGTCTGGTGGATTGGGCAGGGCTGGGTGCTAGGTTGGGCTGGGTGAGCTTGGAGCTCTCTTCCAACCTGCTTGATTCTATTCAGCGTGGCTGGTGAAGGGCTCTTTGTCAGCCCCTCTGTGGTTCGCTGGCAGGGTATTTAGTCAGGCTCAAACAATAGAGCTCCATTAGCTGCCCTCTCATGCAGCTGACTGCTCTAATCCAGCGGCATTAGAAGAATCATTCAAAAAGTGACTCGGAGCCTTTCCAAGGCTTTATTGTTCCAGGAATTTGTATAATCTTAATCCTTCCTTGGAGGAACAGGACTGCTTACAAGCTGGGCTACTTTTTTCCCCCTTAAATATTTGTTTTGTTCAAAACTTCCTATTTGGAGTGTCGGAGACTGCCTACCAAACGCGGACTGACAGCTGACTCCCAGCACTAAAAACACACAGAGATACATTCATTTGCATTTGCTTTCAAAGTAGCATTCCCAGTTTTATCTGAAATTATCTTTGCAAAAGGTAAAAGATGAAAGAAAAGATCCAGACAACGCAGCAGAACTTTACTGAAGTGGAAGATTTGCTGCTGAGCCAAACGACAGATCACACAGCTGCTCTGATGGCTTTGCTGTTTTGCTGAAGTTTAAGAAAGAGCTGCCCAAGATACTTGAAACCTGCTGCTACCAAGTCTCTGTTTGCTGGAAACAGCCTTGAAATGCTTTCATTCAAGTAAGCCCAATTATAACACGAGAATTGCATTGAGAGCCTTAATTACCCAAACGCTGGCTGAGACAAAATCCATTATCCTTAGCTGGCATGTGGGGAAATGAAGACAGAAAACTAATCTGCAGCAAGGGTTGCTCAGGACAAGGTAGTTCTGCAGCCCAGCTCTAGGCACAAGGGCATTCCTTGCTTGCACTCTCAGGACCATGGCATGCCTCACGCCAAGGGCAAAAGAATGGAGTAAACTAATAGTAGCGAGAACTCGCAGCAGCAGGTAGGGTGATCACAGAACCACAGACACAGCCAGGCTGGCACAGCCCCTCAGGAGCACCAAGTTCAACCCAGAACCCTGCTCTACAAGACTCATCTTAAACCATAGCCCCAAGCACAACATCCAAACCACCCTGAAGCACATCCAGGCTGGGTGACTCCACCACCTCCCTGGGTAGCTCATTCCAGTCCCTGATCACTCTCTCCAGGAAAAACTTTCTCCTGATGTCCAATCTAACTCTCTCCAGGCTCAGCTTGAGGCCATTCATGACTCCAGCCTGTCCAGAGAGAGGGTGAAAGCAGTGCCAGAGAGCATCACTCTTATGCAAGAGAAACTGACAGCAAAAGACTGCTCTGGATCTCCATTTCCTTTCTCAGATCCTGCATTCAAAGGAAGGAGCTAAGATTTAGGCAAGGCTGTCAGCTGGCCTCCTGCAGTGTGTAGAGGCTGCATCTGGAGTACTGTGTCCAGTTCTGAGCCCCCAGTTCAAGAGGGACACAGAACTGCCTGAGTCCAGCACAGAGCCACAGGGCGGCGGAAGAGCATGGAACAGCTCTGCTAGGAGGAGAGCCTGAGGGAGCTGGGGCTGGGAGAGGAGACTGAGAGGTGACCTCAGCAATGGTTCTCAAGATGTAAAGGTGAGTGGCAGGAGGCTGGAGCCAGGCTCGGCTGGGTGATGCCCAGTGCCAGCACAAGGAGCACTGGGTTCCCCTTGAGCTGAGGCAGAGGAAGTTTCATTGAAACATGAGGAGGAATTTTTTCCCTATGAGGGTGATAGAGCCCTGGAAGAGGCTGCCCAGGGGGTTTGTGGAGTCTCACTCTCTGGAGATATTCAGATCCTGCCTGGATGTGTTCCTGTGTGATCTGCTCTGGGTGCTGCTGCTCTGGCAGGGGGGTTGGACTGGATGAGCTTTGGAGGTCCCCTTCAGCCCCTGACACTCTGTGGTTCTGTGATTCTGTGAGTTTGTCTGCCAGTCTGTGCTGGAACATCCTTCTCAGTAGATGTTTCAGGAGGCCAGAGGTGTGAGGAAGCACTTGGAGTTTTGGCTCACCACTAACACTTTCTTACCTCCCCCGCTCAGGATGACAGATCTTCATCACCCCTTACATGTTGAGCTGTGACCAGGAAAGCATGCAGAGGCCTTGCACCTCACCAAGCACCTCCCTGCTCTTGACCTCTCACTTTCTTCCCCAATTTTCCTCCTGTTCTCCCCAGACAGAGGTCACTGTAGGCAACAGAAATAGCTCTTTGCTACTTAACTGCTGAGTGGTTTCTCCTTTTCTCAACATGATTTTTACACATGAAGCAGAGGGAGAGTGAGTGAGGATGAATGATTCCTTCTGAATGCCTGCTCTTTATTCTCTGGGTTTTGCATTCACTTCTCCTGCCTCTCACAGGTAAGAGTTCCATAATCACAGTCCAATTCTCATAATACATCACTTCTGTATCTGGACAAAGTGAAACTGTTGGTGGGAAATATGGAAGCACATGAACTTCAACTGTGCAGACTTTGTATTTTCATCCCCCTATTCTCTTAGGATTGGCCTCTAAAGATGCCATCTACTCTGGAGGGGACAAAATCAGAGGTTAAGGTCATGAAAGTTGTATTTCTATTATTATTCAGAAAATGCCCACTTGAAGTTTTCTTCCAACAATATTGAGGTTTATTCTGAAGTTAGAAATCCATTGATAGGGTAAACAGTCCCTGTGTGTGAAAAAGGAAACCATCTGCCAGCAGAGAGCATTTAGTGAGCACACAGGTTTTGACCCATGCTAAACCAACAAGGCAGATCCTGAGCAGGAACCTATTATTCTTCCTTTCTATTTATAGTCAACTGCTCTGCAGTTGTCTCCATTAGCAACTGAAGGTCTCTCTGTAAGACTTACCTGTAGGGTCTTTAAATCATGAGACTGAATTGCTTTGGATAGAGGAAGGAATTTAATAAGGGAAGAGGTTGGCTCGAAACCAGTAAGAACTTCTACAGCTGATATTAGCTGTCCAGTAATGGTTGGGAGGTAAAGGATTGGTTCTGGGCCCCTCAATGCAAGAGAGATGTTGAGGTGCTGGAAGGTGTCCAGAGAAGGGCAGCAAGGCTGGGGAGGGGCCTGGAGCACAGCCCTGTGAGGAGAGGCTGAGGGAGCTGGGGGTGTGCAGCTTGCAGAAGAGGAGGCTCAGGGCAGAGCCTGGCAGGGGTTGCCCAGGGAGGTGGTGGAAGCGTCCTCCCTGGAGGTGTTTAAGGCCAGGCTGGATGAGGCTGTGGACAGGCCGATCTAGTGTGAGGTGTCCCTGGGCATGGTGGGGGGATTGGAACTGAAAGATCTTTGTGGTCCCTTCCAGCCCTGGCTGATTCTCTGATCCTATGAGTCTGAGTCTGTGATCTTGTGCATACACTGGAGTCCAGCAACACAGCAGTGCCCGAAGCAGCCTTTTCTTAGGCAGAGTTAGGCAGACTCCAGGACAGTCTGGCTTGCCCCAGCTGCCTGTTCCTGCCACACTTGCAGGAGCTCACAGTGTTTGTCAAACACGAATGGCTGCACTCTGACACACAGGTACAGACTTTGTGATTGGTTTTTAATTTGGAAAGGAGGAAAAAAAAAACAAAGTAGAGATCCTGCCTGGCTTTGAAAAACTCCAACCCCCACAAAACCAATCAAAGGGGAAGCAGATAAGGAGCGGCACGAAACAAATGCCTACGCTCAGAGCTGCACCCCTGCCCCGGCACTGAGCACAGAAATGTGCCATGTGTATTTGTTACTGATTACACAGGACTTGGTGGATATATTTAAGATTTAAAGCTGACATCACCCCAGATGGGCTTTGCTTTTAAAATAAATACACGATAAAGGTAAGCTTTAGTCTGCTGAATTAAAGCCTTTGGAGATATACCTGGGCCCTAGAGCTGACTGTTCCCCTCTGCTCTGCCCATGCCTCCTGCCACACTGCCAGCCTCATCCCAAGCTGTTGTTAAGGCCAACCTTAGAGTTTTTTTCCATTTCTCCTGCTTTGCAGAGGAAGGGAATTTAACAGCTTTGATGTAGATTGTCCTGTGTCTATTGATTGGCAAATGGGTCTGGACTCTTTTTCTTTCCCGGTAGAGCTACATACTGCTTTACAAACATGCATGGCATTTGTCTGGGCACAGACAGGGCTTGATGGAGCACCTGGAGTGGAGTAAAGACTGATTTGGCACTGTAGTAAATGCAACATCTCAGCTGTGCTGCTGCTAAAGTGCTGATCAGAACCAGTATGGCAATCTGCAGTTTCCTGCTGATAGCCTAGAGCCTTTGGGACAGATTTGTGCTGATTTGAATCATCACAGAATCAACCAGGCTGGAAGAGAGCTCCAAGCTCACCCAGCCCAACCTAGCACCCAGCCCTGCCCAATCAACCAGACCATGGCACTAAGTGCCCCAGCCAGGCTTGGCTTCAACACCTACAGGCACAGAGACTCCCCCGCCGCCCTGGGCAGCCCATTCCAATGCCAATCACTCTCTCTGACAACAACTTCCTCCTAACATCCAGCCTAGACCTGCCCTGGCACAGCTTGAGGCTGTGTCCCCTCATTCTGTTGCTGCTTGCCTGGCAGCAGAGCCCAACCCCAGCTGGCTACAGCCTCCCTTCAGGGAGCTGCAGACAGCAATGAGCTCTGCCCTGAGCCTCCTCTTCTGCAGGCTGCACACCCCCAGCCCCCTCAGTCTCTCCTCACAGAGATACCCATCGTTTGGAGCTGCCCACTGTAGGTAACACTGTAGGAAAACCAAAGCCATTGTTACTTCTATTTTGTTGCACTCCACAGCAGTTTGCCTGCTGATGGGGAAGAGTAAGACTTGGAAGCACCCTTGCTGTGAGCTGGATGGGTTTTGCTGAGCACCACTGATGTCCCTCTTCTGGCTCAGGCTTGGTTTATCCCAGGGTAATGTTTACACACATTACAATGAGTTTCCAAACATCTTGCATCTGTTGGTAACTCTCTTTGAGGACTTTTCCCTTACCCTCAGTCAGAGCACAGAACTGGGAAGGAACCAGCAGGAAGGAAATATACTTTCTGGTTTAGCCCAAGCTATAGTGTTTGTTTAAGTTAGCCATGCCTGAGTGCTTTGCTGAAGACTGTTTGTTAAAGGTCACTTCCTACTTGGAAGGCAGCCTGGAGTAAGCTTCTCTCTGAGTGAGGAGATCTTCTCTAAACTCCTGATGCTGGGTGGTCTGACTTCTCACCAGCTTCCACAGGAGCTGGTGGGCAGGGATGCTCCATTGTCACCTGGGGCCACTTGTGGCCCGTGGTGCAAACAAGCAGAGTGTTTTGAGGAGAGAAAGCAGGAATGGAACTATGGTACAGTTAGCAGGTGGACAGTGAGGGGTGCCCTGGCAGGCTGCCTAGCAAAGGACTATCTGGATCCTTATCTCCACTCAGAAGGACTTCTGTACCTCCCTGGGAAGTGGATTGCCTGGGGTTGGATTAGCTACCTTCAAGGAGATGTCACATTCACAGAACCACAGGACAGAACAGAGTGTCAGGGGCTGGAAGGGACCTCCAAAGCTCATCCAGTCCAGCCCCCTTGCCACAGCAGCAGCACCCAGAGCAGATCACACAGGAACACATCCAGGCAGCTCTGGAATTGCTCCAGAGAGGGAGACTCCACAGCCCCCCTGGGCAGCCTCTTCCACTCTTCTGTCACCCTCACAGGGAAAAAAATTCCTCCTCATGTTTCAATGAAACTTCCTCTGCCTCAGCTTCCACCCAGTGCCCCTTGTGCTGGCACTGGGCATGACCCAGCAGAGCCTGGCTCCAGCCTCCTGGCACTCACCTTTACACCTTTAGAACCACTGCTGAGGAGTCTAACATTTCTGTGGCGATCAGAAGGGTGGTGGAAGGTGTTTGCATCTCACACTCCTTGTGGAAGGTGTTGCTTCCTTCACTTAGCACTTGCCCATTTCTGGTGCAGCAGGGCTCCTTCAGGAATCAGTAGCATCTACTCGGGACAAAAAGGGGCACAGACTTCACAGCATCTTCAGACTTGGGGAAAACACTCCTGAGTCACAAACAGGATCACCTCAGAGCTGTCAGGGCTGGAAGGGACCTCAAAGATCATCCAGTTCTAACCACTCTGCCGTGGGCAGGGACATCTCAGACTAGAGCAGTTTACCCAGAGCCACATCCAGCCAGGCCTGAAGAACATCCAGGATGAGGCCTCCACCACCTCCCTGGGCAGCCCATTCCAATGCCAATCACTCTCTCTGACAACAACTTCCTCCTGACATCCAGCCTGGACCTGCCCTGGCACAGCTTGAGGCTGTGTCCCCTTCTTCTGTTGCTGCTTGCCTGGCAGCAGAGCCCAACCCCACCAGGCTACAGCCTCCCTTCAGGCAGCTGCAGACAGCAATGAGCTCTGCCCTGAGCCTCCTCTTCTGCAGGCTGCACACCCCCAGCTCCCTCAGCCTCTCCTCACAGGGCTGTGCTCCAGGCCCCTCCTCAGCCTTGCTGCCCTTCTCTGGACACCTTCCAGCACCTCAACATCTCTCTTGAATTCAGGACCCCAGAACTGGACACAGCACTCAAGGTTTGGCCTGAGCAGTGCTGAGCAGAGGGGCAGAAGAACCTCCCTTGTCCTGCTGCCCACACTGCTCCTGAGCCAGCCCAGGATGCCATTGGCTCTGCTGCCCACCTGGGCACTGCTGCCTCATCTTCAGCTCCTCTCTCCCAGCACCCCCAGGTCCCTCTCTGCCTGGCTGCTCTCAGCCACTCTGTCCCCAGCCTGTAGTGCTGCTTGGGCTTGTTGTGGGTATGCATAAAGCAAAGCAAAGAATTGCCTTGTGCCAAAGGCAAAGCCTGTGGCTTGGGGCACAAGGAACTGGCATAGTGAAGCAGCACCTACAGAGCAATAGGGCAGCTAAGTTGTTTGGTGTATGGATGGATGTGATAGCCCCTGCCCAGCATGGCAAACCTACCCAGCATGTGGACCCCTAGAAAGTGTTGATAAGGTGAGAGAGGAGAGTGTTTGGTGGTGATCAGCTCAGGCCAGGTCTCTCCTCAGATACAAGCAATAATATTCTATTCTGTGACCCTAACGTGGCATGAGGACAGGGTAAATGGTGCACACTTCTCAGTTGGGCAAAGTCAGGCTTCTCCACTTCAAAGGTGTTAGAAGAAATAAATCCAGATGGGAGACAGATGTGGCCTTCACCTTGAGCCTTTAGGCAATGAGCTCCTCTAAGAGACGTGAGCTGCAGCTGGCTCTGTGGGGTCCCAGGCGTGTACAGCTTGATTAAACTGCGTGAGCCAAACCAGATTGCATCCAACCCCACAGTTTTATTGTTACAGTACAGAAGCTCTACTGCAAATTATACAATTAATGTCATAAATCATGGATTTTACCATGATTCATCAGCACTGAAGCAGGATTAAAGTCTTCTTGATAACCGAATTAACTCTGTAGGCTGCTTGGAATGAGGGACAGGGCTGCCTGAACCTGTCAGTTTGTTAACTGTGGTTAAAAATGGATGTGTGTGTGCAGCCAGGATGGCTCAGGTGATGTTTTCATGCCCCTGGCTATGGTGTAGCTGAGCTACATCCTGAAGTGCCTTTTTCATGTGTGTGCACTTTGCCACATACATTCACTCGAGTAGGTGAAGCTGTTCCTAAATTGGAATACTTCTAAATGTTAGGAAAGGATTCTTAGGAGTGGATTTCTCAATGGAAAAGTTTCCTGGTGCTGGAACAGTGTCGTGGAGGGCCCATAGGCCCGAAATCAGACCTGCATATGCCTTGCTCTGCCTGGACATGTTTTTCCTGCTCTTAGTCAGGGGTGAGCACATGGCCAGCACAGAGGGGCACAACGGGCCTGGAGCCACGTGGAGTCTGGCCTGCCCAGGCTTTAGGTTGTGGAAGCCCCCACATGCTCAGCTCACGCTTGCCGGGTGCTAGGCCCATGTGAGCCCCATGTTTGGAAAGTCCAGGCCTGTGGCTCCTTGCCTATTATGGCAAGGTTGGCTGACTGCAAGCCCGATTGGCTATTGGTGGCCAACGAGACCATCGATCTGGGCCCACAGTTCATAAATAGAGGTGCACTCAGGTGGCAGCGTTCCTCTTTCGCTCGCCGGTGCATGCACTCAAGCCTGCCTTTACGGAGCTCAGACTCCCCGTGCAGCCGTGCATCCCTCTGCACGCCCATTGCCTTATTCCCTGGTGTGTGCCACAGCCACGAGATACCAGGAGCAGACCTATTCGTCTGCACATCTGCACCTGCAAGTGCTGCCTACGAGCTCCCTGGACGCAGCCGCCGGAGGGACCCAGCAGCTACGGGTGAGAGGCTATCACCCCTGAAGCCGGGAGTATTCCAGCCTTGGAGTCCACGGGCGAAGACCCTAAGGAGTTGGACACTTTACAGAGGCTGTGGCGTAGCCCGGAGGGTGATTTATAATTAGTCAAAATAGTGAGTAAATATCTCTTTAATTCCTATTGTGCCTGCCACAGAGCAGAAAACTTTCAGCCCACTCTGCTGGGCAAACAGTATATAGACCCCAAGCGGCAGTAGCCGCGGGGAAAACTCTGTGAATAGTCCTATGCTAGTCATTGTATTATAGTTATTAGCCATTTGTGATTATACCCTTAATGTCTTCATAACCGTGTACGAATAAATATTAATATTATAAGTTCAGTGGTTGGGGGTGGCGAGAGTTGACAAATATTGAAGTTTAATAAATATATACATTTTTATAAATATTCTCTCGCATTAGTTAATTTCTCCCCTTCGCCACACACGGGCGATAAGGGCAGATTTCCCCCTCCGCCACAAACAGCCTTAACATACGAGGCACAGAACCCAAAGGCTGTTGTTGAAGACACATTTTTACTGTTCAATAGCTAAAGAAATGAGTCCAATTGAAATTCCTGCTTATGAAGTCCATACGGCGCAGTGCACTTGGCGTGTGCGAACCAAAACCAAACACCATGAAACAATCAGCCTCGAATGTGTACTTTTGTTCCTCTTTTCTGCTAAGGATCACAATCTGGGCAGAGTCCTCTGGCCAAATCTGATCTGCATTAGCATTACTGATACATTCCTATTGACTTTTGTGCATCCATATGGTGAGAATCTGCCCCTGGGGATGTGTTTACACTGCTGCCAAATGTTTAACCGCTGAGTTTATGGAGTTTAAACTCTGTAGCTTGGGGAGCAATCACTGCAGAGCTGTGGCAGTGCAGACCTCAGCTCATATTAATCTTAACAACGTGTGTGTAGAGACAGCTTCTTCATAGGAAAAACCTGTGTGCAAGTGACAGATGTCCTGATCCTCACACCTGCTCTGCTTAAGAGAGACTGTAGCAAATTCTTTGGTACAAATGATCTTCTAATCCTATCAATAAACACCTCAAGATACATTTTAAGCAATATCTTTATGTGTGATATTGGACAACATCTTCTGAGCATGATTAAATTGTGTAAAGTAAATGACAGAGTCATTATTTTTAAGCTGGGGCCAGAGGGGTTACTACTTAGCCATAGATAAAGCCTTTTTTCAGCACTGGTCAGGCCATACCTTGAGTGTTGTGTCCAGTTCTGGGCCTCTCAATTCAAGAGAGATGTTGAGGTGCTGGAAGGTGCCCATAGAAGGGCAGCAAGGCTGTGGAGGGGCCTGGAGCACAGCCCTGTGAGGAGAGGCTGAGGGAGCTGGGGGTGTGCAGCCTGCAGAAGAGGAGGCTCAGGGCAGAGCTCATTGCTGTCTGCAGCTGCCTGAAGGGAGGCTGTAGCCAGGTGGGGTTGGGCTCTGCTGCCAGGCAGCCAGCAACAGAATGAGCGGACACAGCCTCAAGTTGTGCCAGGGCAGGTCTGGGTGCTAGGTTGGGCTGGATGAGCTTGGAGCTCTCTTGCAACCTGCTGATTCTGTGATTCTGTGACTTAGTTTGGTATGAACAATTATGAATATTAAGATGTTGGGGTTTTCTACTTATAAATTTAATTAGTAACTTCTGAGAACAGCTTGGAAATGCTTGGGAAAGTCAGTGTGAGCCCATGGTTCACAGGCAGCACACAGAATCCTAGCTGCCATTGTCATGGTTGGAAATGGCAATGGAAACTCTTCTGGCTTTGCTAGGAACCATCTGAACATACAGAAAATTCCATTCTCAGCTGTAAAGAGGTAGAATTCCAATCATGTCCACCTTGCTTCCCACTGTCACACAGCCTGCACAACCAGCAGGGCCACAGCAAAGTGCTGCTATTCTTTGGGAGCACCTCCTGCCCTGCTTTTGGCTCAGTACTGTGTAATGAACACATGCAGGCAGTGCCAGCAGGGCAGTTACAGAAGCAGTGCAGGCAGTGCAAGCAGTGAGGGTTAAAGGGGGCTTACAGAAGCAGTGCAGGCAGTGGAAGCAGTGCAAGCAGGGCGGTTACTCATGTGGTCCTTCCAAGCAGCACAGTACTCGCAGGGTGCTTCAAGCCTCTCTCTTTACTCTGTTCACTGACAGGACCAGGACTGCTTTCTAGGCTTGTGCAGTGTCCTGAGCCACCTTCTGCATGCCCCAGGGACAGATAATCTGAGGATATCTCCATCTGCCTGCCTCTCCTTCAATCTTGCCTGGCTAAAGCAGTTGTTCTGCTTGGAGGAGCTTGGCAAGTGACTGTGAAGTGCCTCACTGAGAGCTTTGGCTTCCACTGACACAGGTCAGCGCCGAGAGTGCTCCGTTGTATCAGCTCGGTGCTGAATCGAGCACACCACCAGCTCTGCATTTCAGCACCCACACTTTTAGTTCCAGCAGCATTTAACTTCTCCCCACAGCTCCTTCACAGCTGCCAGTGTTTGTACTGTCACCTGCTGCTGACCCCACATACGCTGAAGAGCTGACGGAGAGAGGAGAACCTCTGCACTGGAAGTCTGCAGCCTGAGACTTGAGGAGTCCCCTTTAGAAATTCCTAAGTTATACACAAGTCATTCTGCAGAGTCCAGATGGTGCAGAGCTGCTTGTCTCGGGGAGGCTTGGCAGAGCCAGCACTTGGAGTCTGTCGGAGCAGGCTGCTTTGTTTTCTGATCCTGTCGTTTCCTTATCTGATGGGAGCTCACTTCCAAATAGCTGCCAAAATCCGACCCGAGCTGCCTCCTAACCTCGGTGGGGTCCAAAGGCAGCCCCAGACACCACAGGTTCTGCCCAGTGCTAAAGAGGTTCCATTTTCTTCTAACGTCTCTGTGTGTCTTGGAGAGAGTTTCCTCCTCCTGAAAATCAGGCCACTGCTCTTTGGCACCCAGGGTGGAGAACCTGGGCCAAATGATACCATCACCAAGCATTATCTAAGGCATTCAGAGAAGGGAGCAATGGGCTGGGAAAACCTTCAGCTTCCCCAATTCTTGCTCTTCTTGTGCTCAGTTTTCTCATGCTGTCTCCTAAGCTGATGTTGAGAGTCAGCGCTGGACACAACTCACATACGTTGATGTGTGAGAACAAGCAACATTTACAGAGCAGATGCCTTTAATTAGCAAACTTATCTGGGTCCTAAGGAGCAAACGGAAACAAACAGAAAGGCTCCAAAGACAGGAGAAGGTCTGGGGTGGGGTAAGAGAGGGAGGGAGGAGAAGGAAGGGCTATAAGTATTTCTGGGCTGATGTGCCCACGTTGACACTTTGTTTCCCATCAGATGTGCCCAGCTACTCCTTCAAGCTCTGTATGCTCAAATAGGCTCTGTGCAATACTGTGGCTTGCTAGAACATGAACCTAGGGCCAGGGAAGGGATCCTGCCTTTCTGCTCCACACTGCTGGGACCCCACCTGGAGCACTGCATCCAGTGCTGGAGCCCCTGGAGCAGGAGGGATGTGGAGGTGCTGGGAGGTGTCCAGAGAAGGGCCACGAGGATGAGCAGAGGGCTGGAGCTGCTCTGCTGTGAGCAGAGACTGAGGGAGTTGGGGCTGTGCAGTCTGGAGAGCAGAAGGCTCCCAGGTGACCTTCTTGTGGCCTTCCAGGATCTGAAGGGGGCTACAAGAAAGCTGGGGAGGGACTTTTTAGGCTGTCAGGGAGTGATAGGAGTGGGGGGAATGGAACAAAGCTGGAAATGGGGAGATTCAGACTGGATGTCAGGAAGAAGTTGTTCAGCATGAGGGTGGTGAGAGGCTGGAAGGAGTTGCTGCTCTTCAGGCAGGGCTCTGAAGGGTACCAGTTGTTAGCAGATGTTTTGATGTGAGTTACCAAAACAGCCGGATGGGACCCCCTGCCTGGCCCACAGGTGTCTATTGCTGAAGATCAGAAAGGGGCTGTCTGCATGGGCAGTGTTGCCACCTCTGCGACAGAACAAAGATTTACCAGACTGCCCACACCAGCTGCCCTAGAAAAGAATGTGGATCTACAGCCCTCATCTCCTGCTGATTTGCTTTGGAGCTTCTTTCTTTCTTTCTTTCTTTCTTTCTTTCTTTCTTTCTTTCTTTCTTTCTTTCTTTCTTTCTTTCTTTCTTTCTTTCTTTCTTTCTTTCTCTCTTTCTTCCTCTCTTTCTCTCTTTCTCTCTCTCTTTCTCTCTTTCTTTCTCTCTCTCTCTCTCTTTCTCTCTCTCTCTTTCTCTCCTTCCTTCCTTCCTTCCTTCCTTCCTTCCTTCCTTCCTTCCTTCCTTCCTTCCTTCCTTCCTTCCTTCCTTCCTTCCCTATGCAAATTAAAATTCACTACCACTTCTAGCAGTGGCTCTGGGACAAAGTCTTCCCTGGGAACCTGTCTGACAGCAGCTCTGGATGGAGGTGCCCTGGGTCAGCAGCCACTCTCTGTGACTTTGCTGTCAGGTTTCTGCCTCTCCTGGGTGCTCCTGCACTGAGAGCTGCTCCTATGTGTCGAAATGCTTTTCTCTGCAGCATTCCTTTCAGGGACTGCAGCCGGCATGCAGAGTGTGGAAACTATTTCCCCAGATGGAGCCAATGAATGTTCTTAGGCCTAATAATATACGGATCCTCTTGCAACTCCCAGCAGATTCCACTAAGCACTGGCTTGCATCTGAGTGTTTGAGTGCACCACTTTCCAGACCTCTTGGCAAGAGCCACATGGGTGTGAGGGGACCATATCCATATCTTGTCATTTAGCTATACAGGAGGCATCTCTGCTGATTTACTGAACCTTCCTTGCAACAGGCAGGTTTGCACTGAACACTGCCAGAGAGCTACAGAGATTAAATCTTCTTTTATATCTTTTTTACATCTCCTTCTTTCCTTTTTTTTTTTTCTTCCTTTCTCTTCACAAGCAGGATCCAAAATCAGGCTGAGGACCTGAGACTTTTGCTGCTGGAAAAGTAAACAATTTCTGCTCTCAGACAAGAGCCTTTGATTTATGCCTAAATGCTTGGTTCTGGCTGAACCTGCAGATCGGTGATCAATGATCATAGAACCAAGCAGGTTGAAAGAGAGCTCCAAGCTCAGCCAGCCCAACCTAGCACCCAGCCCTGGCCAATCAACCAGACCATGGCACTAAGTGCCTCAGCCAGGCTTGGCTGCAACACCTCCAGGCACAGAGACTCCACCACCTCCCTGGGCAGCCCATTCCAATGCCAATCACTCTCTCTGCCAACAACTTCCTCCTGTTGCAGATAGGGTCTGGCGATCTGAAGATGGCGCGATGTTACGGGAAGATAGGGCCCCTCTCTGTGTTCTGTATCACTTCTCTATGGTTTCTCTATGATTCCTTTGTTATACTTAGCTTCCTGTCTGTGATGCAAGCAGAAGGAAGTGATGTTGCTACCTATCCTGTATAATCCCATGCTACACGTTCATGAACGCCATTTTGCTGTCCACCACATTGGTGTTTGCATGCTGATGACCACGTGCTGCCATTATTGAACCAGGGCATTGTGGCGAGGAGGCCACACCTCCTAAGGATCTTTGGCTTCTCCTTTTCTGTGCAGCTTGCCGCTGGCAGAAAGCCATCCAGGTAACATCTGCTCCCTAGCTGCAGCCTCCCCCACACCTCGGTGACAACCCTCACTGCTTGTTTTACTCTCATGTGCAGTGACATTCAGTGTAAGCGCTGGCAAAGCGGATGGTGCGAGTCACCTGGCAGTGTGACATGGTAAAGTGTCTCATGGTTTAAGGACTAAAGATGCTATACATTAGCAGAACAACCCAATGGGAATTAACTAGCTCCACTGTGTGGCTAGTAGGTTGAGAGAGGTTCTCCTGCCCGTCTACTCTGCCATAGTGAGGCCACATCTGGGGTCCTGTGTCCATTTCTGGGCCCCCCAGTTCAAGAGGGACATAGAACTGCTTGAGAGAGTCCAGCACAGAGTCACAAAGATGCTGAAGGGAATGGAACAGCTCTGTTAGGAGGAGAGCCTGAGGGAGCTGGGGCTGTGCTGCTGGGAGAGGAGGAGACTGAGAGGGGACCTCAGCAATGGTTCTAAAGATGTAAAGGTGAGTGCCAGGAGGCTGGAGCCAGGCTCTGCTGGGTGATGCCCAGTGCCAGGACAAGGGGCAGCGGTGGAAGCTGAGACATAAGAAGTTCCATGGAAACATGAGGAGGATTTTTTTCTCTGTGAGGGTGACAGAGTACTGGAACAGGCTGCTCAGGGGGGTTGTGGAGTCTCCCTCTCTGGAGATATTCCAGGGCTGCCTGTTCCTGTGTGATCTGCTCTAGGTGATGCTGCTCTGGCAGGGTTGGACTGGATGAGCTTTGGAGGTCCCTTCCAGCCCCTGACACTCTGTGTGTCTGTGATTCTTTTGCATCAGAGAGGAAAGTGAAAGCAGCAGGTGAAAGTTTTCCATAAGAAGAGTTTGCTTTGTGACCACATGTTCCTTTGCTGCTGTGCCATTTTTGCCATGGCTCTTTGTCACTATCTTAACATTAAATAGTTGAGTGCAGTACAAAAGAATAAGTAGCCTCAGTGTCACCAGCAGAAATGTCTCTTCAGTTCAGTTTAGGTAGACCTGGGTTGCCTTTACCTGTGTTATCGTGAGGGCAGTGCTAGCTCCTTGTTTGTCTTGCTCTGGGCTCCAGTGGAAGGAGTTCCTGTGCTTAATGGCTTTGCAGGCTTGTGCTATTTGTTCAGCCTGTTTGCTAAGCACTGAGCACTTAGCGTTTGTCATCTGGCATCTTCCATTTGCTTTCCCCAGAGCACTTCAAAAAGGCTGCACTTTGTTTGGGGAAAAAAAAAACCAAAAATAATAAACTGAAGTGAACTGTACCTTGTCATATGTTGTGTGCTTCCAGAGAGGCTTTGCATTTAGCCAGACACGTGTGTGGGAAGCTCTTCTAAATCCAGCCTCTGCTTTCTGCAGCCACCACCCTGAGGAGCAACATTGCTGAATCAGATCAAAGGTGAAAGAAGCAAAGGCACCAATCCTGCTGTCCCCCACCCTTCAGAGCAATGCAGAGCTGCTTTTAAAGCAGTTCCTGGTGCCTGCACTGGGAAAACTAAGTGGATTTGGAAGGGACATCTATTCCTCTGTATCAATTAGCCATGGTAATTAGCTGTGCTTAGTGGTCCAAAGTCCAACCTGCCACTGACATCTCATTTAGGCTGCCACATGTGGCTCTTAGCAACGCTGCTCATTAATTGACTTGTATGGAACAGAACAAGGGGACACAGCCTCAAGCTGTGCCAGGGCAGGTCTAGGCTGGATGTTAGGAGGAAGTTGTTGGCAGAGAGAGTGATTGGCATTGGAATGGGCTGCCCAGGGAGGTGGTGGAGTGCCCATGCCTGGAGGTGTTGAAGCCAAGCCTGGCTGGGGCACTTAATGCCATGGTCTGATTGATTGGCCAGGGCTGGGTGCTAGGTTGGACTGGATGAGCTTGGAGATCTCTTCCAACCTCTTATCTTTCCTCTGTTTCCTGTCTCTAAACCCTACTTTGGACTCTGGTTCATCCTTCTGGAGCTCTCCAAGACAATGTCAGAGTTTTGACCTCCTGGTAAATCTTCTCTAATCTTAGTAGTTACAATCAAGTGTGCTACTTGTTGGCACTGACCTTAGCAATGGTCTTCAATACCACTGCGTACCCCTCTCCTCTCCTCTCCTCTCCTCTCCCTTCTCCTGCTCCCTCCTCCCCTCTCCCCTTCTCTCTTTTCTCTTCCCCCCTCCCTCCCCCCCCCTCCCCTCTCCTCTCCTCTCCCTTCTCCTGCTCCCTCCTCCCCTCTCCCCTTCTCTCTTTTCTCTTCCCCCCTCCCTCCCCCCCCCTCCCCTCTCCTCTCCTCTCCCTTCTCCTGCTCCCTCCTCCCCTCTCCCCTTCTCTCTTTTCTCTTCCCCCCTCCCTCCCCCCCCCTCCCCTCTCCTCTCCTCTCCCTTCTCCTGCTCCCTCCTCCCCTCTCCCCTTCTCTCTTTTCTCTTCCCCCCTCCCTCCCCCCCCCTCCCCTCTCCTCTCCTCTCCCTTCTCCTGCTCCCTCCTCCCCTCTCCCCTTCTCTCTTTTCTCTTCCCCCCTCCCTCCCCCCCCCTCCCCTCTCCTCTCCTCTCCTCTCCTCTCCTCTTTTCTGATAACACCAGGAGCAGTCTGGCTTCTGGGGTTACTGTGTTTCAGCTGCACTTTGGCAGTGCAAAGGTGTCCAGCTGACGAGGCAAGCTTTGCATGGAAGCAGACAGAGTTGTTTTCAAGTAGGTAGCTGCAGGGCAGACGGAGTGCAACTCTGGGCTCCATGGGCTGCAGAGTGGGATGGCTGCAGGACTGCAGACACCTAGCACCTTGTCTACAACAGCTTTCTCTGGCCCTGGCACTGTGCCTCACTGCTCTACTTCTGCAGCTTTCAAGAACAGCCTCCAAAATCCTGGAGAAATGTGGGTTAAAGGGATTAGGATTTTGAAGCAGCTACAATAGGATCCTGACTGCCCCAAAGTCAGCAGCTCCTTTGACTGCACAGAGGCAGGGATCTTCCTGTGCTGCTAACCAAACCCCTGACTGAGCTCTGGATCTTCACCTACACCTTCTCTTCTCAAAGATGTGCTTAGAGTATCTGTTGCTAACAAATTGTAGCACACTTCTGCATAGGCTGCACCTGGGGATATACTCACTTTAAAAAGCGAACGAGTCTTTGAAGCACCTTCTCAGGGCACTCAGTTGATGCTGGAGTTAACAGAAACACAGAAACAACCAGGTTGGACAAGACTTCTAGATCATGGAGTCCAACCTATCACCTAACCCTTCTAATTAACTAACCCATGGGTTGTTGTGGCCAAAGTGTAGAACCCTGCCCTTGGCCTTCTTCAGTCTCTTCCCATTGGCCTCTGCCCACCCATCCAGCCTGGCCAGGTCCCTCTGCAGGGCTCTGTTACCCTCCCACAGATCCACAGCTGCTGCTAGCTTGGTGTCATCTGCGTTGTGCTGTGCCCAGAGATGCAAGGAAGTGTGGAAGCCACGGGCAAACAAATAGCAACCTGTGCTTACAGAGAGCACAGCCATAGCATTAGGCAAATGTTCTGGTGGGTTGCTCTGCCCTGAACAGCTCTGGTGCAGTGAAAGGAACTCGTTTTGCAGGAACAGGTGGGTTTTGTTGGACTCCCTGGCAGAGTGCAGCCTGGCCACCAGGCACACTGGGCCTCCCTGCTGCTCTGGGGGGCTCCCCAGCTCCTAGAAGCCGCTGAGCCCACGGTCTGCTGTGATTTCTGCCTGAGGCGTCAGAGCCAGCTGGCTCTGTGGCTTGGAAATGTTTTAATATCCTATTTAATTTTCCCCAAACAAATTAGTCTGAAGATGTCCATTCCATGGAAATGCTCAAATTGTTCCAGTTTGGGGTGAACAGCTTCGTGCTGATTACTGAAGGGCTACCTCTGTCCTACCAGAGCCCCAAAAAGCAAAGGGCTTTGGATGCAAGTGCCATCAGCTGGTGTGCATTTGTCACCACTCGCAACTCTGTGTTTAATTTACACCTCTAGCTTGAAATTAAATCCACCAAGAGGAAATTCTGATGCAGAGCTGGGAATTAGCTGTCCCCTTTGTAAGGAAGAGAGCAGAGAGAGCTCTTCTCTGAATGTCCACTTTGGGAACTGTGCTGAGACCATTAACTGCTGCATCTCTTTTCACTACTGAGTGTAAAGTTCCAGCTCTGGTTTCTCCCATGTGGAGTGAGCAGTGCCAGTCAGGAGTGGCAAAGCTTTTGCAGATCTTCCTCCACTGCAAGCCATGACAAATATCAGTGGCAGTCAGTGCTTCACAGAATCAAGCATGTTGAAAGAGACCTCCAAGCTCATCCAGCCCAACCTAGCACCCAGCCCTGCCCAAACAACCAGACAATGGCACTGAGTGCCCCAGCCAGGCTTGGCTTCAACACCTCCAGGCACGGCGACTCCACCACCTCCCTGGGCAGCCCATTCCAATGCCAATCTCTGCCAACAGCTTCCTCCTAACATCCAGCATAGACCTGCCCTGGCACAGCTTGAGACTGTGTCTCCTCCTTCTGTCCCTGGGTGCCTGGCAGCAGAGCCCAACCCCAGCTGGCTACAGCCTCCCTGCAGGGAGCTGCAGACAGCAATGAGCTCTGCCCTGAGCCTCCTCTGCTGCAGGCTGCACACCCCCAGCTCCCTCAGCCTCTCCTCACAGGGCTGTGCTCCAGGCCCCTCCCCAGCCTTGCTGCCCTTCTCTGGACACGTGTGCCTGTTGCAAGATGTGTCAGGCTTCCCAGGGCCTCCAGTCCCCATTTCATCTCTCCTTTCAAAAGAGGTAGTCAGAGACAGCCCTACAATAAAACCAATGAACTCTGAAGTTCTGTTCCCCACACCTACATTGTTATCTCTGCGCCTTTAGAAGGAAGGGACTGAGGAGTGCACCCTGAAGAGGATGCTGAATGAACCACATCTTCCTGAAAGCACAGAACTCATAGAGCTGTCAGAGCAAGACATGAAATAGTCGACTTGACATTCACCTGGGAAGTTGGGTGCTTGTTATGGTTTCATGTTCCCTCCAACCAGAAGCTTAGCACTCCAAGGTGTGATTCAGTTGCCAGCAAATGGCAGAGCCTTGCCAGGGTCCCTGGCAGGGTTGTACTGTTCTGTAAAGGGAAGTCGTGGAGCAGGGTGTTGGCTTCTCTTGTGGTGTGGGATGTCCCAGAAAAAAAATGAAATCTAAACTCACTGATGGAAACTGTCTGATGAATTTAAATTAGATATAGAATCAGAGAATGTCAGAGGCAGGCAGCGACCTCGAAGGATCATCGGGTCCAGCGCCCCCTGCCAGAGCAGCATCCCCTAGAGCAGGTCACACTGCAACGCATAGAGAAAAGTAGTGAAGAAAGCGAAGACCAGATTTAGGACACCAGTTGCTGTGGTTTTCTATCCTAAACAGAATGCAAGTTTGAAGCTTTTCTGGTGGTTTGCAACTATCAGATTTATCTGATGCAGACATAAAGGCTCTAGGGTTTTGTGGGAAACAAAATGAGCACTTTAGCTTTGACACTAAAAAAGAAATCACTCCTGAGAATACTCTGTGAGCACAGAATCACAACAAGAGGAGACTGCTACTTGGAAAGCAGCAACAGAACATTTTTATTACTTGCCAAATTCTGTTCTCCCCCTCCCCAGTTTATCATAAAGCTATCAAGATAACAAGCCAGATGTTCTGGGCAGCTTGATAAATTTCCTGGTATTGTTCTCCACAACCATAAAAAGCAAGAGGGAGTTCGGTTCCTGAGCGAGATGTTGTGATGCTCTGGCTGGCAGAGATCTGAACTTCTCACCCTATTTATGCCTGTGGCTGCTCAGCTCCTACAAGAGCTTCAGCCGGATGCAAACTATCCTGTGCTTGCCTCTGGCACCCGAACTCAAATAGGCTTGAAAAATAATGCTAGGTGCCCATCCTCAGTGCCATGGTCTAGTTGATTGGACAGGGCTGGGTGCCAGGTTGGACTGGGTGAGCTTGGAGGTCTCTTCCAATCTGTCTGATTCTCTGATTCTGTGCACTTTCCCCCCTTTTTGTGCTTGCCTGCTTGGTTGGTGTTTTTTCTGGTTGTTTGCTGTGGATGGGTTTTTTTTTAAGGGCTGTTTCTTTCAGTTTAGACATCCATCAATATTGAAGCCCTTTGACTTCCAAGAGAGCAGCAGGAGTACTTGTGGATGGAGGATGGGGACACACCCGCTGAGCAAACCTCTGCTGTCTGATGTTAGACTACTGCCAGCCCGAGTTAGCTCAGAGGTCAGACTTCACCTGCAGCTTGTAGTGCTTGTTCAGACTGCTGAGGAGCAACTGCTTGTAGCCATATCTGAATTGACCAAGAATGTTTTTCCTGCTTTTGCTGGTGCCAGTGCCAGGAATACTTCCAGTCTGAGCTCAGCTAAAAACTGTTAACCTCTCAAACGATCCCTGGTTGCACTTCTTGTCATTCCCCTGCACTGAATTTGATGCTGACCTCAGTTCCTGTTTTCCCTCCGAGCAAGCACCCAGCTGGGCTGCTGGTGTTCTGCTGGTTCCCTTTTCACAGGCTGTGGAATGCATGGATCTGCTAAGACCTGGTGTCTGTGGGGTCCAGGCTGAAAGTATTCTCACAGCTAGGAGAAATGTCCTCAGCTCACAACGATCTGAGCTTCTGCACATGTGTTTGAAGGCTAAGTGCAGTGCAGTGCAACCCCCAAGCCCTGCATCCCACTCCAGTTTGACCCTTTCTGTGTTTGACTGACTTCACAAACCCACCACCAAAAAGGGCAATATAAGATACTGGAATGAACAAGAGCTGCCACAGTTTAAGCAGGAAACATGTGCTAGAGGTGAGGAGACTGGATGAAGATTCCTGCCATGTAACCGTGGCTACCAAAGTGTAGAGTCAGGTTTGTGTGGTCCTCCAGTCTTGCTCTCTAGCCGTGGAAGAGAGAAGGTTATCTCCAGAGATGATCCTTCTCACCCTGAGAGGGAGGTCCTGCATCTGGACACTTCTCCTTGCAAACTGAGGAGAGGGGGTTGGAATCTGGACACAGCAAATGGGTTGTTGAAGTCAGGTGAGATGTGGAGTCTCGACTCACAAGTGTCAGTCACTTCCTTTCGTGCATCCTTGGATCAGTTCATTCTGAGGCATGAGATGAAATGTGATTTTCCTTGACTTAGGCAAAGCTCTGGAGTGACAAACGCAGTCTCTCCCACTGGGTCTCTGAGCTTTCAGCAGACACACTTCTAAAATGCCTCATATTCAGATTTCACTTGATGAAAGTATTTACTTAGTCTGCAGGTCTGTTTTGGTTGCTGATCTGCTGGTGAAAAATTCTTTGGCTGCTGCCACAAACGAGAACAGTGCAGTTGGGACACCTTGCTAAGGACAAGGGGTACCATTTCTGCCAGCTGTCATGGCTTTGTATCAGGAATCAATCCCCAGGAGTTTGCTTTCCCTGGTTGCTGCTGGGTGCTTCAGTTCTCAGCCTGAGAAGAGCTTCTGTTCCCTGGCTGAGTTGTGCAGTCACGTCAGCTCCATACCTACCAGGGAACCGAGAGACCGGGCACAATGAATCATTCAGCCCTCTCCACAAGGAAGGAAATATTTGGATGGCTAAAGGCAGGGTAGAGTTTCACTTAGGGCTGCATGAGTTTCCCTGAAGCTTTCTTAGACAAACAGTGTAATACTGTTTTTAGTGTGCTCTGTTTGTCGTTCAGAAACACAACACATTAGCAGCTTTGAACTCCCAGGCACTAAAAATAAACATACGTTAGCTAAGCTGATGGAGAGAGGAATGAATGATGCTTTCAGACTGAACACACTCTTCAGCATCTTCCACTGCTCCAGCTGAATAGTGCAGCTCTTGTCAAGCTGCAGGCACTGGCACAGCCATTCTGTGCTGCAGAGACCAAAGAGGCAATCAAACCACCACAACTGTCCAGACACAGCTGCAAGTTCAAGAAACAATTGCAGTGGCTTTTGGTTAGCTACATCTTGACACTGAACCTGAGACATTTGTCTTCTTCTTCTTCAAACCTGAATGTGTCTGCATGGGCTGGAATATAGAATCATGGAATGGTTTAGGCTGGAAGAGACCTCAAAGCTCAGCCAGTTCCAAACCCTTTGCCATAGGCAGGGACATCTCCCACTAGAACAGGTCGCTCAAGGCCTCAACCAACCTGGTCCTGAACACCTCCAGGGAGGCTGTGGAGCACAGAAGCACAGAACGAGATCAAAGATCACATTCTGTGTTTCTGTGATCCACCACCTCCCTGGGCAACCTGTGCCAGTGTCTCACCACCCTCACTGTCATGAACCCTTTCCTAACATCCAGTTTCAATCTCCCCTCTGCCACTTCAAACCCATTCCTCCCCCTCCTGCCATGACAAGACCTTGTCAATAGTCCCTGCCCAGCCCTCCTGGNTCACACTGCAGGCTCCTGTGGAGCTTTCCTCACCCCACACCCCCAGGGCCTGTTCCTCGGGGCTGCTCTCAGGCATTCCCCAGCCAGCCTGGAATTGTGCTTGGGACTGCACCCACCCAGCTGCAGGACCTTACACTTCAGTCTCTTCGTTTTTCATCAGCAGTAGCTTTTTTCAGCTAGAGCCTTTCTAGCTGAGTTTTCACCAGCAAACAGCACCACACGTCACTAGCAACAGTTTTCACTGACATTCCACTCCCAGTGGCACAGCATATCAGGGGTTTTATTTTGACAATGCCAACCATAACAAACCCTTTGACAAGAGGCTTGTTCTTCAGCATTCTGTGCAGTGTTAGCAGAGGGCATGCTCTGAAAGGGAAACTACAATTGAAACAAACCTCTAAGCAGCAGCTGTGGGCCAAACAAGTAAGTGAGTGTCAGTTACCTCGGTCTAAATTTAAACCATCCCTCCTTCATAGTTTCAGTCAGGGAAAACCCCCAAACCTCTGCTAGCAAGGAAAGAAAAAGCCAAACCCCAAATATCTGCAGCCAAATTAACCTGAAGAACTATCAAACCAATCATCTTACACCAGAAGTCTCTTGGAGAACAGAGATATGTGAAGATTAAATGCAAAACCTCCACATGCAGATGAAGCACAGGGAGGGGAAAGATGGTCCTCATTAGCAGCAGGCAGACATGGAATCAAATGCAGAGGGGCACAGGATATGGGAAACTATCTCAAATATGTTAGCACTTGAAAATGTCAGACAGCTTGAGACAGTCGTGAAGAATTTATTCCTGAGCTTGGAAGGCCTCACAGACATGCAATAAATTCACAGGAGCACTACTACCACAGAGCAGAAGCGCAGGAAGGGGCAAGTGTGTCCTGCAAGGCCAACAGGCCTTTTAGATGTCCTGCTTGCCCCAGCCTTCTGCTGATGGGGGAAGCCAGGGCAGGGGATAACAAAGGCTTGTCCCCTCCCAAAGCGATAAGCAGGTACCCCCAGGAGTTGAGGTACTTGTTGGTGTCTTGCCCAAATAAGGGTCAGCAAGCCCTGGGATCACCTGATATGGTCAGTTTGGCAAATGCCATCTGAGTGCTGAATCTCTGTGGCCATTTTTAAGACTAAGCAGCTCCAGGTCCCTCAGCCTCTCCTCTGGCCAGCCTGATCTAGAGTAGGGTGTCCCGGCCCGTGGCAGAGGCGTTGGACCTGGATGATCCTTGTGGTCCTTTCCAACCCTGACTGATTCTATGACTCTATGATACCTCCTCAGGCAGTGCTCCACTCCCCTCATCATCCTCGTAGCCCTGTGCTGGACTCTCTGCAGCTGCACCAACTCCTTTTCGCCTCTGGTGTTCTCTTTTTTCTTTCCTAGGATGAACTGAAAATGCTTCCCTCTACTTCCCTGGAATTCCAGTACCTGGCAGAAGTAAACCACTTCACTTAATGCCCCCAAATGTTTCAGCCCCGTGTGAAGAGCACAGTCCCCTGCAGCTCCCCTTTCAGTTTAGAAGCAAACCCTGTGTACCTGTGAGCCAGCAAAGCGAACAAGAGATGGAATTTTGCTTGGCAAGTGTAGGCAGCTATAAAACACTGTAGGAACTTCTCCATCTTTGAAGCAAGAGGGTCCTTGGAATGCTTCTATTTACAGTGGAATGTGGTGGAACAGTTCCTGCAGACTGCGGATCCACTGCTGAGATTTCCTATGGCCTGGCTGCTGTGGGAACAGCCAAGGCAGCAGCACTACCTGTTCCTCCCTCGGGACAAGCCTTGGTCCAGCCCCCCCTTGATCTCTGTATGGTTGCCAGACAATGGCAGATCCTTCTAACCACTGCCCAGCTCAGGTGGGGGGTTTCCAAACCATCCAAGTGGTGTAGGAGCATGGAGCCCTGCTGACTTGGGAAGGCTGGTATGAAGCAGGCATCAGATGTGTGCCTACAAAAGTCTATCCCATCATTTCTGTGCCAGTAACCAGATTTAGCATCTTCTAGATGTATCTTTACTGCAAGGTGTTTCAGGGTAACTAGAGGTCACCACATTGACATGGACTCCTAACCCCTCTGAGCCAGGCTGCAGAAACCTCCTGCCTTACTTCAGCCACAGAGCAAACTGTGTTGGTGTAGCTCCAGGAAGCTGTAGGAGCTTGTCCCTGTAGTCTGAGAACTTCAGGGAATGTGTGGAGCATTTGCATGGGCTGAAAAATGAGGATCAGGCTGTGACGAAGCAACAAGCAGGGAAAAGAGCAGAGCAGATGTATCGCTGAGCCTGCTGCTTTAGCAGCTCCCAGCTACTCTCAGGGCAAAACCAGTTCCCAAAAGGAAGGGTCATGAAAAACTCTCTTCACTCTGGCAGCTGACAAAGCACAGGAAAGGCAGAAAGTGTTCATGCCTTGTGCTCAGGGCAGCAAGACTGGAGCCTGCCTGGGTGAAAGCCTCAGCCTAGAATCATACAATCAGTCGGACTTGTAAGAGACCACAAGGATCATCCAGTTCCAGTCCCCTGCCATGCCCAGGGACACCTCACACTAGAGCAGGCTGCCCACAGCCTCATCCAGCCTGGCCTGAAACACCTCCAGGGATGAGGCTGCCACCACCTTCCTGGGCAACCCCTGCCAGACTCTCACCACCCTCATGCTGAAGAACTTCTTCCTAACATCCAGTCTGACTCTCCCCATTTCCAGCTTTGTTCCATTCCCCCCACTCCTATCACTCTCTGACAGCCTCAGAAGTCCCTCCCCAGCTTTCTTGTAGCCCCCTTCAGATCCTGGAAGGCCACAAGAAGGTCACCTGGGAGCCTTCTCCTCTCCAGACTGCACAGCCCCAACTGCCTCAGTCTCTGCTCACAGCAGAGCAGCTCCAGCCCTCTGCTCATCCTCGTGGCCCTTCTCTGGACACCTCCCAGCACCTCCACATCCCTCCTGCTCCAGGGGCTCCAGCACTGGATGCAGTGCTCCAGGTGGGGTCTCAGCAGTGCAGAGCAGCAGAGCAGGATCCTTGCTGTACCCTGCCCTGCTGCCCACACTGCTCTTGCTGCAGCCCAGGCTCTGGTTGCTCTCTGGGCTGCCAGAGCACACTGACAGCTCCTGTTGAACTTCTCCTCCACCAGCATGCCCCAGTCCCTTTGCTCAGGGCTGCTCTCCAGCCAGTCCCTGTCCAGCCTGTGTTGGTGCTTGGGATTGCCTCGACCCAGCTGCAGGACCTTGCACTTGGTCTTGTTGGACTTCCTGAGGTTGGCTTGGGCCCAGCTCTGCAGACTGTCCAGGTCCCTCTGGAGGGATCCTTCCCTCCAGCTGTCAGCAGCACCACACAGCTGCGATGATGAATTTCTCATGGGCTCATCCTAGCTGGTTCTCAGCCCAGGTCCTCTCTGAGCACACACTGAGCAGTGATGCACAGCAGTGCTCATTTGTTGATCTTTGCTCTCATGCTATTTAGTGCAGGGGAAATACCCTGGGTCCACTGCTCCTCCTCTGGCATTGCCACTGTTTAGCTTTCATGGGATGCACAGGGACATGGAAGTGGAAAATAATTGTAGAGACAGAGCCACAAGAAGTCAGGGAGTTGGCTTCCTCCAATATCTTGTCTATTTAGAGCATTGTGTCTGTGGGCATGAAGCCCTCCTGTGGTATCTACACTCCTCTGTTCCCAAAGAGAGCAAGAAAGAGAAGGTTCAGTCCCAAGGAGAGTCCTTTTGGTGCTGGCAGAGTTAGTAGCAGGTGGTTCTTGGACCCTGCTGACAGCCAGTGTGGCCCTGCTACTCCATGCTTGACGTGGGAGAGAAAGGAATGTTGCCGAGGGAAAAGAAAGGGTAAATAAAGCACAGATGAGGAAGAGGAAAGGAAGGAAAGGACCGTTAGCATTTGCTAATTGCAGATTTCTCTTCTCTCCTGCCAGTTGTCTCTTCTGCATTTGGAGTCCTCAGATTTGCCAGCCAAGACTACTAATTGGAATCTGATCCTGTGTCAGCAAAACCTCTGTCTAAGGGCAAGGTAATGAGGTGGAAATGAGTTACCTGGAGCAGACATTGCCCCAGGTTTCCATTTTCACCAGCAAAAACGCTGCAGAGCAGGATTAATTGGCCAGGAGGCAGCTCTGCTGCTGCAGCTCTGCAGGGCTCTGACCCTGTCTGGGGCCTCTACACTGAGCTCCTTCAAGGTGAGGGAGCAAATCTCTTGTCCAGCTCCATCTCGGTCACCTTCAGCAGTGTCCCTGCACAGGACTGTGCACACCTTTGTCCTGTGGCACTGCCACCACAGGCCCCAGCAATGTGGCAGAAAAAAGTGCCCTCAGATCCCGCAGGCTGTGCTGGTTTGAGGCTAATTGGAGTATTTTAATGAGGGAAATCAGAATATAGGCTGTGAAAAGGAAGCAATGCTGATGACTGCTGCACTCACAGGCCTGCTGAGAGGCATCAAAGCAAGGACACAAACGTAGGTAAGACAGTGTGAGAGTCTCTATCTGTGGGAACCAATGTCTGTGTTTTCTCCCTGGGCTTCTGCTGTGTAACCCAACTAATTCTGCTTCCAACCCCCCTTGCCAATCCTCTAAACTCACCTTGCACGTAAGGTAGACTCTGGGATAAGGTAGAGGGATGAAAAGAAGGTGGAAGGGTGGTTGGGAGCCCGTCCTGAGCACTTTGACTGCTGGAAGGGCTGTTGTGTTTCTGCATTGCTTTTCACTTGTGTATTTCTGGCTGCTAATGGCTGCAGAGCAGCCCTGAGGAGGCCACCAAGATGCTGAGAGGGCTGCAGCAGCTCTGCTATGAGCACAGGCTGAGAGTTGGGGCTCTGCAGCCTGGAGAAGAGAAGGCTTCCAGGAGACCTTGGAGTGGCCTTGCAGGATCTGAAGGGGGCTCCAGAAGGGCTGGAGAGGGACTACTGAGAAGGTCTTGTCATGACAGGAAGAGGAGGAATGGGTTTGAAGTGTCAGAGGGGAGATTGAAAGTGGCTGTTAGGAAGAAGTTGTTTGCAGTGAGGGTAGTGAGACACTGGCACAGGTTGCCCAGGGAGGTTGTGGAGTTGCCAACCCTGGAGGTGTTGAAGCCAAGCCTGGCTGGGGCACTTAGTGCCATGGTCTGGTTGATTGGCCAGGTCTGGGTGCTAGGTTGGGCTGGCTGAGCTTGGAGCTCTCTTCCAGCCTGCTTGATTCTATGATTCTGACTGGAGGAGAAACTTCTTTCCTTTGAGGTTGAGGGACTCAACCATCCCTTGAGGCTGATGGTCGAGGTTGATGGACAGGCTGCCCACAGAGGTCATGGAGGTTCTCCAGAGGCTTTTGAAATGCATCTGGGCACATTTTTGCACAACCTAGTCTAGGCAAATCTGCTTTATCACAGGTCTTGGACTAGAAGATGTGCAGAGGTTCCTTCCAACCCCCCCCATCCTGTGGTGCTGTGAGCTCTGCACTACAGAGGTGCAAGGAATCTTTCTGTTTTCTTCCCTGCAGACACAAGTCTCTGCAGGGTTAGCCTCAAATAGTTCTAGGATTTTACAGCTCTGATCTGAGCCCGAGAGAGCAAACATCACACAGACAAATCTCTTTGGAAGTACCCTAAGGAGCCATTGGCTGAGCTAGTTTCCACTTGGAGGCCAGTGTGAGTGTGGGGCAGGTGTGAATGCAGGCCTTGTATCCCAGAATGAGGAACAGGCAATGCTGCTCATCAAAAAGCAATATATGGCACACAGCACTTGCAGATTCTGTCATGTGTTGAACCAGATTGGAACAACAAAATAGAGCAAACAAACAAGGAAGGAGGAAGAACAGAAAAACTACTGTAGGGTTCAGCAACCTGTAGGATGAAAGGGATGCCCTCCCCTTTCATCACACTGCCCACTGCAACCTGCTTGCTCAGTGGCTGCCAGGAAACTGTGGCTTGAGAGCTGGCCAAGCCTTTACAGAGAAGGAGAGTTTTATCTGGCCAGCCAGGCTCTGAGACTGTCAGTCCTTGGTGCTAACAGATCACCCGGCGAATGTGCACACAGACACACAGCGCAGCTTGCGGGGCAGCCTCGTGCTGGGCTGCAGTCCTAAGCACATCAAATCCCCTGTTCAAAAAAACAAAGGTTTCTTCTCAGGGGTGGTTGTTTCTCAGGGTCTGTCAAGCCAAAGTCAGCTACAAATGGTTGCCATCCTACAAAGGGGTTGAAGGGTTGGCTGGAATGTTTGTTCTTCACAGAGAGAGTGACTGGCCTTGGTATGGGCTGCCCAGGGAGGTGTGGAGCCGCCTCCGTCTCTGGAGGTGTTGAAGCCAAGCCTGGACGAGGCACTTAGTGCAGGACAGGGCTGGGTGCTAGGTTGGGCTGGGTGAGCTTAGAATCATAGAATCATGGAATTAACCAGGTTGGAAGTGACCTTTAAGCTCATCCAGGGGGGGGTTGGACTGGATGATCTCTTTGGGTCCCTTCCAAATGCTGACATCCTGTGAGCCTGTGACTTGGTGATCCTGAGGGTCTTTTCCAACCTCTATGTTTCTGTGATGACTCTGTGACAAGGACAGTGCCGTGGCCCAACGGGTGCTGCCTCTCTAGATAGCATAAGCACCTCAAGCAGTGTCCCTCTCCTTTTATTAACAGCAGCTAGATCTGGGCAGTTCTAAAGCTCCTGTCAGCATTCTCTATCTTCTGAACACATTTAATATATTGAGTGGGAATATCTCAAAAGATAAAGACAAAAGAGTCCAGCCCTCCAGAACAAGGATACTTTCCTACCACTCAGTGCTGAGGCAGCAGGAGTCGTTTTTCACTTGCTCCTGCCTGGCAGTTCAATCTTTTCAGGCAGCAAGTCTCCCTTAAGCGGTGCTGGCTGGCAGGCTGCTGGGGCTCTGCAGCACACTTAATCTACACCAGCAGAGACAACTTGGAGTCCAGTGAATGCTGCTCCTATCCAAATCTCTTCCCCAGCACACAGCTACAGCAGTGCAATGTGAAAAGCAGAGTTGTCTGAAGAGATCAATTGCAACATTTTGCAGGGTTCCCATAGGAGCCAATGGCTTTGGCTGCTCTTTCATGTTTGCCTCTCCCAGATGCGACTGCACATGACTGCAGCCCTCTCTCAAAAGCTCCACTTCTCAGATGGTATTTCTAGGTCTGGCTTATCTTTGCATCCTGCACTTCTCTAACTTTAACTCCTTCTTGCTTTTTTATTTTTAGTGTGTTTGCCTTGGCTTTTTGTTTGTTTGTTTGCTTGGTTTTGTTGGGTTGGGTTTTTTGGGGGGGGCGGTGAGTTTTGTTGGTTGCTTTTGGGTTTGGGTTGGGGTTTCTGTTTGTTTTGAGGGTTTGACAGAATCACAGAAGTATTGAGGCTGGCATAGACCTCTGAGATCAACAAGTCCAGCCTATGAGCTAACACCACCACATCACCCAGACCATGTCATGAAGTGCCACATCTAATCCTTCTTTGAACACGTCCAGGGATGGTGACACCACTACCTCCTCCCTGGGCAACTCATTCCATTCAGTTTGTTTGTTTTGTTGGTTTTTGTTTGGGTTTTCATGTTTGGTTGTTGGTTCTTTTCTCCATTAGACAGCTGCTCTGAATTAATCTAAAGGGAAAAACCCTTCTTTTCTCTGCTTTAATTATGTTCAACTGATGTTCTTGATTTGCCTTCTGCCTCAAAACACTGTCAGTGCTGTTTTCAATCTCTGTAATTCTCCCAATACTTATCATAGAATCACAGACTCAAGCAGGCTGGAAGAGAGCTCCAAGCTCATCCAGCCCAACCTAGCACCCAGCCCTGGCCAATCAACCAGACCATGGCACTAAGTGCCCCAGCCAGGCTTGGCTTCAACACCTCCAGGCACAGCCACTCCACCACCTCCCTGGGCAGCCCATTCCAATGCCAATCACTCTCTCTGACAACAACTTCCTCCTAACATCCAGCCTAGACCTGCCCTGGCACAGCTTGAGGCTGTGTCCCCTTGTTCTGTTGCTGGGTGCCTGGCAGCAGAGCCCAACCCCAGCTGGATACAACCTCCCTTCAGGGAGCTGTAGAGAGTAATGAGGTCACTCCAGGCTGCACACCCCCAGCCCCCTCAGCCTCCCTCACAGGGCTTACTTCTTGTATCATCTCTTTTCCCCTCACCTGGCAGCTGTAGATGATGCACACTTTTGCAGAGGCAGCATTTGCATTTCTGAGGCACTTATGATGGGATCTGAACAGTCAGCAGCTAATAAAACAGCCTGTTTTGGCTAATGATCAGTGCAGAGAGGCCATGTGGGGACACGAGGGGCACTGGGGAATTTTCACTCCTTATGGATTTGGAAAAGCAATGGAAAAAGTGGGCAAGCACTTATTTGAAGTAGGCTGTGATGGATGAGGTGACACTGGGAGGAGCTGACAGCGCTGTGTCATCTCCATTGTGACAACTCTGGAGGGAGGACCGAAGGAGGGGAGCAGCCCAGGAGATGAGTCTCAGATGTGTTTGGTATTCTCTGCAGAGGATTAACTCAGCCTGCTCCGAAGGGGGTGAGTTTCCTCCAGAGAAGGTTTTACCACCTCCAGAAGCACGGCGGCGGCTGCCGGTGCCAATTCAGCTCCTTTGTTCCCGTCTGCTCTCACCTTACTGTTTTTCCGTGCCACTCCCAACAGAATCATTTCCTTAGCCCAGAAGGCAAAGATCCTTCTTTCTTCATTTAGGGCCTGATTCAAATCCCATTTAAGTAAATGGAAAGACTGCCAGTGACTTTAGTGGGCTTCGGACCAGTCCTCACATTCCTCCTGGATAGACTTTTCCTGAATGATGCACACAGAAATAATGTCAGTGTGGCAGAGCCCAGAGAAGGAACAGTGCAGGAGGCCCAGCCCACATGGAGAAGCTGCCTGGGCACAGATACAGGACAGTTGCTACTCCTCCATAGCTCTGTGTAGATACCTTCTAGTTTGGAAAGAATGCGATGGCATCCTGGGCTGGATGGGATGAACTCCAGGAGCAGTGTGGCCAGCAGGACAGGGAGGTTCTTCTGCCCCTGTGCTCAGCACTGCTCAGGCCACAGCTTGAGTGCTGTGTCCAGTTCTGGGCGCCTCAATTCCAGAGAGATGTTGAGGTGCTGGAAGGTGCCCAGAGAAGGGCAGCAAGGCTGGGGAGGGGCCTGGAGCACAGCCCTGTGAGGAGAGGCTGAGGGAGCTGGGGGTGTGCAGCCTGCAGAAGAGGAGGCTCAGGGCAGAGCTCATTGCTGTCTGCAGCTCCCTGAAGGGAGGCTGTAGCCAGGTGGGGTTGGGCTCTGCTGCCAGGCACCCAGGGACAGAACAAGAAGACACAGCAGGTCCAGGCTGGATGTTAGGAGGAAGTTGTTGTCAGAGAGAGTGATTGGCATTGGAATGGGCTGCCCAGGGAGGTGGTGGAGTGGCTGTCCCTGGAGGTGTTGAAGCCAAGCCTGGCTGGGGCACTTAGTGCCATGGTCTGGTTGATTGGGCAGGGCTGGGTGCTAGGTTGGGCTGGCTGAGCTTGGAGCTCTCTTCCAACCTGCTTGGTTCTGTGATTTCTCTTGCACCTCTCAAGTGTCAGCCAGCTACAGCTACCCTGGCCACCAGTCTAAGCAGGAGAGACTCCTGATGGGTCTTAGTGGATTCCTGCAGACTTTTTTGCTGGTTTGTGTTTGTTTGTTTCTCATCCTCCATGGGCTCACTCTCTTTTGAACACCTTAATGGTAAAGTAGCAAACGTGGGAGAAGCCTGCACTAAAGGGAAAATTTGCTCAACAGCCACCAGGCTCTGCCTTCTGCAGTGCTTACTGGGGCTTGAGAGCACCTGCACCTCTATGGCTTGCTCCAGCAAATGCCTGTGTGTGCCTCAGTCCATCCTTTCTCCATAGCAGGAGGTCCAGGTCATTACCTCTGCTCCTGCTGCAATCACAAGGGATTTGGGACTGTGAAGAGGAGTGGAGCACTGTGTCCAAACACAGGCAATTCCACCTCCAGTCAAAGAGGACAGAAACCCATCAAAGCAACACCGGGAGGTACTACTGGGCAGGTGACAGGAGGCTGCTAGCAAGAATCATTATGCACGAGCAGGTAGGAAGAATCTGAGTACAGCCCTAGAAAGTAGAAGAACCAAACCCTCTGTTAGGCTTTGGTCTTTATTTCTGGAGAAGAAGTTTTGTAGGCTTTAGTTGGGATCAGCCTTTAATATTGTGCAGCCCTAATGATTTGGACTGTAGAAGTGGAAACTTGAGGCTCCATCCACCATGACCTGAGTGCTACGTTTCGAGCAGGAGGAGGGAGCTGAACTCTGCACTTACTTCCTAAGCAACTTCCTTACTATAGAACTACTTCGAGATTCAGTAACACTGCAAACACATTGATTTATTAGAAACAACCAATTCACTGTAAAGCAAACCCATCTCCTGCTAGAATTCTTGCTCAAGCCTCCATCAATTCACACTTTATCCTTATGACTTTTTACACTGGTTCATAGTTGTGCAAAAATGAATGTTCCTGATCTATTGTTTCTTCCTCTTGGGAAAGCAATGTGGTTGGTGTTGTTCTCAGCTTAGTTTGCATACTGTTCCGCTCACTCCTGCTTCAAAAACTGCCCAGTGGTTGATGAAGAAAGTAGAAGAAATTGTGAACTCCTCAAAGACAGCCCCACAACCATCATCACTGTCTATGTTTGGTGCTGAAGGGAAGGCAGTCATCTTGTAAGAGAGCTGTAACAGGTAGGTATAAGTAGCTATAACATAAGCCATCTCTGGTGACTGCCAGGTCACTGATACTGAACACCCTTTACAAGCAAATACCAGGTCAGCAGCGTTGATGTCGAGGTGGAGCCTGTGATGAACCTGTATAAGAGCTGATTTCATTTATCTTATGGCAGGGACTCGCTTTTCTCCCACACACCTGAGTGGCTTCTGATTCTCCTGCTGCTTTATGCTTGTACAGTGCGCAACAGGAGCAATTTACTGCTTAAATGTTTGTGCTTTATGGTTATAGAAAACAAAACAACAAGGAAATTGTTCCTGAACCAATTTCCAAGGGCAAGGAGCCAAGGGAAAATAAGTCAGTTCCAAAGACACTTTGAGGACATTGCTGGTTTAATTTGAAATGATTTGTCTTCTCCTTCCATTTCAGAGTCACACTTCACAAAGCTCCTCTTTACCTGCGCAGAAATTCTTGGCATATAGAATCACAGAATCAGTCAGGGCTGGAAGGGACCACAAGGACCAGCCAGCTCCAATTCCCTTGCCATGCCCATAGACACCTCACACTAGAGCAAGCTGGCCACAGCCACATCAAGCCTGGCCTGAAACACCTCCAGGAAGGAGGCTTCCACCACCTCCCTGGGCAACTCCTGCCAGGCTCTCACCACCCTCATGATGAACAACGTCTTCCTAACATCCAGGCTGAATCTCCCCACCTCCACCTTTGCTCCACTCCCCCCAGTCCTATCGCTCCCTGACAGCCTAAGGAGTCCCTCCCCAGCTTTCTTGCAGCCCCCTTCAGATCCTGCAAGGCCACAAGAAGGTCATCTGGAAGCCTTCTCCTCTCCAGACTGAATAATCCCAAGTCCCTCAGTTTCTCTTCATAGCAGAGCAGCTCCAGCTCTGCTCATCCTCATGGCCCTTCTCTTGTCCCAGGGGCTCCAGCACAGGATGCAGTACTCCAGGTGGGGTCTCAGCAGTGCAGAGTAGTATATGCTGAACACTTAGGAGTGAGGAGTCACACATCAGATTCGAGCAGCAAACAGAGAGTCATGTATCTAGGACAAGAAGAAATGCTGAAGATTTCCACCTGACTTGACTGCCACCTGTTGACATCAGAAATCTCAGGTGCCAGAGGGAGGGCCACAGCGTTTCCTCCAAACATGGCTTGCTTCTCCCAGCCGAGATCTCATCCACTGGCTTCAAGGGACCATGGTCAGGAACGTACCCCCTGTGTTCTGCTTCATCAAACAGCACTCCTATCCATACTGCCTACAGAAATAGCCTTCACTTCTCATCTCCATCTGCTGATTAATACTTTGGAATCCTTTCTTTCTGTATTTTTGCTATGCTCCTGCCTCTGTGGCATAAGAAGCACCCCTGGCTTCTCTGCCTCCTCACCAAAAAGCAAGCTCCTCATCATCTTCCAGTAAGATGTTTGAAGTAGCAGTGCTGAAGTTCTACCTTTCATCACCCACTTAGGTACTTGCCAGAAATTATTCTTGCTTTACTCAGCATTTATTTGCTCTTTTTTCAGGTAGCATTGATCTTGGTAGCTCTTCTGAGAAGTAATCATTTGACTTTCTTACTCTGAAAGTCATCTGGACTGCTTTGTCACCCTACAGCTTCTACCTTCTTTAGCCAATCTAGAAATTCTTTGTTCCCCCTGCATTGTTCAGGATTCTTTTTGTCCACTTGTTCCTCATAGCAGTTTTTGCTCAGCCTGCAGCTCTGTGGTGTCTCACAAAGCTGTTCTCTTCTGTCTGTGCTGTATCCCTGTGACTCATCTTGCTAGCACTGTGTTTTCCACATTTTGCTACTAGCAATCTCTTCTGTGCTCTGCTAAGCCTGGACTGGGCTCTTAGTGCCATGGTCTGGTTGATTGGACAGGGCTGGGTGCTAGGTTGGGCTGGATGAGCTTGGAGCTCTCTTCCAACCTGTTTGATTCTATGAATCACACTCAACAGATTATCCCAAGCCAATAATCCTGTTTCATGCCCTGATGCTGACAACCCTGCCTCTGACTGCCATGGCTGCTCCTTAGCTCTTGCAGTCAGGATGAAGCATCAGCACTTTGCCCCTTGTCCTCCTTGCACATGGTGCTCAGCTCCAGGCAGAGGCTGCTGCTCAGCTGCTGGATTGCCTGCTTGGGATCTCAGTTCCATGACCCTGTGCTGCAGCTGGGGCTAAACTTTCCCTAGATCCCCAGCATTTATTTTCTTGTATGTTCAAAGTCTGTTGATCAGACTCAGGACTATCCTTTCAGGTTAGGGACAAAACAAACACCAACATCAAATCCAAGTCTGCAAAAACAGGCAGGAAGAAGTTCTACACAGAAAGAGTGATTGGCATTGGAATGGGCTGCCCAGGGAGGTGATGGAGTCCCCATCCCTGGAGGTGTTTAAGAGGAGGCTGCATGAGGCACTTGGTGCCAGGGGGTAGTTAATCAGAAGGATTAGGTAGCAGTAGCTATCGCCTTTCACTCTGGGTTCTAACATGATAGTGGTGACTTGGAGCGGCAAATGCATTTTTTCTGTATCCAGCTACCTCTGAGACAAGAGGTCTGCAGCATACCTTAGAGCAGCAAGCGAGCAGACATCTGAGACAAACAACCGCCAGCAATTCAGGTATGCCTCATATTGCCTTGGGGCCAGCAGGTAAGATAAATGACCTCTTGATGCCTGTCATGCTGCTCCTATTTGTGAAATGAATGCATTATGACATGTCTTGTGGCCACCTTCTCGAGGGGTCCTCTGCACTTGTGTTAGCAGCCTTCTGTTGACATCTGTTAGGGGGATATGGTCTGGCTCCAGCCAAGCATGCCAGAGGGTATTCCAGTTCCTTGTTAGAGAAGTTCAAGGCTGAGGAAGAGTGATGCTTTTTAACTCACTAATTGAGGGTTCTTAGTGCCAAGAGCTAGGCTAACTCAGCAGGCAGCTGCAAGATTCACATGTGCTATCATACTCCCTGCAAACAAACCTCTGTCTTGGGCTCCTGAAACTAGCACTCAGTGTTCAGCTAAGCGGCAATAAATCACAGAATCATAGGACAGAACCACAGAACCTTAAAGGTTGGAAGGAACCTCCATAAATCATCGAGTCCAACCTCCCTGCTAAGGCAGGCTCCCCTAGGGCAGTTTGCGCAGGAACACATCCAGGTAAGTATTGAAAGTGTCCAGAGAAGGAGACCACAACCTCTTTGGGCAGCCTGCTCCAGGGCTCTGGCACTCTCACTGTAGAATCATAGAATCACAGAATCAATCAGGTTGGAAGAGACCTCCAGGCTCACCCAGCCCAACCTAGCACCCAGCCCTGGCCAATCAACCGGACCATGGCACTAAGTGCCCCAGCCAGGCTTGGCTTCAGCACCTCCTGGCACGGCGACTCCACCACCTCCCTGGGCAGCCCATTCCAATGCCAATCACTCTCTCTGCCAACAACTTCCTCCTAACATCCATCCTGGACCTGCCCTGGCACAGCTTGAGGCTGTGTCCCCTTGTTCTGCTGCTGGTTGCCTGGCAGCAGAGCCCAACCCCACCTGGCTACAGCCTCCTCTCACGTAGCTGCAGACAATGAGGTCGAATGTTTCACGTTGAATTAAATGCTTTCATGCATTTCAGTTGCAACACTGTTTGCTCCCCTCTGGGGAAACGTAGAACAAAGCAGTCTGGCTGAGATCTGAGAGTAAGGTCTGGACAGGCTGAACTGAGTTGCTTGGTTTCATGGTCCGGCCCTTGGCTAGCAGCTCAGGGGTAAGGGTTATACTCAAGCTTATTTCCTGGAGTGAACTGCTGCTTTTGAAAGGAGGAAGCTGCTGAACAGACACAGCTTGTGCCATCTCTTGGGAGGAATCTTCTGCTGCCCACCTGGGTGTTGCTAGATGCTCACCCAGGCAACTCATTGGCACTGCTCTTGTGTATCAGACTGGCAGCACTAGGTACAAATGCTGCCTGTGTTCTGCAGTCAGCCCTACCCTGATCGCTTCCAAAAGGACTGAATCCCTGTGGCTGCTCCAGTTTAATGCTCTCTTCCGGTCCTTCAGGTCCGAGCTAATGCCTCTGTGTGGCTGCTGCTCCCAAACCCCGCGGCTCTGAGTGAGCTGGGGTCTCTTGCCCCCAGAAGGGAGGCAAAGGCACACACACCTTAGTGCAGCTTATTAGTTTAAGAAGGTTTGGGGATTTTTTGCAATGGCTTTTGTCAATCCTCTTCCTGTGTCCTAATATCCTCACTGCTGGTGGGGTCAGCCAGCTCCTCCTCGCACCGCTATCCCTTTGGCAAATGGACCTTTTTTGTCACTGTGATAAGAAGACTTTAGACATTTAGCTGTCTCTGCCAGTTCCTAAACCAAGGCTTTCTGATGCTTTGCTCTATCTTTCCTAGAGCAAAAAGCAGAGTGAAGAAAATCCTTCTGAGTTTCTGAAGCATTCCCATTCTTAGCTCTCCTGTGCAAATGCTGCCACCTCCTTCTTAATTCCACAGCTTCTGCCTCAGGGAATTTATTTTGGACTGTCTTTCCCTTCTTGCCAAACAGTTCACTCCTTCCAAACAAAACAATCTCCCTCCATGACCTCTGCAGTCAGGACATCAGCCTTCTCCGAGCAGCAGTGCTCTTTGCTCGCTAACTGCTCTCCTGCTCTGCTCCGTTCAGAGTCTGCCTTGCTTCCCAGGCAGTTGCCAGCACCCTTCCAAGAGCAATTAGAAAGTCAGAAAGAGTTAGCAGCATTTCACATGCTAGGAAGGCCTTAATGGATCAGAACTACTCTGAGCCATGCTACCCTCACAGTTTGAGCCAGAAAAGCTTTCGAGTGTGTGTTTGAGTAGTGCAGTTCTCTGTCAGTCACAAGAACATGCTTCAGTATTTGCATGTCCTGTTAACAGCCTTAAATAACCTAACACCCAATCCCTGACTTGTTAACAACTTCCTTGGAATTACAAGCCATGAATCAATCCCTGTGTTTAGGTAATCATGCCACTAACCTTGACAAGAAGAAAACAGGAGGCAGAGCAAGAGGGACAGGAGGTCCCCAAAGGCTTTGCTGCTGAAGAAGGTGACACCAGTAGTGCTTTGGGTGTGAGATAGTGCAGTGAAATGAAAGCACTACAGAGCTGCAGCCTTTTTCACACCTTGTTTCACAGATTAAGCTGAGCCCAGCTGAAGCCAGTCCTGTTCTCAGGTAAGAGCACAGACACAGACCACTGTGCAAATGTAAAGGGGGACTGAGTTGCATTGCTCCAGGCTTTGCTCATAGGTGAGCGCTTAGCGAAGGCAGATGAGCAGAGGTATATGCGATGGCAAAGCTGAATGAATTACTTATTTATGGACCTGTTCCTCCCCTGCTTTTGGTTGGTTGGTTGTATTTTATTGCTAGCAAAGCAGGAAACAGCAAAGTGGAAAAAGTAGCATCTAGCTAAGTGATAACCAACAGGGACTATGCAGGGAGAGCGCAGAGGAAAGCACTTCACTGCTCGGGCCTGAGCAGAGGCTTTTCCCCTCCTCTCTCTTTGGAGATGTATCCCTGGATCTGAATGCAGAGTTGTGGGCCCCGCACCGAGGTCATCAGGAGCTCCTGGTAAGGCCTTGGTATTCATTCCCAGGTTTCCTCAGTGATGGGATTGGGTAGGAGCTCCCATTGCCCAGTCTGCTGTCACCACAGCTGTTGGCATCCACAGTATGTTTGTTCCAGACATGTCCTGGCCAGTTCTGGACTCCTTGAAGGTCAACAGTATTTTTTTCATAGTTTCACCTCCCATTCCCCTAAGCACACCAAAGGCTTCTCTGTTGTTTGGTGCAGGTTGCTGATCATATTTCACCTACTACAGCAAAAGTTCAGTTCACACTCGTGGACTTACAGTAAGAACAAAGTTAAGTAGATCTAATCCGTGCTAGCAGTAGAGGTGTTTGCTGCTGGGTAGCCACAGGCTCTTGTGGCTATTTAGTGTTTATGAGCATAGCCTCTGGGTGGAGGCTGTAAGTGTGCAGAAGCAGGATGTCTCAGCCTGCCCAGACTTATGGCAGAAGTGGATAAGAGCTGTGCATCTGGAGTGAGGATTTGTTTAGATCCTCAGCTGCCTTTTCCTACAGCTCTCTTGATGCCTGCAAGAATCAGTTTCTCACTCCTCTTGAGAAGGAAGTTTGGTAGCAAAAGCAACTTTGTGTTCTGCAGTTTGTCCCTTCTGCTTGCAAACTGCAGGTGACATGAAGTAAGAGGTTTGTGTTTTCCATCTCTTCAGAGCTTTGGTGGCAAAATCACAAGAAAGCAAAAGCCCTGGAGAAGCAAACCTGCCATGCCATCCAGCAGCAGCAGGGGAGAATGCCAGCCTGAGCCCACAGATTGCACAAAAATAATGAATAGGAGCTTTCAGAATGCCAGCAGCCACACACTGCTGCCAACTGATCACCATTCTTTGTGCTGTTGGGACATTTCAGCAATCTGCTGGAAGATGAGGAGAGCAGCAGTGAGTGGAGCTGGTGAGGGTTGTGTTGCTTTGTGCATGTCCTATAAGCTGAGCCACCTGCAGTAGTGACAATTCATAATATTTCTATTACCTGGAGTCACCCACACCACCCTGGGCCTTCTGATGGTTTTATCTGCTAAGGACCAGCACAAGGGTTAACCAAAGTCCAGAGAATGTCTTTTGAGTCCAGCATTGCTAAGTTTGCAGATGACACCAAGCTAGGAGCAGTGTGGAGCTGTAAGAGGGGAGGAGAGCCCTGCAGAGGGACCTGGCCAGGCTGGATGGGTGAGCAGAGGCCAAGGGGATGAGACTGAACAAGGCCAAGTGCAGGGTTCTACACTTTGGCCACAACAACCCCAAGCAGCACTACAGGCTGGGGACAGAGTGGCTGAGAGCAGCCAGGCAGAGAGGGACCTGGGGGTGCTGGGAGAGAGGAGCTGAAGATGAGACAGCAGTGCCCAGGTGGGCAGCAGAGCCAATGGCATCCTGGGCTGGCTCAGGAGCAGTGTGGGCAGCAGGACAAGGGAGGTTCTTCTGCCCCTGTGCTCAGCACTGCTCAGG
>WAAF01006355.1:393392-437987 GCA_013400475.1 Tricholaema leucomelas | reverse complement strand
AGGAGGAAGTTGTTGGCAGAGAGAGTGATTGGCATTGGAATGGGCTGCCCAGGGAGGTGGTGGAGTGGCTGTGCCTGGAGGTGTTGAAGCCAAGCCTGGCTGGGGCACTTAGTGCCATGGTCTGGTTGGTTGGGCAGGGCTGGGTGCTAGGTTGGGCTGGCTGAGCTTGGAGGTCTCTTCCAACCTGCTTGGTTCTATGACTCTGATTCATTTTAGAGAAGACATCCAAAGATTTTCTGGCCACTAACTGTCTGTGTGTGGAGTTTGTCTGCCCTGCAAACTCTGCTAACCTTGCACAGCAAATGCAGTTAGACTCTCCACTACAAGTCCACGATTTCTTTAGAGCTCATATCCCCTCCAGTCTTTTTGATGTAGAGGGTGAGAGGAAAGGCCTGAAGAATTGTTTTAAAGCCACTTTGCATTTAGACCAGGTAATGAAATTCAGATCTGCTGCAGTGCTGTGCTGTGGCCAAGTACAGTCTTTAGAGATGGAAGTGACAAGGCAAATAAAATCTTTTCCTTGCCTCAGCTCTATTGCATGTAAACATTTGCATTCCAGTCTGTGCTTCCCAGCTCTGCTGTGTGCTAATGCCTCTGCTCATGATTTCCCATCTTTGACACCATCATGAAGCTTCTCTGCATGCAGTCCTTTGCTCACCCTGCCAATCCCACACTCAACAGAAGCCCAACAGACCAGGCTGTTCTCTGCATATCCTCAGAGCTTTGCTTGACTGGGGGTGCTTGCTTCTTTGTTCTTGATTGAAATTCAGAGACAAACTTTGTGTGTGTCACTTGTGGAGATCTTGTTGTGTTTCATTTAATTAAAAAATAAGTTAATTAAAAACTCCATTGCCTATGAACCAACTCTCCTGGATCTAAGCTGGGACACAGGGGTTTGCCACAAGGAGAGAGCCAGCAGACCCAGTTGTATCCAAGCACTCTTCAGGGAGCCAGGCTCCTCTGAGAGGTGTCCTATGGTAGGACAAGGGGCAGTGGGTGCAGACTGGAATATAGCAGCTTCCACGGAAGCATTAGGACAAACTTTGTCACTGTGAGGGTGACAGAGCCCTGGAGCAGGCTGCCAGAGAGGTTGTAGAGTCTCCTCCTCCTGCGACATTCCAAACCCACCTGGAGGCTTTCTTGTGTGACCTGCCCTAGGTGATCCTGATCTAGCAGGGGGGTTGGGTGGACTACCTGACCATTAGAGTTCCTCCCCAGTCCCTACTGTTCTGTGGTTCTGTGGAGCTGGTCCTTGTTTAATGAAAGACTACAGGGATGCTCTTTCAGTGCAGGAGAGCACTGTGTCTGGCACAGCTCACGTGCGAGCATCAGCGGAGTTACGACATCTGAGGGGTCACAGAACCCCTCCTTGCTGTCTCTAGGTCTATGCCTTCTCTCTTTTAAGAATGCTACTGAAAGGTAGTACATGTGGTCTATCAACCAGTTTGCATTCCAGTGCCCCTGTGATCTCCTTGGGATGCCTGCTTTGTGACTCCAGCAGTGTGTTTTGTCCACTTGGGAGCCATCCAGTGAGATCTGCTCTAGATGACCCTACTCTGGCACGGAGGGCTGGGCTGGGTGATCAGAGTTTAGATTGGACACCGGGAAAAAGTTTTTCCTGGAGAGGGTGGTCAGGGAGTGGAATGAGCTGCCCAGGGAGGTGGTGGAGTCACCCAGCCTGGATGTGTTTAAGGCTGGTTTGGGTGTGGTGCTTGGGGCTATGGTTTAACGTGAATCTTGTAGAGCAGGGTTCTGGGTTGGACTTGGTGCTCCTGAGGGGCTGTGCCAACCTTAGATGGAATAGAAACATCTTTTAAGGTCCCTTCCAGTCTCTAACATTCTATGATTCTGCCAGCAGGGACCTCAGTGACAAGAAGATGCTCAGGGACTTGGTGAGAACTGAATTTTAAGGTAGACCAAGACACATTGAAGATGCTCTTTGGGCCACAGCTCTGGAGGCTCTTCTGGGCCACAGTCTCTGGTATCTGAAGATGCCAGTGTGGTATGCCAGTCTCTGGTACTTGGAGATGCCAGTGTGTTGCCAGCAGGTGCAAGAGAGAGCACTTGCAGGCTGTCACCATTTGAGACGCTGCAGCTCGGCACAGGCACATGGCCGCAGCCACCAAAGGGCGAAGGCTGGAAAAGACCTTTCAGATGAACGATGCTTGGCAGTCCCCAGTGGCTGCAGCAGGCCAGGGCAGCAACATCTGATCCTATGGCAGGCAGCTGCAGGCTATGGCTGAACTCTGACCTGTTCCTTTCCTATTAGGCATTCTCTGTGCACAAGTGATTAAACCCAGGAGGCTGTGCACACACCTGAATGCCCAGGGGCTGTGCAGATGAGACCCAAATCCCTCCAACTTAGTCACCACATTCCACCAATGCTATGAGTTCTGTTTCCTTCATGCCAATATGGGGTTTATGCATCTTGGATTTCTTAAAGCTGTGTATGTCTGCTTTGGATCAAAACAGGAAAAAAAATCTAAGCTTTCCAAGAAAGATCCTTCAAAGTCTCTGCTTTGAGGTATAAGAGACGAGGTAACCCAAAAGGGGGGGAGGTGGGAGGAGATGATTAATTAAAAAGGTCAAATGAAATAAAAAGTAGGTAGCCTCTTCCAGGCTAACCCAAGAAAAATCAGCCCAAGGCTGCAGATCTGATACCCTCTGAGTTTTCAGTTCAACTTTGGAGCCTCAAACATGAGGAGTTCAATGTGCTACAGATCAATGCTTCCTTGCTCATCCAGTCCAGACTTTCTGAATAGACAGCCACAGCCTGAGACCAGTGAGATACAGGTTCTGCTTTGGGGTTTTGAATTTTGGTTGGGTCTTTTTTTGTTCATTTTTTGTTTGCTTGTTTTTTCATTTTCCAACCAAAACCAATGCAGATTTCACTCAACTGAAACATTAAACAAAACTAAAAAAGAAAGAGTAAGGATATCAATTATGTATTAAAAAACAATTACCAATTTTATATGCCATAGAACCACAGAATCAAGCAGGTTGGAAGAGACCTCCAAGCTCACCCAGCCCAACCTAGCACCCAGACCCATCCAATCAACCAGACCATGGCACTAAGTGCCCCAGCCAGGCTTGGCTTCAACACCTCCAGGCACAGCCACTCCACCACCTCCCTGGGCAGCCCATTCCAATGCCAATCACTCTCTCTGACAACAACTTCCTCCTAACATCCAGCCTAGACTTCCCCTGGCACAGCTTGAGGCTGTGTCCCCTTCTTCTGGTGCTGGGTGCCTGGCAGCAGAGCCCAACCCCACCTGGCTACAGCCTCCCTTCAGGGAGCTGCAGACAGCAATGAGCTCTGCCCTGAGCCTCCTCTTCTGCAGGCTGCACACCCCCAGCTCCCTCAGCCTCTCCTCACAGGGCTGTGCTCCAGGCCCCTCCCCAGCCTTGTTGCCCTTCTCCAAACACCTTCCAGCACCTCAAAATCTCTCTTGAATTGAGGAGCCCAGAACTGGACACAGCACTCAAGGTGTGGCCTGAGCAGTGCTGAACACAGGGGCAGAAGAACCTCCCTTGTCCTGCTGGCCACACTGCTCCTGAGCCAGCCCAGGATGCCATTGGCTCTGCTGCCCACCTGGGCACTGCTGTCTCATCTTCAGCTCCTCTGTCCCAGCACCTCCAGGTCCCTTTCTGCCTGGCTGCTCTCAGCCACTCTGTCCCCAGCCTGTAGTGCTGCTTGGGGTTGTTGTGGCCAAAGTACAGAACCTTGCACTTGGCCTTGTTCAATCTCATCCCATTGGCCTCTGCCCACCCATCCAGCCTGGCCAGGTCCCTCTGCAGGGCTCTCCTCCCCCCCCACAGATCCACAGCTGTTCCTAGCTTGGTGTCATCTGCAAACTTAGTGATACTGAACTCAATCCCCTGGTCCAGATCATCGATAAAGATACAGAACATGCAGAGAGAACTCTTCCCTTTAAAATTTGCTCTGTTTTCTGATGCCTTAACCACATCAATGTTTTCAGTGGAGTAAAATATTTGATTCTATCTGTAGTTATTCTTCTGCTCGTTTGATTATCTAAACATTCTCAGTGTATACACTCTCTGGAATCAAACATTCTGCAGCCATGCCCCTTCAGCCCAGCACTGCTGCTGCACCTGCCAGCATCAGCAGCTAGGAGAATCTGTGAACACTTGTAACAGTGCAGCATTGGAGCTCTGGCTCCATCCCAAGGTCAGGATGACTTGGCAGAGATGTTTGGATACTTTGAGTGATCCTTTGCCTTTGCATCCCGGTCTGAGGGGCAGCTGGGAGAAGGGGTAGGCTTGTGGGGGAAGAGATGTGGCATCACCACACTGCCACTGTGATGAGCACTCTCTCTGAGGCCCTCTGTGTCCCTGGGGGGTTGCCATGGGATCATGTGTGGTGCTGGCTGACCTGGGGTGGGGAAGGAAGAGAAGGTCCAAGGTCCTTTCACACAGCCCTCCTGCCTCTGGTGAGTGAGACTGAGCCAGGGCCCAGGCAGTGCAGGAACACTTCCATGTAAGCACAGCTGCAGCAGCCTGCACTGCTTAGGCTGCTGCTGAGGAGGAGGAGAGGTGAAGTGGCAAGTGAAAGGTTAGCAAAGTGCTCACTGCAGAAGAGGAGCCCCTGGGCAATCACAGAAATTAGGGCAAACCTTGCACCCCTTTCAACTCTTATTAAGCTTTGATGATTCTTTTGCTTGATTGCCTCATATTTAAACAATCAGACAAACAAAGCCATATTAATTTTCACTTAGCCCTTTTGATCCCTTCCAGCTCCCTTGCAACTGGCATCAGGCTGAGCTCTACGCTTGAGTACATTGAGGATTTTTTTTCCCCTTCTTCCATTTATAAACATCTAAAAGTTAATTTTCTGGAGAGAGAAAATACTGATTTGATAAGTTACTTGTCTCAAACCTCCTTGGGTGTTTGAAAAGACGCTGCTGAATTGCTACCATAAATGCTATGTAGGCAGTTGGACTCTTTCATCCCCGCCCCTCTTTGGCATCTATTTATCATTTATTTCTGCAGATGTGTTGTGCAGGTTTGATTGTCACAATGTGCTGACTAACAGCAATGCCAGCAGTGGCTGCACTGTGCCTGCCTGCCAGCAGCTCCAAGTTTGAAATGATTTCCAGCTGTCTTTTCTGGACCCTGAACAGTACCTGCTTTGCTTTTCTAGATATTGTGTTTCAGAGCCTTTCCTGAACAGTCCACATTTGCTGCTCCTGAAGAAACTGCCTGAGCAGTAAATCTTTCCATTCACTTTCTCATGACTGTTGAGTTGAAGCTTTACACAACTACTCAAAAGCTGTTTTCTTACAATGAATGCAAGTTTGAAATGGATCACTCAGCCCAAATCATAGACTCGTGGATTCAAGCAGGTTGGAAGAGAGCTCCAAGCTCACCCAGCCCAACCTAGCACCCAGCCCTGGCCAATCAACCAGACCATGGCAATAAGTGCCCCAGCCAGGCTTGGCTTCAACACCTCCAGGGAGGGTTCCTTTAAAGCACCCTTAGCACCCTCTGTTGAGATACATCCACATCCCAAATTCTAACCAAGAGCAGCCTCAGAGAGATCATAGTTTGTGCTCCATTGCCCTGGGAGAAATCCAGTAGCTGCTTTCCCTGTGGCTAGTTCGGGTCTCCTCCATGAGGAAGTTCTAATTACTTTCACATCTGTGCCTCAGAGCAGGTCTCTGTGCTAAACAGATGCTTAAATAAACGTTTCCTAAGGAGCCAAAGTGGCATGAAGTGAAGGAAAGGATAAAGAAGTGCCGGGCCCTGGTGAGTATGCACTTCTTGTCCTGATGTGCCTGTGGCAAAACTTGTGCTTAACTACAAAGAAACAGACACAAAGCACAATAAATCAGCTGGAAGTCACTTAGAATATAGACCACTTTGTCCTGTGGTTAAACACTTTTAGCACATTCTAGTGTTTTAGGACTTGGAATTCACAAGGGGAAGAAAGAGGCTCCTTGTGCTCTCCCTGCCAAGAGCTGCTCCTTCCTGACACTGTATCTATGATGATTTCAGAAAAGAAGGGGGAGAGGGGGGGATAGAGAGCATGAAGTGTTGGCAACACCCCTAAGAAAAGAAATCTTCTCAATCATGACACCTGGCACATTCCTCCAGCTCTCCTTTGCAGATAGCCCCCTGGTGAGAGAAGCTACACAAAGGCATTGTTGGAAAGACTGGCAGCGAATAAAGTGTCTGCTCCATGGGGGGCTGTGATGGTTTGGATGTCCCCCACCCCCCCCACTTTAGAAATCACCCAGACTAGACTCAGCCGGCTCTGGAAATTTGAATGAAGCTTATATTTACAGCTGGCACAATTTACAAGCAGATAGTTACAGTGTGTACAGATATAGACAGAAATAGACAAGGTGAAAAGGTAATACAAACACAACTCCCCTCCCAGAAACCTGAGTCCCCAGGAGGGGCTCTCAACCACCCCTCACCTTCCCCCTGCCCCTCTCAACCTTACCCCAGTCCCAAGGAAGAATGGAGGCTCAGCCAAGAGGATTAAAAAGCAAAGGTGAGTCAGCCAAAAAAGCAAATGGAGGGTGAGGTTAGAAAGCAAGATTGAGTTCAGCCAGCAGCCTCAGCTCTGCCCAGCAGGCAAAGCAGAAGCGAACAGCCCAGCACGAAGTGCAGAGCGAAGCACAGAGCAAAGTGACTTTATCTTTTGTTTTGCCTTTCTTCTTTACACATCTCAGCAAGACTGTGAGCGAAGTAGACCTCACCATTGTTTTCATTTCTTAGCCTATGATCTAGTTCTTCTCACCAAAACATCCCAGCTAGGCTCAAACTAGCACAGGGGCACACACAGGCTTTGCTTCCAGTGGGCATTGGTGTGCACACACAGGCTTTGCTTCCAGTGGGCATTGGTGTGCACACACAGGCTTTGCTTCCAGTGGGCTTTGGTGCACACACAGGCTTTGCTTCCAGTGGGCTTTGGGGTGCACACACAGGCTTTGATTCCAGTGGGCTTTGGTGTGCACACACAGGCTTTGCTTCCAGTGGGCTTTGGTGCACACACAGGCTTTGCTTCCAGTGGGGCTTTGGTGCACACACAGGCTTTGATTCCAGTGGGGCTTTGGTGCACACACAGGCTTTGCTTCCAGTGGGGCTTTGGTGCACACACAGGCTTTGATTCCAGTGGGGCTTTGGTGCACACACAGGCTTTGCTTCCTCCCCATCTGCACAAACTGCAGAATTCCTTCTGCAACAGCATCAAAGAATCACAGAATAGCTTAGGTTGGAAAGGACCTCAAAGCTCAGCCAGTTCCAACCTCCTGCCATAGACAGACACCTCCCACTAGAACAGCTTGCTCAAGGCCTCATCCAACCTGGTCCTGCAGGGTAACTCCCAACTTATACTGGTGCCTGCTGTTATTCCCCTCCAGACATAGGACCCTGCACTTGTCCTTTTTGACTCCATCTCACTCTGAGGTGGGATCAGGATGTGTCCAGTTGTGCAGGCTGAGGCCTGGAAGCTCCTGTTTGCTCTGGTTTAGGGGAGGGATTTGGTTACTTGAAGTTCTTTGGAGATCATCTGTTCAAGATGAAGCTTACTTACTGGGGAAACCAGAAAGGGTTAAATAAAATCTTGCCTTTCAAAGGATTTTTACTGCCTTTTCAATTGACCTATCAGAGATAGTATCAGAATAGAGAGGAAGACATAAGCAGGCATGCTGGGCTGTCAGACCCTGTGCTTTTGGTGCTTGTGGAACAGACTTCCCCTCCTAGACACCTGCAAGCAGTGGCTAACAGCTCCTGGCTCGTGTACAAAGCCTGCATTATCACACCTGCACCCGTCACAGCTGAAGAAATCCTCAACATTCCTGTGCCTCCAAGAGAACTTTGTCCCACCGTTGAAGTCAAAATGCTCTAGGGAGGGACGGGGATGGATCTGCAGCTTTCTATATTAAGACCCTCTGTGGTGGGTTTGCCAGCAGAGGGTTGGAAAGCTCAGACCTGGTGCAGCACGCCTGGTCCTGTGCCCCGTGGGCCATTCGTGGCTTCCTGGCTGCACAACTCTGCCATTCAGCCCCGGCTCCTATCTGCCCTTTGGGCAAACCAGAGATCATCATTTACAGGTAGCCTTAATTAGCACTTGGCTGTCAGAAGGGGTTACCAGAACATGTGCATCCTCAGGGTGCTGCCAGCCAGCTCAGCTGGAGACATTGCCAGGAGACTTCTGCAGGGGGCAGCACTTGTAGCAGCTGCTGCAGCTTTCTCCTGCCTCTGCTGTGCGAAGCGGGCAGCGAGAGGTGTGTGAGGGAAGAAGAAGAGGAAAAAGAAAGGGGGAAAAGGAGAAGGAAAAGGAAAAGAAGAAAGGAAAAGAAAAAAGAGAAAAAGGGAAAGGATCTGCCTGGCAGAGGCCAGAGAGGACAAAAGTAGTCTTAAGGCTTAAACTTTGGCCATGCTTTGCAGGAGGTGCATTTCCTATTCCCCATTAGGAATAGCTACCTTCAGGAGGAACGTCCCAGATTTATTCAGCTACCGCTGGAGTTCAGCTCCATAAACACATGCTCCTCTTCCCTTCCCTCAAAAGTAGATCCTGAGAAGGCACTGAGAGCTCACTTTGCCTCTGTGCCCAATGGTTATTTGCTCAGCAGGAGCTGCTGCAGCCCCACATGCAGGACACTGGTTTACTCCAGTACCAGCACTGCAGCTTCTCAGTCTGCCTGACCTGCGCTTCCAGCCTGCAAGCTGCATTCTTGCACAGCCCCACACAGGCTTACCTCTGCTCATCTGCAGCCAGCAGTGGTGCTTGAGTTCTGCCAGTGAAAAAATCAACATAAACCAGGCTGAGGCCTATCTGAAAACATCCCTGAGAAGAAAAAAAAAGGCCTGTTGAGTTTCAGGAGGGGTTCCCTAGGACTTAGAAAGGGTTTAGCAAGGTAGAAGCAGGGCCATCCAGAGGGAAATGACAGAGGGTATGCGGGAACAACTCAGCTAATGGATTTCAAACAAGCTACTTCATGCAGGATAACAAAGTGTGAACAGCAGAGCAGCTCAAAGCAAGCCAACAAAACCTGCTGCCACGAGACTCGGAAAGGGCTGGGAGAAGCAGAGAGGAAAGCAGCAGCAGCTCTTGCAGGGGTGAGCAAAACCGTGCAAGGAGACACTGCCGTGCCTCTACAACACGATGCCATCACCTGTCTTCCTTCAGGCTAGTGCTGAAACCTTGAGGCAGAGGAGGATGAGGATCGCCGTGGACCAGGCTGCCTGTGCCAGGTGTAGCTTCCACTGCGTTGTAAGAGGTTGGCAGTTCTTTGCCTGTACCTCTCACTCGTAGGCTGAGTCTGTCCTGTTTTGTCGGTCATTTCTTGCTTCACTTTTTCCTTTAGGAATGTGATTTGACTAAGAAATGTAGTAAGTGTGATTCCTCTCTTACCAGCCTTGCTGTCCTGCTTGCACTGCTGCCTCCCAACCCAGTCAAACAGCATTTCCTCCAAAGAGCTGAGTCCCACGGCAGGAAACACAATGATAGCACTGCCCTGGGAATAAAGTCCTTTCAGCATCAGATTGTTTCTCTCTGAGGCACACAAAGCTAAGGAAGGCTGTTGTGCTGCCACAGAAAAAAAGCCAACTCTCAGCTTGCTGGCAGGCAGGGACAGTGGCTAGTAGTTTGGCAACTCCCAAGAGTGGTGGCTGTAAATTTCTTGTGAGGGTGGATCTCAGAGAAAGAGCGAAGCCAGACCCTTTTTGCTCATTTGTTATGTGTGAGGAACTCCTTCCATTGCCCGTGGCAGTAAGGTTTATGTAAGATGAAAACTGCACACTGCAAAATAGCCTTTTGCTTCTCCTTTAGACTGCATTTTGGCTCGCAGTTAGCAGTTCCTTCCTGACATGTAATCTGCAAGGCAAAAAGAGGAGCTGGAGCAGCCTGCATTGCCTGAGCAGCCCTCTCAAAGCACACTTATCAGCAAAGAGCTCTATTTCGGCACTAAGTGGAAACTAAAAAGTGAAAAGCTAACTCAAACCAGGTACAACAAGCAAAGCTCTAATTACAGAATGGAAACTGGCAATAAAATGTGTCACAAATCTCTGCCTCTTTCTTTTTCTTCTCCAGAGTCAATTGCAGGAAGCCTCTTTGCAGAACCACCTTCACAAAACACAAATACTCTTTCAAAGAGCATTGCTTAAAGTTTGCTAAACATTCACAACTTGTGAGCATCAAATCCACTTTGATACCAGCCTGCTCCTCAGCAGCAGCTTTCCCAGGCACCAGTGCTGCTGTGAGCTGCCCTGCTCTCGGAGGCTTGCGGTAGGCAATGCCATCAGCATATTAGCTAGCCCTGGGCAGAGGCTGATGACTGTCGATTGTTCACTAATCTCTGCTGAGTTGGCATTTGTTGAGCACAGCAATTTCAGGAAGCAGTCCAAGATGACCACACTTTTCTGTTGTCTCTAGCTAGCCCCTCAGGCTGCTCTGAGCTTTTGAAAGGCTTTGCCTTAGCATGGCTCACTCGCAGAACTGCATTTGTTTCAGCTTAGTTGGGAGGTCTATTTCAACTTCACAGGTGCTTGGTTGTGCTAATGGTGTGACTGATGTGCAGCCAGCTGCATGCCACAAGCCCTGACGAAAGTCTGCTAGTGGAAGGAGTCTAAGCACTGAAGGAGCAGAGCAGTGAGCACAGCAGGAAGGGAGGCTGTGCAGAACTGAAGCACCTCTGGCCCCAGGGGAAAGCAGTCTGCAGTGGTGTGAGCTGAGGGAAAGACCAAAGGTCTCACACTTTTTCTGAACGGGAGAGCACTCTGCTCTGGTTTTAATTCAGACAGCCACTGAGCAGCCTAAGCAAGTCTCTTGCTGTCTCTCCAGGCCAAAATAAGAGGACCAGGACGTGAGCTCATGTCACAAATCGTTCTTGTTCCGTTGTATTTGGGGTGGTCCAGCTGTGATTTTCTGACCAGTAGGAGGGATAACAGCTCCTGGAGTCCTGGGGAAAAAGCAAAGCATTAAAGCAGGAGTAGACCTGGCAGCTATTTGGACCTGGCCTGAGACTTCTGCTTTGCTTTTTATTTCTGGTTTGCTCAGTAGGGTGATCCCTCCAAGACATCTGTGGGCTGCCTGGGGCTGGTACCCAAAAGGGCCTTGAGAAGAACTCTCTGTATCGTCTTTGTTTTGCTGTGTGGAACTATCAGAGCAATGTCCATGGCATAAGTCCCACCTCTGTGAGCACCCTCAGAAGCAAACTCCTGCAGGTGAGTTCATGTGTGTATATATGTTAATAGGAGTGATAGAATTCAACAAGGGTAGTGCAGGGTCCTGCACCTGGGTAGGATCAATAAACTGCAGCAGTACAGGCTGGGAGGTGATCTGCTGCAGAGCAGCCCTGTGGAGAGGGACCTGGGAGTGCTGGTGGGCACCAAGCCCTGCATGGACAGCAATGTGCCCTGGTGGCCAAGAAGGCCAATGCAGTCCCTGGGGGCATCAAGAAGAGTGTGCCCAGCAGATCCGGGGAGGTTCTTCTCCCCCTCTACTCTGTCCTAGTAAGGCCCCACCTGGACTATTGCATCCAGTTCTGGGCTCTCCAGTTCAGAAGGGACAGGGATCTACTGGAAAGAGTCCAGTGCAGGGCTGCAAGGATGCTGCAGGGAGTGGAGCACTGCCTGAGGAAGAGAGGCTGAGAGCCCTGGGGCTGCTTAGGCTGTAGAGGAGAAGGCTGAGAGGGGATCTGAGCAATGTCTATCAAGAGCTGAGGGCTGGGGGGCAGGAAGGGAGGGACAGGGACAGCCTCTGCTCACTTGTGCCCTGCCATAGGACAAGGGGCAAGGGATGGAAACTGCAGCACAGGAAGCTCCACCTCAACATGAGCAAGAACTTCATGAGTGTAAGGGTCCCAGAGCCCTGGCACAGGCTGCCCAGAGAGTCTGTGGAGTCTCCTTCTCTGGAGCCTTTCCAGCCCTGTCTGGATATGTTCCTGTGTGACCTGTGTTCTCTGTTCCTGCAGAGAACAACCCCTGGCAGGGAGTTGGACCAGAAGATCTCCAGAGGTGCCTTCCAATCTCTGACATCCTGGGATCCTGTGGTTTTGTAATTAATTGTATGTGTGTGTGTCAAGAACTGCTCCAAAGGAAAACAAACCAAACAAACCAAACAAGTAAACAGAAGTAATTTCAGATTGCCACAGAGGAGGCTGAGCAGGGCGAGCCTGGGGCTGTGAGCTGTGCCAGCGCTCTCCTGCTGTGACAGACAAGCTGATTCTGACTGGTACCAATGTTAGCATATGAGTAGCACATGTGAACTGCTTTGTCAAAGGAAAATGCAGTCAAGTGCAGCAGCCATTGCTGCAGTCTATCATTCTAACTGAATGCATGCCCTGGAATCTGCTCTCTGGTATTTCTGGCCCAAGTGAAGAATGTACTCTTTTATTTTTACAAGCGCCATGGCGAGGGAGGTGAGGAGCTAAAAATGCACAGTTAAGGCTCTTAAAAATTACTATGAAACGATATAGCTAAGTTTTTCTTTCTTTTTTTCACTTTCATGTACTGCCCAACAATTGCATCTTTAAACTCTGCCAGCTGAAAGGCTCCATCAAGAACCTGAGAGCCAAGCTGCCTCACCTGCAGCACTTTGACTCCATTGAGTTCTCCATTGCTGAGTTCTGGCTCAAACAATAACCAGAGTGCCAGAAAGCAGTGTCTGCTCTCTTCAGCCCTTGCACAGTTGTTGGTCAGGGACAAGTGAACAGTAGACAGATCACTTGGGATGCTTGCATGACGTTTTTGAAGAAGTAAATTGAAATGAGTTTCTTCCTCCCCTGCTGCTCTGCTTCTGACTCACTGGCTGGGGTTCATCTGGTTTAGATCAGGCTTCCTCCCGTTGTGAGCATCTGCTTATCCACCATTGACTCTGCTGACCTTTCCACACTTCTGCTGTCTATGAAGGCATCTAAAATAGATGCTGAAGGTCTCTAGGTACACAAACCACATCTCCTGCACATCCAGAGTGTAGTGCTTGTATTTTTTGTGGCTTTTGGAAGACCTGCCTCTTAGGCATACGAATGCTACAGGTAGTGCCTTTCAAATCCCCACATCCAGCTCTTCTGAAGCAATGTTCTTTGCTAGTGAGAAGCTAATCACCAACCCCATCTCTGTTCTCCTGGCACCTGGCAGGTAGAGCAAGAGCACGTTTGCCATCATATCCAGCGTTTAGTGTAAGGTGGCTGGTAGGGCAGGTGGGGATCGGTGGGAGAGAGCAGCAGAGTCCAGGTGGTATGCAGAACTAGAACAGAGCAGAGGCTCGTGATGTTCTCGGAGGCTGTGAGGAGGTGAGTATTCAGGCTTGATTGGGGCAGAGTCTGAAATTGGGAGGGAAAATTAATGGATAGTTCTGGAGAGGCCTGAGACAGGACCTGACAAAACCCCAAAATCTTTATGCCAAGGCATGTGATCACCAGAGCAGGCATACACAAGACACAGCTTAGGAGGGGATTACGCTTCCAGACCCTCCTCCACTTTAGCTTATTAGGCTCCACGGATAAGGCACTTCAGAGTCAGCAGGGACAGGTAAATGACTCTGAACAGGTAGTGGACATCTCCGCTCCCTGTCATGGTATGTAACAGCTTTGTCTTTTTCAATGGCTGTTTAATGTGTAAGAAGGACATTCACTGGCAAGCAGTTCACAACCTGTAGGACATTGACAAGATCACAGTGGAGTGTACAGCAGGCAGGAAGCCTTTCATTAGCTTCCATGCAGTTCAAATCAGCTGCTTGCCCCAGGGTGCGAGATAGTAAATGATCTGCACCTACATATCCCCAGCTTTGCTTCCCTCTGCACTTCCATACCCAGCTTTGCTTCCCTCTGCACTTCCACATCCCAGCTTTGCTCCCATCTGCACCTCCATATCCCCAGCTTTGCTACCATGGGCACCTCCACACCCAGCTTTGCTTCCATCTGCACTTTCATATCCCAGCTTTGCTTCCTGAAGCATTAAAAAGTATCTGGTTTGAATATGCTTGCCAGGACACCAACATGCTTCACCATATCTACTGATCCATGCATCTTGGGGTCTGCTCCCAAGCTATGCCAGGAATGCAGTGGTCATTTGGGCAGCTATGGCCTCTTATCAGAGGGTTTCCTCATGCTTGTTCCTATTCTACCTCCATGGCTTGGGCATGCTGCTCTACTCTGCCCTGTTGATGCCACATCTGGAGTCCTGTGTCCAGTTCTGGGCCCCCAGTTCAAGAGGGACACAGAACTGCTTGAGTGAGTGCAGTGCAGAGCCACAGAGATGCTGAAGGGAATGGAACAGCTCTGCTAGGAAGAGAGCCTGAGGGAGCTGGGGCTGTGCTGCTGGGAGAGGAGGGGACTGAGAGGGGACCTCAGCAATGGTTCTAAAGATGTAAAGGTGAGTGGCAGGAGGCTAGAGCCAGGCTCTGCTGGGTGATGCCCAGTGCCAGGGGGGCAAGGGGCAATGGGTGGAAGCTGAGGCAGAGGAAGTTTCATTTAAACATGAGGAGGATTTTTTTCCCTGTGAGGGTGACAGAAGGCTGGAAGAGGCTGCCCAGGGGGGTTGTGGAGGAGTCTCCCTCTCTGGAGCTATTGCAGAGCTTCCTGGATGTGTTCCTGTGTGATCTGCTCTGGGTGATGCTGCTCTGGCAGGGGGGTTGGACTGAAGGAGCTTTGGAGGTCCCTTCCAGCCCCTGACACTCTGTGAGCCTGTGATTCCAAGGGCAGCTGGAGAGCAGTTTGCGTCGTGGCTGAAAAGGGTCCTGCTGTCCAGAGCCTTGTTCTGCCCTGTGAAATGTAGGTGTCTCGCTGGGCTCCAGGGAGCTGCAAGTGCCTGATCTCTGCTGGGTGGGTCCTAGCTTCAGAGTCCTGTTTAAAGCTGCAGCTGAAAGGCCTGTTTTGAGCTTGCCACTCAAACTGATTTAGGTGGTGCTGTTGCCTGAGAATGAGACTGCCCAGAGTCTGCCCAACAGTTGGTTCCAGTTGTGGTCTCTGTACTACATCAGCTATGTTTGGCTACATGGGCCACATTGTTCAACCCCCAAAAGTCTTTCCTACTGTTTCTTAAACAATTTATGGTGCTTGCAGTGTCTCAATTTAAAAAGGAAAGTGTCAAACCAGTGGAGCTGCTAACAGAAGTCACCACTGCTGACGCTGCTCTCCCTTTGCTGCCAGCAAGGATCCACTCTTTGGGACTTCTCAGAGAAGCAGGACAAAGATTTTGTTTGCACAGCTCATGGTTTATATTTGGTGCCATGGGCATCATTGCATTCCTCTACAGGCTTCTAAATCTCTCCAAAAGAGAACTGCAGCTGTAAACAGATTCTATTCTCTGATCCTAGTAGAGGATGTTTTCTTCAACAGTAGTGCCCTCCGGAGAGGTCTGACAAAGCAGACTGATAAAAGCAGTCCAGCAGGTGACATCCTCTGACTTAGCTTTAGTCTCTTCTGAAATCTCTTCCAGGGCATTGGAGTTTTTTTTATATAAAGCTGAGCTTCAACTAACTTTCTGAAAGTTCTGCTCATTAACCATGAGAGAAAGAGGCCCTTGAACAGCAATTTAATCCTTCAGAGATCTCAGCTGCCCTCTGAAACGCCTCCCTCCACTTCCTACAGCAGCAGTGCCTGCAGACAACGGCATCCTGGGCTGGCTCAGGAGCAGTGTGGCCAGCAGGACAGGGAGGTTCTGCCCCTGTGCTCAGCACTGCTCAAGATNCTAGGCTGGATGTTAGGAGGAAGTTGTTGGCAGAGAGAGTGATTGGCATTGGAATGGGCTGCCCAGGGAGGTGGTGGAGTGGCTGTGCCTGGAGGTGTTGAAGCCAAGCCTGGCTGGGGCACTTAGTGCCATGGTCTGGTTGATTGGGCAGGGCTGGGTGCTAGGTTGGACTGGTTGAGCTTGGAGCTCTCTTCCAACCTGCTTGATTCTATGATTCTGTGATTCTAAGTAAGGCCTTGAGTCTTTGGAGTAAATTGAAAGCACTTTAAGCTATTTACAGAGCAGGAGGTTCCTCTCCTTGTTTATCTGTGGTGTGCTTCCCTGGTGTGCTCTGTCTAGGCACCACATGCCTCTGCTCACTTTGTTTCTAGCACACATCCACTGTGGTCCCAGGGGAACAGCTGCAAAAACTATTATGAGCAGCCAAGTCTGGAACTGTTTGGATTTATTGTCTTTTCTGGGCAACGTGGAAGTTGGTGTCCAAGAGATGGGTTCCAGATGATGTCTTTTATTTACTCTGGGTTGTGCAGCCTCTACAAGGGCTCAGCTGGAGCCACCATTTGCTTGCCTGCTCCCTTCAGTAGTCTCTTGGTTGCTGAGCCCTTCATTTTACAGAGTCTGTTTAGCTCAGCTGAGTGCAGGACCTGGTGTGGGTAGCTGAGATGACCTAAGAGGCAAAGGAAGAAGCATGGTCATGGAGGAATGCCCTGAACACCTCACCTCCTTCCAGCTGGTGATTCCAGGGTGCCCAGGAGCCTGCTGCAGGATCTGGTGCTAGCCTGTGGGCACAGCTGGACCTCAGCAGACCTCAGCAGCTCACCAGAGCCAGCTCTTTCTCTGTGCCATTTGCCACTTCGTGGAGGCAGGGACTGCAGTGTGCACAGCAGGTGTACACAGCTGCGAGCAAAGCACACACACATTGAGCCCAGGCTCTCCTGACATCAGCTTCGTTGTCTCAAGGCTTGCTAAAGCTAAAACCTGACTGCTTTCTTGGTACCTTTCTTTTGTGCCTGGCCACATTGGCCATTAATATTCTAGACAATAAGAGCTTAAAGGAGCAGAGAATTGTAAACTACAGGAATTAAGTACAGCCCTCTTGCCAGAGCAGATCACACAGGAACACACCCAGGCAGCTTGAGTATCTCCAGAGGGGGAGACTCCACAACCACCCTGGGCAGCCTGCTGCAGTGCTCAAAATCTCTATTTGATTTTGCACCCCAGCATTACAGGAAGGACTGTCTGGATTTGATTTGAGAAACAGGAAAGTACGATTGCATTCAATAAAAACATGCAGGAATATATTCACAGGTGTCCCTCCCAGTCATCAGAGGAGGCTCCCCTGCAGGTACACTTCTACCTCCTTTGTCTGTGTTTTCTTGTTGAGTCTCATCCCATTGGCCTCTGCCCACCCATCCAGCCTGGCAAGGTCCCTCTGCAGGGCTCTCCAACTCCCCAACAGATCCACACCTGCTCCTAGCTTGGTGTCATCTGCAAACTTACTGCTGATGGACTCAATCTCAGTTCAAGTGTAAGTGTGATGCCAGTGGAGCCTACAATCCATCTTTGTGTGTTATTCTTTGATGGAGTTGAGGTCAAGGGCCAGGAGCTCCCCAGCGCTGCACCCGGGCGTGCGCGCACAGAGCGCATGGAGCAGGGCACGCACAGCGCGGCAGCAGGGGAGCACTGTGGTGGCAGCAGCAGCAGTAAGCTGGCACTCCACAGCTAACAGAAAAGTAAACCAAGTCAGGCCTCAGGCCCAGAATGCAAACAGAGAAAGAATCTCACATGCTGTGCCATTGGCATGCAAGTTTCCAGGAGCAATTCCAAGCCCATCCCATCCTTCCTCTCTGCTTTCACTCAGCCCCCATCCTTCTTGCAGTGCTCATGTTCAGAAGGAACTTTGCCATTCCGTTTGACCATCATTAAAAATGTGAAAAAACAGGAGAGTGAATAAAAAGAGATGTATTAAAGCTCAGCAGGGACAGACCCCCTACACCTTGTGGCCTAGCACAGTACAAACTGTGCTCCTGTATGTGCAGTACCACACTGCATTAAACCCTAAGGAAAACTCGCTCTAACACAACTATCTGTATGCTAAAAACAAGCCCTTATTTATTAAGACCCCCAAATCCCAACACCCATTTAAGAACTGGGCCTCTTTCAATGCCCGAGAGTCGCTGTGAAGAAGATGATTCATTCAGCAAGCCCAGCTCACTGCTGCTCTCTGAGGAGTAGCAACAGATTGAGTTCTAAGCTTCCTCTGGCAACCCAAAAAACAGTGTCTCGCTACCAGTCTCTATTTCTGATCTTAAAAAGAATTGCATCCTACTGCTAGCTCTGCATTCTTGCCCTAAAAGCGAGCCTCACTTTTCCTTCTGAGTAATTCGGAGTGTAATCTGCCTAAATGCCTTTTAAGGAGCCATGGAATTCTCTTCTCCACGTCAGACACAGCTATTTTGAGGACTTGCCTTGCCAGAAGAGGGAATTTCACTGATATTAGTCTTTTCACAGAGCTAGGGACTGATGCTGTCCAACTGTGATCTTCTGGCCCAGGCCTGAAAACACTGTCACATGAAACCTCTGCTAACCACAGGCTGAGAAGATGCCTGCGTCACTGAACGTTTGCCCCAGGAGCCCTCACCAGGCATAAGCCCCTGATGAATTCCTCTTTGCTAGCATTGGGGCCACTCTGCCGATTAACCTCTTGTGTCTGTGCAGAAGGAGCGCACGGAGCAGAAGTGCTGGGAGCAGCATCCCCCTGTGTGCCTGAACGCAGGCGCGGCAGCCGGCACTGCAGCGAGGACCTGTGCCTGTGAAAGCTGCAGCAGCCCCTGCTGATGCCTGCTGGCTGAGGACACCTGGCAGCACCCTGCTGTAGTGGTGACAGCATTCAGGTACACGGAGTGGGACTCTCACCACCTTTTCTTTTGCTTCCCATCTTATGATGCAGCATAAGAAGAAATGCCTCAAGTCCCTGATTTAGTTGCGGCAATTAATGAGGCAGGAATTAGACAATCTGTAGTTATTTTATTTCCACAAACTCTACACAAAGCAGTTAAATTTGGGTTCTAACTCAGTCAGGAAAGTCTTCACAAGGCTGATTGTAGGCAATTCCTTCATTTAGGAGAATGAGAGCATTGGGAAAGTTTAGCCATAAAATGGCTCTGCCCCATGTACAAATAAAAGGCATCCTGGAGCCCCAGGGAAAGTCTGTGCTACTCATGGTGCTGGAGTAGGAATTTCTAGAGAGTCCCTGGCTCCTTTGTGGCAGTGCTGGAGCTGCTCAGCATCTTAGAATCATAGAATCATAGAATGGTTTAGGTTGGAAGGGACCTCAAGGATCATCCAGCTCCAACCCCCTGCCATAGGCAGGGACACCTCCCACTAGAGCAGGCTGCTCAAGGCCTCATCCAGCCTGGCTTTAAACGCCTCCAGGGAGGAAGCAGCCACAACCTCCCTGGGCAACCTGTGCCAGTGTCTCACCACCCTCACTGTAAAGAACTTCCTCCTAACATCCAGTCTAAATCTCCCCTCTTCCAGCTTAAACCCATTCCCCCTCGTCCTGACATTACTAGACCTTGTCAATAGTCCCTCCCCAGCCTTCCTGTAGGCTCCCTTCAGATACTGGAAAGCCACTCTAAGGTCTCCTCGAAGCCTTCTCTTCTCCAGGCTGCAGAGCCCCAACTCTCTCAGCCTGTCCTCATAGCAGAGGTGCTGCAGCCCTCTGATCATCTTCGTGGCTCTCCTCTGGACCCGCTCCAGCAGTTCCATGTCCTTCTTGTGTTGGGGGCTCCAGAACTGCACACAGTACTCCAGGTGGGGTCTGAGGAGAGCAGAGTAAAGGGAGAGAATCCCCTCCCTTGCCCTGCTGGTCACACTGCTCTTGATGCAGCCCAGCACACGCTTGGCTGTCTGGGCTGCATGTGCACACTGCCGGCTCATGTTGAGAGCCCTTCAGAGGCTTCTCGATCTTCCCAGGCTCTAGCAGGGTGCTGGGAAAGAGGCAGAAGGTCTCTGACCTGCTCCTGGTTCCTCTTGGCACGGAGGTTTGCAGAGGTGCAGGCAGATCTCTTGCAGCTGTGCAGAGAGCACCGTGGCAGAGGCACTTCTCACCATGGTGTGAGGCACTTCATGCCTTCTCCTGGGGAACTTGAGCCACTTCAGGTTCCAGGTAGCTCAGGCCCAAACCATCAGGGCTAAGCTGGTAAGAAGCACGAGGCAGAGCAGAACACATTGCCCAAGAGCAGTGAGGCAGAGCAGGTTGTCAGAGGAGAGCAGAACGTAGAGTAGAGCAACACACAGAGACAGAACAGTGAGGCAGGGGCAGCTCCATGAGGCAGCGACAGCTCCATGAGGCAGAGCAGCAGGACTGCTTGCAACTTAGCCCCACTTCCATTATTTGCCCAAGTGCAATGGCTGCTTTGGCCACAGAGATTCATCGATCAGATGGCATTTGCCAAACTGACCATATCAGGTGAAACCAGGGCTTGCTTACCCTTGTTTGGGCAAGGCACTAACAAGTGCATAAACCCCTATGGGTCCCTGTTTATCACTCTGGGAAGGGGCATAATGACCCAAGCCTTTGTTTTCCTCCTGCCCTTGTTTCCCCCATCAGCAGAAGGTTGGGGCAAGCCAGGACATCTAATGGGACAGTCCCCTTGATATGCACCTAAAGCAAGCAGGAGACTTTTTTCTCAAACCATCACCTGAAGTCTTCTGCTTCCAGTATCCAAGACTCCAACCTCTTTCCCTTCTTTTTTCTTTCTTTTTTTTTTTTCACCACCTCTTTTTTAGGTGTGGGGGAAACTTTCCAAATGATTTGCCCTTCTGAAAATTAAATCAAATGGCAGATGGTCCAGGCACTTTACTCAGACCCCTCATTTCACTCAGGCCATTGAATAATGCCTTATGGGCTCTACAATGAAACAAAAAGGTGAATTTGTTGAGATGTCTCTTCAGGGCTGACAGCTTAATTCACAACTCATCTGTTTGCTTTTCTCTGTATCTAATTTTGTGGGGTGTTTTTTTTTTAGGTCTGTGGTCTGTGCTCAGTTTATTTGATTCCTGTGGCACTCCCACGTGATGCTGAATTATTTAGTACCTGGTATTGCTTTGTTTATGAGAATAAATTCTTGACATGTTATGCAACACATCTGATATTCGATTTTTTTCTAGTCAACCCCAGCAGCAGTTTACAGCCTGTGGTCTGAAAGCCTTGGGAATGCCTGCACTGGTTTTAGGTGGTCTGCAGAAGCATAACCAAGCCTGTGTTTGGGAAGCTTAAGTCTTCTCAGCAGGAGTTTGTCCCTTGATTTAAAAAATTTAAGGCCCAGATCTGTTTAAAAAATGGATTGCAGGCAGTGCTGTACAATCAATTACATTAATTAGTGTTCATGCTTTCACTGCACAAATCAGTGAGTAGTGAGTAGTGATGGGGCCGCTTACAGCAATCACCTTGCAGCCTGCAGTTGTGTCTTGAGAGCAGCAGTCACAGAGTCATAGAAGAGTCTGGGTTGGAAGGGACCTCCAAAGCTCATCCAGTCCAACCTCCTCTGCACTCAGCAGGGACATCCTCCACTAGAGCAGGTTGCCCACAGCCCTGTCCAGCCTCATCTTCAATATCTCCAGGGATGGAGATATAAACACCTCCCTGGGCAACCTGTTGCAGTGTTCCAGCAGCTTCATGGTGCAGAAGCTGATCTTAACATCCAATCTCAATCTGCTCTGCCCTAGTTTGAAGCCATTGCCCTTGTCCTGTCCCTGCAGCCCTTTGCAAACAGTCTCTCAGCAGCTTTCTTGTAGCCCTTTCAGGCACTGGCAGGCTGCTGTTAGGTCTCCCCAGAGCCTCCTCTTCTGCAGACTGCACACACCCAGCTCCCTCAGCCTGTCCTCATAGCAGAGCTGCTCCAACCCCCTGCGCATTTTCATGTCCCTCCTCTGGACCTGCTCTACCAGATCCAAGTCCTTCCTGTGCTGAGGGCTCCAGAGCTGGACACAGCACTGCAGGGACTTATGTATCTCCAGGTTCCTCAGGCAGTCACACACTTGTCTTTGCTCACAGAGCGGGGGGTCTTTGTCTCCCTGGTTTCCATCTTGTGGCCCACTGACATGGGAGCCATGAGGAGAGAGGCTGCCAGTGAAGACTGAAGCAAAACAGTTGTTGAGAATCTCAGCCCTCTCCTTGTCTGTTGCTGTGGCTCATCGAGGCGGGTGCAGCTCACTGGGATGCGCTTGGAATGATGAACTGCAGCACGCAGAGGAGGGAGCTCAACAAGTCAGGTTAATCTTGCAAACAGCAATAAAAGTGCTTCCTATTGTGGGGGGCCCTGAGCAGATCATTGATTGCAGAAGCACCTTAGAAAGGAGATTTCCCTAAATAGTTACTTCCTTGAAATTAAATCAGTTTCTAACAAATCAGAACTGAGAAGGGAAAACAGAATCTCCCTGATCAACATCCCAGAGGGGCCTGTCTTCTCAATTACCACTGTTTTAATTGCTTCTCTGTTCCTTCAATGAATGCTCAACTCTTGATGAAGCTGCAAACCAATTTAGAGTACCTGTGAAATTAAAGACTCACAGCAAAGCTGGAAGTGCTGGAAAGCTGCTTCAAATGCTGTCGCTTTTTATCTTAACCCATTCTGCTTCAGCCAATGGTGTCAAAACAAGGTTTTTATGAAGGTCAGACTGATGCCCTTTGGGGATGTGAAAATTGCTGTCCAAAAGACATAAAATCAGGCAAAAGAGTTTTGCCAAAATCAAAGCAGTGAGACAATACTCAGTCTGTGAAGTTCTTGAGGAAGTCGTTGGCAGAGAGAGTGATTGGCATTGGAATGGGCTGCCCAGGGAGGTGGTGGAGTTGCCATGCCTGGAGGTGTTGAAGCTGAGCCTGGCTGGGGCACTTAGTGCCATGGTCTGGTTGATTGTCTAGGGTGGGTGCAAGGTTGGGCTGGCTGAGCTTGGAGGTCTCTTCCAACCTGCTTGATTCTATTTCAGCCATTCCATTCTGAGGTGGAAGGATCCTCTCACACCAGGTACCAGATGATGCTGACAGACGACTCCAGGCGTTCCCTCCTGACCCCAATAAACAACGGCAAAAGAGAGGCTGCAAATTGCGTCCAAGCTGCACTGCTTCTAGGAAGCACTTGGCTGCCTGTCTTACTTTGTTTCTTTATTTGCCTCTTTTTAAAGCTAACATAATTTCGTCTTTGTCTCCACAATGTAGCTGTGAAGGTGAAACCAAACAACCTTAGAACCTACTGTCTGCCTTCTGTCTGACAGCTGCTCTTAGATACAAGCAGGCATTCATCCTTCCCTGCCAGGGGAGCCAGCTTCTTCTAAATGCTCTTTCAGCAGCAGGTCTGAGTAACAACCTTCCCATCCTGTTTGTGCAGCTAACCATCCTCACTGCCCACCGGTTCAGGGCCCCTGCCTGCTTCTGTCTCTCTCCCACGGGGCTCAGAAAAAGATCCACTTTAAAGCACTGAAGGAAAGGTGCAGCTGGATGCTGCTTGCTCCCTCCTTTCAAAAGCCACTAATGAACATGCCCAGGTCTAGGTCTTGCCTTCACACCCAGCCTGCCACCCAGCTGCTAGGGCCCGGCGGTGTGAGGTGGGCACTACACGTGCTGCCTTGGGGTCTGCTGGGGTAACAGGAGCCCTCGGCAGGGACGGCTGAGCAGGGTCTGTAGAAGAAACACTGCAGAAGCTCGTGGAGCTCCTTTTCCCCAGGTGAGAACAGCCTGATTCTCCCGAGCTCATGCCGTTGTCTTCCCCCAGCCCGGAGTGCTCATCACCTGCTTGCTGTGCCCGTTAGCTCCAGCAGAGGTGCGTTGCTTGCTTTTTACATGCACCCAAGGTTGGAGCTCATCAATGCAGCAGCAACAGAAGTACAGGAAACGGAGCACCACTGTGGCAACAGCTCTCCTCCTGGCTATGAAGGAGCACTAATTAGAGAGGATTTTCAGCCCTTAGGCTGGGAAGTGTTTGCTTTGTGAAGCAAAGATCCTCAGGATCAAAGCTGAGTCACAGCATCTCTGTGGCCCTGAAATTTGCTTTTCCTAATGGAAGCAGTGTAATAGGGTGCAGAGCAGGAATCTCGTTGACCTCCCTACACTTGAGGCTGGCAGGCAGCAAACAGACAGAACGAGACAAGCCACAGAGAAAGCTTAAAAGGATGCCATAGCCATGGAGTTTGAGAGCCTTCTAATTTCCAGTTCAAAGTCTCCTCTTTGGGAGAGGGAACCTTACAGTAGAAAACAAAGTCACATTTAATCATATACACGGGAGCCTTTGCAAGGCCATACTGAAACTTGAAGGAACTGGAATAAAATCAGCTAAAGGCATTTACAGAGCACCTTGTGAGCATGGCACCAACCCCGAGAGACACATCCTGGTGCCACCATGATGAGCATCTCCCCATGCCACTGCTACCTTCTTGGCCAGATGGATGGATCTGTCCACTGAGCAAAAATCTGGTTGGCATAAGAAAGCTGCAGGGGAGACTAAAATTTCATCACAATAGGCCAGAGAGCTCTGCTTTTGGGGATGCGTGTGGTATGTGAGGCCCTTGTGCTGTCCATTAGGAGTGCATTTGGCTCCCTCCTGGCTGAAGAGTAAATCCAAGGTACTCATGACTCACTGCAGGCAAGAGCAAAAGAGGAAAAGGACTTGCAGCTGGGGCTGACAGTTACGAGTAAGTGACTGGCTTCCAAGACAAGAGAATGGTCAGCTTTGGTACCTGGCCTGAGACATGCAGGGAGAAACCAAAGCTGATTATGATTATCTTTAAGGAGAGTGGAACATCACCTTCTTCCCTCCTAACCAAAGTGTTCACATGAAACCTTGGCTTTAGCAGGTTCAAATTCTAACAACAGCAGCAGCAATTTAAACAGATTATGGAAGACATTCAGGAGATTAATGCAAGAGGGAGGCTGTGGTACAGGGTTTAGGTGTGTGCTGAATAAATTTTTCTGCTTCCTCTCCATAAACCTGAGGTGTCCCACAACATGCTTGCAAATGACACCAGTAAGAGTCTATGCTAAATGAGGCTGTTCTGCCTCTGAGATGACACCAAATCCTTCAGCTCAGTTGTGACTCGGCCAGAATTTCCAGGGTAGTCAATCACTCAGCAAACAGAGAGCAGTGCTGTCCTCTGCAGAGCTGGTAGCACCTCTGCTAGGTGTAGTTTCACAACCTCGTAGCAAAGCTTTCTGTCCCTTACTGAACATTTCACAGCTACAGCACACTTCTCTTAGTCTCTTTTTGACTGATGTCTCTCACAGTTTGCTGTCCTCTTGCTCTGTGAAGCCCTTGACCTAAGTACTGTCAAAACCAGGATGCTCCATCATGCGTCATGTATCCATGCTGACTGATCTCGACAGACAGTGTTGAGTATACAGCACTTGCTGCAGAGCTGAGCCCATGTTGTACACCACATACTGCATGGGCTTTATCTCTTGAGAATGGCAAAGAGCAGAGCTAAACACTTCATCACCACCATTGCCAGCTCTGAAGGTGACTCACTTCATCAGAGAAATGGGCATTCCTCTGAGCACCGAACAACCCTTGGCTGACACAGACCCTCTGAAGCTAACCACATTGCATATTGGCATCCCATCAAGTTTGGGGTTTTTTAATCCCTTCTTTATCTCTGACTTTTTAATTTAATTTAAATGATGCCTTGACATGCTCAAACACTAAGAGATTATTTCCCTCAGTGGTACACTGTAGCTGTAAAGGATGTTTCTTGGCTCAGGTAATACTATTAGAGTAAAGAAATCTGAGGCTTGTGGCCAGGGGTAATATCTGTTTGATACAAAGCTGAGGTATAAATCTGCATGTGAACAAAGGAGAGCTCTTGCAAAGGTATTTCCATCTAAATGCTTGAGTCTGTGCTGCTGTCTGCACCACTGAATGAAGCAGTCACAGAATAAAAGGTTCCACCTGCTCGACACCAGCCCCGATTAAAGTCACTGCAGTCTACGGTGTCACTTCTGCCACAGTGTTTGCAGCTGCCTATTCTGAAACGAATGTCCACAGATTGCTGCTTCCAGTCCGTCTGTGTTTTGCCTTGAACATAGAGTTTGCCTTGAACATAGAGTTTCACCTATGGGCAGATGTTTGTTGCTTTCATCCCTTGTCTATCTTCCCTTCAAAGGAGAAAGCAACCTGGATTTCAAATACAGCTCACACAGCTCACCCACTGCCCAGCTGGATGAACTGCTTTGCACATTCAGCATTGAGGAGCAGAGCTTTAAGGGCTGCCTTTGTCAATTTGCCTGAGGTTGCTGAGCAGGACAATCAATTCCACAATTAAATTTCTCATTCATATGCTGCTGTTTAACCTCAGCTTCTCATTACTCTGACCCTGCGAGAAACTCTCACACATTCTATTGTTCAGTTTGGGCACTAAAAGCAGGACAGGCTCTCTAAAACTACCTGAAGGGAGGATGTAGCCAGGTAGGGTTGGGCTCTTCTCCCAGGCAACCAGCAACAGAACAAGGGGACACAGTCTCAAGCTGTGCCAGGCAAGAAGGGAGGAGTGTGAAAAGCAGTATCAGTAAAAGAACAGCAGAAGTCTTCATTTCATCTTCTCTTCTGCCTCTCTTCTCTTCTTTCCTCGCCTGTTATTCTTTGTCTGGGAGCAATCAGAACAAAAAGCAAGATTGTAATCCTAGATGTCAGCAGAGAAGAGAGGCCTGCTGAAGGATCTCCTTGGAGGAATCCCTAGGGATATGGCCCTGGAGAGGGGAGTGCTCCAGGGCTGTCAGTCCATTTCCAAAACTCCTCTCTCCTAAACTCCTGAGCCATGTTCCAACAAGCAGAAAATCACAACCAGCTGGGAGAAGCCCTTTGTGCATGAACAAGGTGCTCTTGGATAAGGTCAAAGGTGTGAAGAAAGCATTCCAAAGGCAGAAGTGACTCAGGGGAGTTCTAGAAACAAGGTCTGACCACACAGCAGCGGGCGTCAGAAATCCCATCCCACCTGCAATGGTATCTGGCAAAGGATGTGCAGGCAGCTGGAAGGGCTCCTACGGCCACACCAGCAGCGAGAGGAAACAGGAGGCTGCCCATGGGTGAGGCAGGAGGACACGGGAAGCAAACGATGTCCTGTGGCTCTGACCTGCCTCCTCTCTCTGCTCCAGCCACAGGCACATCCACAGCCTTTCTAGTCTCTTAGCAGTCTGCATAGCTGCCAGGTCAAGTGACACAGCAGTACCTGACAGTGGGCACCCAGAGTCCTTAGCTGTCTGCATGTCCTCGCTTCACCAGTTCAGCACCACCAGCTTTTGCCACGGACCTTTTAGAGCTGATGTCAACCTAGAGAGGATTTCCAGTAAAGGCATTGGCTTTAAATGGGTGGCTTGAAATATCTCTTTAAATCCTACAGCTGAAGGCAGTGAGGGAGAAGAAGATAAAATCAGTGCTTTAGAGCTAATGCTATAAAAATCAGTTTATAGAGTGTTTAGCTTGTTAGTGATTGTTCTCCCTCTGGCTACAAACTCACAGTCTCGGCTTCTGGACTGTTTCAAACTCTCCCAGTAAAGCTCTGTCAGCTCTCAATGGCCCTGGGAGGTTCACTGAGTTTGTCCTGCAGTTTCCACGGCTACTATGGCTACCAGGAGCTACAGGTCTGGCCTGTATGTAGATTTAACTGAGGTGCAACTTAGAGTTCCAAACTGATTGGAATTGAAAGAAAGAAGAGCTTTATCAGACATTCATGGTGGGTAGAGTTATCAGACAAAACCTTCTTTCACAAGGTGCATCTTCAGCCTAGGCGCAGAAGCTCACAGGGCACCCCAGCACATCAGCAACTATTCCAGTTTCACTTGTTGTTTCATTTGCAGTCTTGTTTGGTTTCCTTATCCCCTGCCTGAGCTGAGGTACTATCTACTTTCACTCACTGAGCCTGGTATCACCATCACCCTGGCTGAGAGACTGGAGAAGCCACAGCTGTCAGACTTAACTTTTCCATGTGTATTGAAGTCTTCCGGGCTTGGCACGGTGGCTGGCAGCTGTGCAGGCAAGCGCTGGGTCTGCTGGCATGGCAGGCACCTGCCTTCACTCACCAGGCAGACTGAGGGGGGGGTCTGTGCGAGCTTTCCAGCCAGGAGCAGCTGACTGGCTCTCAACAGCTGTACCTGGCAGGGGCAGTGATGCAGCCTGCTCAGGGGCACCTGGTTCTCCCTGTCTCACCCTTTCTGCACAGTCGGGTTACAAAGATGTAAAGGTGAGTGCCAGCAGGCTGGAGCTAGGCTCTGCTGGGTGATGCCCAGCGACAGCACAAGGGGCACTGGGTGGAAGCTGAGGCAGAGGAAGCTTCATTTAAAAATGAGGAGGAATTTTTTCCCTGTGAGGGTGACAGAAGCCTGAAAGAGGCTGCCCAGGGAGGCTGTGGAGTCTCCCTCTCTGGACCTATTCCACAGCTGTCTGGATGTGTTCCTGTGTGATCTGCTCTGAGTGCTGCTGCTGTGGCAGGGGGTCTGGACCAGATGAGCTTTGGAGGTCCCTTCCAGCCACCGACACTCTGTGAGATTCTATGAGATATGCAAGGGGCTTTCTTTACCCAGCTCTGGGAAAGCACAGGCCTTGCACAAGGCAAGCACCAGCCAAGGGTGTGCACCTTGCTCACCACGGAGTGCAAACAGGAGCAGAGCCAGTCTGGGTCCTCAGACTCAGTGGCTTCTTCTCCTTTGTCCTTTTCCCCCATCTCTCTCCCTACTTCAGAAGGGAGAGGGAGAGCAGGGGACAATACCTGTGACCTGTTCTAGTGGGAGGTGTCCCTGTCTATGGCGGGGGGTTGGAACTGCATGAGCTTTGAGGTCCCTTCCAACCTAAACCATTCTGTGATTCTATGATTCTAAGTCTCAAAGCATGACTATTTTGGGCCTACCACCACAGCAATCTCCCTCTCTCAAAAGACTTACATACCAAAGCAAGCCCAACCCAACCAAACCAAACTAAACCAAACCAACCAAAATAAACCAATCCAAAACCAACCCAACCAATGCAAACCAATCCAAACCCAACCCAACCAATGCAAACTAATCCAACCAATGCAAACCATTGCAAAGCAATCCAAACCCAGCCAGACCAAACCAAACCAGATGAGCAGCCAGGAGTTTATTGGAGGTTTTCTTGGCAGAGCACAACTAAATGGGTTGGTAGGAAGGAGAGGGGACATTGACAGGGCAGAGGTAGGGAGAGATAGGCAGGAAAGGGTCCAACCTGTTGTGCAGGCAAGGTTATGGTTTTGTTTCCATGTCAGAGATCACAAGAGCATGTTGAGAAAACCAAAGCCACTTCTGGTAGGGGCCATGAAGGCAGTGCAGTGGCACTCACCCATGGCTGCCAGTGCAGGGGAGGAAGAGCAGCTTGCAGCAACAGCAGCAGCCTCCACTCACAGAACTCACCAGGTGGGCCAAACTGGATGTGCTCCTGCTGGGCTAACACAAAGTACTGCAGTGTCCTCTGCTCCCCGAGGGGCTGTTGATGGCCACACTCCCTGCAGAGAAGGCAGCAGCCCCATCACTTTCAGCTCCGGAAAGGTTAGGGTTGCGTAAGAGTTTAACCAGCACTTAACAACAAGGTTACAAGAGGGTATCAGCTTTCAGCACATGGTGTTTTGATCTCACTGGCTGGGAAAAACGAGGACAGCTTGGAATACTGTTGTCTGAGTGACCTTCCAGAGGAGGATATCCATGTGCAGAGAACATCTTGTCATTGTTTTTTGCTTTCAAATGTGCTTTACTTTCCATTCATTTGCAATGGCTTTTTCAGCATCATGCAAACAGAGCAGAGTAATTGTGCCCCAGCAGCCACAGCGAGCCTGGCTGCACTGAGCTCTGGAGCTGCTCACAGGATGGGCCCTTGCAGCACTCCTTGGGAAGAAGAGACCCTGCCTGAGTCACTGTTCTTTGTAGGTACCATATCCATCTTAAAGGTGACACCAACCCATCTACTGCTCTTGGTAGATGTGTTGTGAATAAAGCTTTGGGAGGGGGGAGAACCTCTGAAGGTGAGAGAGATACTAGGGATACCCACAGCTTCTTCCCACTGTCTTTGGAGAACAGCAGCAAGACATCCCATGGAGCAGGCTCTGAGACTCCTCTTCCTGAGTCCTGTCTGGCTTAGAACCATAGAATCAAGCAGATTGGAAGAGACCTTCAAGCTCAGCCAGCCCAACCTTGCACCCAGCCCTGGCCAATCAACCAGACCATGGCACTAAGTGCCTCAGCCAGGCTTGGCTTCAACACCTCCAGGCATGGCGACTCCACCACCTCCCTGGGCAGCCCATTCCAATGCCAATCACTCTCTCTGACAACAACTTCCTCCTAACATCCAGCCTGAATCTGCCCTGGCACAGCTTGAGGCTGTGTCACCTTCTTCTGTCTCTGGGTGTCTGGCAGCAGAGCCCAACCCCACCTGGCTACAGCCTCCCTTCAGGGAGCTGCAGACAGCAATGAGCTCTGCCCTGAGCCTCCTTTTCTGCAGGCTGCACACCCCCAGCTCCCTCAGCCTCTCCTCACAGGGCTGTGCTCCAGGCCCCTCCCCAGCCTTGCTGCCCTTCTCTCAACACCTTCCAGCACCTCAGCATCTCTCTTGAATGGAGGGGCCCAGAACTGGACACAGCACTCAAGGTGTGGCCTGAGCAGTGCTGAGAAATGATTAGTTGGGTTACACAGACCCAGGTAGAAACCAGGCTGTTCAGATGCATTTAATGCACCAGAAGAAGAAATGCTGTGCTGTATACTTTTCATCAGTGCATCCCCTGGTGCTGTGTGGAAGAGCAAGAAGAGACAAAACCTGGGGGGATGGAAGTCTTGAATTATGCTGCAAACATCTTCTGTGTGACAAACAAGCAAACAAAGAGCCTCTTTGAGCTCTTCTGGTGAGAACAAGGCTCTGCAGAGGGAGTTCTATTGCTATCAGCATTATCAGCTGGGCTGCACACTTGTACAAACCCTGCAGCAATCACTTCCTTTTCTTTCAGCAGGGAGAAGCTGAGGCTGCTCAAGACGCCAGTGCTCTGCAGAGCCTGTGCCTGCATTCCTCTTTGTCTGGAAGGCCACGTCTCTCGCATTAGAATGGATGAAACAGGATCCTGAACAGCCGTGCCCAGGGAGCGGGTTCTGTGGGGCACCAGCACGGAAAGCGCAGACCTCTGCTCTCTTCTGACTTGCATTCCTCTGCCCTTCTCAGCTGCAAGGAAGACGCTTCCTTGCACTTTGCTTTCTGCAGAAATTGCAGCTGATAGAGCCACTGAGAAAGCAGCTGCCTCTTGGCCCCCCGGAGGACACTAAGGCTAGATGAACGCCCATTTCACCATGTGCCTTGTGCATAGCAGGGTTTGGGGGTGTTATCTGCCACTCTGGTTTGCTTCTTAGTAAAACCTCTCCCTTCTCTGGACCAGACCTGAGAAAACTGATAGAGAACAGCTGCTCCTCTGTCTGCTGGAGTTTTATAACATGTTATCAAACCCTCTGAGCACAGCTGGGCAGCAGATGCAGAGCCTCCATCCCACCAGCTCTTTGTTTTGCAAGGGGAAGGTGACCAGCTGAGGGAAACTCTGCTCCAGTGGCACAGAGACTGCAGGGACAAACTTCGATGCAGGGTTTGTATGTTCAGCACTTCTAAGGTTCAACCAGAGGTTGATGCTCACATATCAGATGGGAGATGTGAAGTAGGAGTGAAGTCAGCTTACACGAAGGGATTTCCCTGGGCTTGCTTAGCTTAAGCAGTAAAGTTCTGACAGCTTTCCTCAGGGAAGTCTCTTCTTAAGATGCAGGCTGGGGACAGAGTGGCTGAGAGCAGCCAGGCAGAGAGGGACCTGGAGGTGCTGGGAGAGAGGAGCTGAAGATGAGGCAGCAGTGCCCAGGTGGGCAGCAGAGCCAATGGCATCCTGGGCTGGCTCAGGAGCAGTGTGGCCAGCAGGACAAGGGAGGTTCTTCTGCCCCTGTGCTCAGCACTGCTCAGGCCACAGCTTGAGTGCTGTGTCCAGTTCTGGGCCCCTCCATTCAAGAGAGATGTTGAGGTGCTGGAAGGTGTTGAGAGAAGGGCAGCAAGGCTGGGGAGGGGCCTGGAGCACAGCCCTGTGAGGAGAGGCTGAGGGAGCTGGGGGTGTGCAGCCTGCAGAAGAGGAGGCTCAGGGCAGAGCTCATTGCTGTCTGCAGCTCCCTGAAGGGAGGCTGTAGCCAGGTGGGGTTGGGCTCTGCTGCCAGGCACCCAGCGACAGAAGAAGGTGACACAGCCTCAAGCTGTGCCAGGGCAGATTCAGGCTGGATGTTAGGAGGAAGTTGTTGTCAGAGAGAGTGATTGGCATTGGAATGGGCTGCCCAGGGAGGTGGTGGAGTGGCCATGCCTGGAGGTGTTGAAGCTGGGTGCTAGATTGGGCTGGGTGAACTTGGAGCTCTCTTCCAACCTGGCTGATTCTATGGTTCTGTGTCTCTAGTCCAGGGAGTCCTGCCAGGACATCTCTGTGTAAACATGGAGGTATTGTGTGGTGACCCCAAAACACTGAGCACTCTGTCAGTTGGCAGAGCTGTTCATCTCGGTTTATGTGACTGCCTGCACCCTGTGGCTTTCTGCCACACTCAAGTGCACCTCCAAAGCGGCTAAGAGGAACGCCTCAAGCTGGCTGCTGGCAATGTGGCAGCTGTTTGCTGAGTGCAGCAGAGAGATGTGCTCAGTACTCTGATGAAGCAGGGTGGTAGCTTTACTTTGCCTAAAGGCTCCCCTTTGCTGGCAGCTACTGAAGCTGATGCCAAGAGAAACAGTGTGGCTTGCCCAGAGGTGACAAGCTCCTGGAGCCAGCTGTGCTTTCTTGTGGGCACCACCTAAAGGCACAGGACACAGTCTTGTGAGTGTTGACAACTTGCTGAACCTGAAGCTGTGCAGACTCTTTAGCTGGGAAATAAATACACCCAAGAGGTCTATTGCATTGGCAAATGCACTTAACAACTGTGAACAAGAGAGCACTAAACCCACCCTCATGCTGCTGCTGCTGTGCTGCAAATGTTATGTGACAAGGCTGCTGAGTGACTTCAGCAATGATGTGATGCCTCTGCTACATTTTCCAAGGTGGTAAACAGGAGAGAAAAGTTTGTCTGGTTTCAGGCATGCTGCTGGGACATCTGGCTTGCACAGAGATCAAAGCAGCTGCCATCAGATGGCTGTGCAGCAAGCTACATGATACTGCTTTGTTCCCAGCTCATCAGCAGCCTTAAGTGTCTACAGTCATTCTCAGGGCACGGCTGGGACCAGTAGCTGAAGCACGTGAAGCTCATGCCAGGTGCCAGCAGGGCATAGCCTGTTAAGACTACATCCCTAGGTGCTTGAGGCCTGTGACTAGAGGGGTCCCACAAGGGTCAGTGCTGGGACCAGTTCTGTTCCATATATTCATCAGTGACCTGGCTGAGGGCACTGCCAGCAAGTTTGCAGATGGCACCAAACACCAGAAGGCTGTGCTGCCATTCAGCCAGGCTGGGACAGGCTGCAGGGGTGGGCAGGGAGACACTGAATGAAATTCAGCAGGGGCAAGGGCACAGTCTGGCACCTGGGAAAGAGCAACCCCAGGGAGCAGCAGAGGCTGGGGACTGAATTGTTCAAAGGCAGCAAAGGGGAAAAGCATTTGGGGGTCCTGATGAATGGGAGGTTGAGCATGAGCCAGAAATGTGCTCAGGGGGCCAGGAGGGCAATGCCGTTCTGGATGGGTTAGAAGGGATGTGGTGAGCAGGTGGAGAGAGGTTCTCCTGCCCCTCTGCTCTGCCCTCTACTCAGGCCACATCTGGAGTCCTGTGTCCAGTTCTGAGCCCCCCAGTTCAAGAGGGACATAGAACTGCCTGAGAGTCCAGTGCAGAGCCACAAAGATGCTGAAGGCAATGGAACAGCTCTGCTAGGAGGAGAGCCTGAGGGAGCTGGGGCTGTGCTACTGGGAGAGGAGACTGAGAGGGGACCTTAGCAATGGTTCTCGAGATGTAAAGGTGAGTGGCAGGAGGCTGGACCAGGCTCTGCTGGGTGATGCCCAGTGCCAGGACAAGGGGCACTGGGTGGAAGCTGAGGCATTTAAACATGAGGAGAAATTTTTTCCCTGTGAGAGTGACAGAAGGTTGGAAGAAGCTGCCCAGGGAACCTGTTGAGTCTCTCTCTGGAGCTATTGCAGAGCTGCCTGGATGTGTTCCTGTGTGATCTGCTCTGGGTGATGCTGCTCTGGCAGGGGGGCTGGACTGGATGAGCTTTGGAGGTCCCTTCCAGCCTCTGACACTGTGATTCTGTGCTGCACACTGATCAGTCAGCTCCATGGTGCAAGCTGGCAGAAGTAGTCCCTTGCTCTCAGTCTCTGCAAGACAGAACTCCAACTGTTATGAGGTAGCACCTCAAGGTCTAAGTGTCTTTCTAAGACATACATAGATAAATGCTTTGAGTTTGAGTTACTTTGATTCACAAATTTCCTTGTGGGTTTTTTTCTATCACTTTTCAGGAATTGAAAATATTATTTCCAGTTTGTGATGATTTGGGTGTTCCCTGCACCCCCACACTTTAGAAATCACCCAGACTAGACTCAGCCAGCTCTGGAAATTTGAATGAAGCTTATATTTACAGCTGGCACAATTTACAAGCAGATAGTTACAGTGTGTACAGATATAGACAGAAATAGACAAGGTAAAAAGGTAATACAGAAACACAAAGAAACACAACTCCCCTCCCAGAAACCTGAGTCCCCAGGAGGGGCTCTCAACCACCCCTCACCTTCCCTCCTGCCCCTCTCAACCTTACCCCAGTTCCAAGGAAGAATGGAGGTTCGGCCAAGAGGATTAAGAAGCAAAGGTGAAATCAGCCAAAGCAAATGGAGGGTGAGGTTAGAAAGCAAGATGGAGTTCAGCCAGCAGCCTCAGCTCTCCCCAGCAGGCAAAGCTCCCAGTGAAGAGAGCAAGCAACTGACTTTATCTTTGTTTTGCCTTTCTTCTTTATACATCTCAGCAAGACTGTGAGCGAAGTAGACCTCACCATTGTTTTCATTTATCAGCTTATCATCTAGTTCTTCTCACCAAAACATCCCAGCTAGGCTCAAACTAGCACACAGTTCCTGCCAAATAAGCACTGCCAAGGAGCCTGCAGCATGCAGGGAAAGATAAAACAGCATGAAAACAAAATCAGTCTTTTGGGTCATATTTGAGTTGACTTGAGTGAGACTCACTTGTGATCAAAATGTAAAATCTGGTGAGTGATCCAGTTCATAGAATCACAGAATCAGCCAGGGTTGGAAGGGACCACAAGGATCAGCCAGTTCCAACCCCCCTGCCATGCCCAGGGACACCCTACCCTAGAGCAGGCTGTCCACAGCCTCAGCCAGCCTGACCTTAAGCATCTCCAGGGATAAGGCTTCCACCACCTCCCTGGGCAACTCCTGCCAGGCTCTCACCACCCTAATGCTGAAGGTGCTGGAATCTACTTTGATTTCAAAAGAAGAACCAAAAATTATAGGCATTACTGTCCCTGCACCTTGAGATGCTGAAAAACAATGATAGGAAATGGAAAACATTCAGCTTGTCTCACCACATCACTTTCATATCCTAAGAAGCAGAAGCAAACCTGCTTGGGGCAAGTTCAGAGAAGCAACTGCTTATTGCTGTAAATGATGGGGGAGGATCAGAAATCAGCAGAGGTGAACAGTAGTAGAGTGTAAATCAAACAGTGGACAGAGCAGGAAGGAAATTATGAAGCACTTAGCATATTGAAGAGAGAAACAAAATACCATCTGGATAATACCTGCCGGAGAGGGGATAGCAGCAACAACATCTGCCCTTGCCCAGCTGTCAGCACTCTGCGGAGTGTGAGGCAGCAAAGCCTCGCAGCTACCTAAAGAGGAGCTGCTCCCTGCTCTTGCAAAGCAACGACCAGACTGGGGAGGGCTACCCATGCAGCCCCAGATCATGCAATCATAGAATCAAGCAGGTTGGAAGAGACCTCCAAGCTTGTCCAGTCCAACCTAGCACCCAGCCACACCGGCCACACTGCTGGTTCATCTTCAGCTCCTCTCTCCCAGCATCCCCAGGTCCCTCTCTGCCTGGCTGCTCTCAGCCACTCTGTCCCCAGGCTGTAGTGCTGCTTGGTGCTGTTGTGGCCAAAGTGTAGAAGCCTACATTTAGCCTTGTGGAATCTCATCCCATTGGCCTCTGCCCACCCATCCAGCCTGCCATGCTCACATTTACTGCAGGATTAGTAATATTTGCCTCCAGTCAGAAGACTCATAGATTTAGTGACAATGGCAGCTCTGTACCAGGATCACCTGGGACACCTGTACAAGTGCCATATTTTTGTCAGATTGGTGTTGGAGCAGTCTGTTGGGGCTCACAGGCAGGCAGGGATTTTCTTTTCATCTTAAAATGCAACTAAGAACTAACAATGTGCTGCACTTGTGTATGGCAAAGGCTTAGATGTGTTCCAGGGCTCTGCATGGTGCAATCGTACCTCTGGGCAAACCAAGTGTAAGCATCCTGCAAGCAACCTGCAGGCCTTTGCTTCCTTATTTGCTGACATACCTCATCTGTTTTTCCTTTTAAACTTATGCTTGATCTGATTTTCCTGCACTTCTTTCATCACCAAATAAAGAGAATGATTTGTGTCTGCTGCCCAAAGCCTTTCAGCTAGCAAAGCAATCACAAACTCTGCCAGCTGCTGCCAAGAGTGGCAGGGGTCAGAGAAAGTGCAGAGAATCACAGAGCCATAGAATGGTTTAGGCTGGAAGGGACCTCAAAGCTCAGCTAGTTCCAACCCCCTACCATAGGCAGGGACACCTCCCACTACAACAGGTTGCTCAAGGCCTCATCCAACCCAGTCCTGAACACCTCCAGGGAGGTTGTGGAGCACAGAAGCACAGAATAGGATCAAAGATCATATCCTGTGTTTCTGTCCTCCCCAACCTCTCTGGGCCACCTGTGCCAGTGTCTCACCACCCTCATTCTAAAGAACCCTTTCCTAACATCCAGTTTCAATCTCCCCTCTGCCACTTCAAACCCATTCCTCCTCATCCTGTCATGACAAGACCTTGTCCATAGTCCCTCTCCAGCCCTCCTGGAGCTCCCTTCAGATCCTGCAAGGCCACTCCAAGGTCTCCTCCAAGCCTTCTCTTCTGCAGGCTGCAGAGCCCCAACTCTCAGAGCCTGTCCTCATAGCAGAGCTGCTGCAGCCCTCTCAGCATCTTGGTGGCCTCCTCTGGGCTGGCTCAAACACTTCCATGTCCTGCTTGTGCTGGGGGCTCCAGACCTGCACCCAGGACTGCAGGTGGGGTCTGAGGAGAGCAGAGCCAAGGGGCAGAATCCCCTCCCTCACCCTCTGCCCACACTGCTCTTGCTGCAGCCCATGGCCACACTATTCCTGATCCAGGCCAGAATGCCATTGGCTCTCCTGACCACCTGGTCACACTGCTGGCTCATGTTCAGCTACCAGCACATGCAGGTCCCTCTCTGCCTGGCTGCTCTCCATGCCCCTGACCAGGTGAATTAATTTATTATGTCACTGTGTGCCCTGCACGCAGAGCTGGTACCATGAAGAGGAATGGATGTCTAATGGGCAAAGCAGATCTTAAGCATGGTTACTGCCAGGGCATCTGGAGAGATTTCACTTGCCTGGTGTTCAGTTTCAGGGAGAATCAATACCAAGAAGTGTTTGCCAGGGAACTCTTTGAGTTCAGGAATGTATTTTGACTGTGAGGCTGTCAGTAGCTTATGTAGAGGCAAGTAATGAAGGAAACAGGTTTTAAAGACAGTTGTCCATCATGGGGAGGAGTTTTGTAGTTTATGGGCCCAGCAAATAGCAATAATTGTCAAAGGCATTTTAGGTCATATTGGGAGGCATCTCGCTACCAAGGACTGCCTCTACCAGAGGAAAAGCAGAAGCCAGGCACAGTACTGTAATCTGAACACTCCACTGGTTGGTGGAAAAAGGCTCTCAGTGTTTTTACATCAAAAATCCACAACACTTAGCCCAACGGGCAGCAGTAATTTTTAACTAAGCACTTGAAGTTTTGTCCCCCACCTTAGTTCAACAAGAAAAGGGTTTAGTCACTGCCTGGCTGGGTCTGCAGCGCAGCCTGTCAAAGGGAGGGCATCTCCTCAGGTTAATGAGGCACTGAAGCTGTGTGTCTGTATGTGCCTGGGTGATTGACTTTGTCCTCTGAGACACTGAACAAGCAAATAATAGCAGCATTCTAGTCCTTTGGTCCTGCCCCAGCACCAGGTCTGTCATCGGCACATTAGAGAGCACAGGTTAGGGCAGCACAGGTCAGGGTTAAGGTTTTGGGGCTGAGAAAGCCATTGTAGAGCCTTACCATAAATGACAGCTCTATTCCAGAGAAACGAGATGATAGTGGGAATACAGAATGAGGCAGGGCTGAGGAGGGGCCTGGAGCACAGCCCTGTGAGGAGAGGCTGTGGGAGCTGGGGGTGTGCAGCCTGCAGAAGAGGAGGCTCAGGGCAGAGCTCATTGCTGTCTGCAGCTCCCTGAAGGGAGGCTGTAGCCAGGTGGGGTTGGGCTCTGCTGCCAGGCACCCAGCGACAGAACAAGGGGACAGAGCCTCAAGCTGTGCCAGGGCAGGTCTGGGCTGGATGTTAGGAGGAAGTTGTTGTCAGAGAGTGATTGGCATTGGAATGGGCTGCCCAGGGAGGTGGTGGAGTCACTGTGCCTGGAGGTGTTGAAGCCAAGCCTGGCTGGGGCACTTAGTGCCATGGTCTGGTTGATTGGCCAGGGCTGGGTGCTAGGTTGGGCTGGATGAGCCTGGAGGTCTCTTCCAACCTTGCTGATTCTGTGATTCTGTGGCTTTACTGCTACTCATCTCTTGATTGCTCGGAGGGTTCCCTGGCTGCTGTGCATACAGTTGTGTCAGCTGTGTTGTGTCACACATCAGTGAAAGCATGGCCAAACCCTGTTTCCAAGGCATGTAGAGATTTTATTGCAGGCTAGGGTATTAGTCCTTAAAACCATATTGTTCAGAGGGCACATCACCATGCCCAGTGTCTGCCCAGCATGGTAGCCTGGCACAGAAATGATGACATCCATCCCCTGCCCCAAGCTGTGGATGAATGGCACAATGAAGGTTAGCTTAAGCAAGCAGCCAGAGGGATTCACCAACCGGATTAGTGAAACAGAAAAAGTCCATGAGGCTCTCCCTGACCTGCCAGAAGCTTTTGTTCCCCGTGGAGCTGAGAGTGCATTCTTTGCTAAAGACCACAGGAAACAACGCACACTGCATGGGAGAGGGAGGAGCAGCTGCAGCCAGAACCCCACCACTGCCCGCACTCAGTAGCCACCATCCCTCAGTCACATCCTGCTTGCAGTATTTGCTTCTCCTTGGAGGCTGGAGGAAGCACTGGGGGCTTCAGGAGGAAGAAGTCTGCGTTGTGTGCAAGTTGCAAGTGAAGCACCCTGCCAGTGACGGGCAGTTTCAGCTTCTATCCTCACTTGGAGGTTGCACCTCTGCTTCTCCTGCCTTTAAATCTTGAGTCTGCTGGGCCGAGCTCAGTCAAGCCTGGAAGGAGAGCAGTTTTGATAGCCACCTGATAGCACAGGTTTCATGAAGAAGGTTTCCTGGGCAGGGAGGGGAAACACTTTGCCTTTGCTAATCAAAATGCTCCAGCATGACAAAACTTCTCTGGACTTCAGCTGAGATAAAATTTAATCCATGGATCCTGCTCTCCAAGGAAGTGAGTGCAGAGGCTCTGCACCCTGTGTGCTCATCCCTCACCGCCAGTCACTGAAAAGGTGCTCAGCAAAGCGAGCCCCACAGCAGGTTAGGGAGCAGGGGCAGTAGAAGAAAAGGGAAAAGAACACACAGAGGCCATCCAGGGGCAATGGGAGAGTTCTAGAAACACTTTGCACAATAGAGGAAACAGTGGGAGCAAGAACTTTGGCTTTGGAGCTCACAGACTCTAGCTGCTGGAGATTAACACAGGAGACAAAGGCTGCATTCACTACCTCCTGAGCTAGGTGAGTGCTGAGAAGTGGACGAGGCATGACTGCCAGAAACAACACCAAAGGCACTGGAGCAACTGATAAGGTCATTTCATATAGACTGCGACCCAAGGCAAACCAAGACTTCAGATGAGACTGTTTTGCTTCACCCGGGGCCAAAAACCAGAGGGGAAACCAGAGCACATTTCAGAAAAAGGTCTCTGACACTTCCATGCAGCTGTGGAAGGGTCTTTGCATTCCCCAGCTGCAAGAGAGGAGTGTTTCCTGTGCTTCTGAGTTCAGCACCCAAGAACTGCTCTACAGACAAACAGACCTTGCCTCCAGAAGTGCCTTTGACAAGTGGGGGCAGAGGAACTATCTGGAGAAAGGATTAGGTTCGTGGCAGACACTTGAGCAGAGAAGGTAATGAGCACTGCAAGAAATCCAGGAACCAGGCCAGGGGCAGCCTTACTCTTCCACTGCAGGAACCACTGCACAGAGAAAAGTGGAGGGGAAAACAATGTATAAAGTGCAAGGAGTCTGGAAGTGAGAGGCATCTCACCTGCTTTCTTCTGGCAGAAAGCAAAGGGGGGAAAGTCAAACGAGAAAAGACGCAGGATGTGGAGGAGACAGACAAATGCAAAGGAGTATAAAGCCTGGATGGGGCACTTAGTGCCATGGTCTGGTTGGCTGGATAGGGCTGAGTGATAGGTTGAACTGGATGAGCCTGGCTGATTCTATGATTGCATGCTAATGTCTGACCCTACAGATCAGCCCTGTATGAGCTGGCCCACAGAAACCCTCTCCAGCTGGAGATGCTCCCAAATCAGCTACTTCTGTACTCTCTGTGGAAGCTCTGAGCAGAGCAGCAGGCAGGCCATCAAGCTCCTTAATGGGCTGGCCATGCACAGAGCCATAGCAATTGACAAGCCAGGGTCAGACCTTCAGCTGAGAGTGTGAATCTGCGTGGGTCACAACGGAAGAAATAACCATGGTGTGGCATCACCACCCAGCAAAGCAGGTGCTGAGCCTGGCCGTAAGCCTGCATCGAGCACTGACTGCTGCCAGTGCATTCCCCCTTGTGTAGTGGTGACGCTTGGCTGAGAGCACCCAGCACCTTCTGAGTTTTTCAAGGGGCCTGAGGGAGGCTGTGGATGAGCTTTCAGTAGTGGAAACCAAAGCATGTGTGTGGTACAAGATGTTTCTGCTGAGTGCTGGAGAAGGGAGTGGGTGTTTGTCAGCTCAGAAAACACACCAGCTTGCCATGAGCCAATGAAAAATAATCTCTGTTGTCTTGAAAACAGTCTCCTGACTCCTGTCTGTCGGCTGGAATGCTTTTGCCAGTGGTTTGAAGTCACCTTTCAGTTTATGCTTAAAGACAAAAGGAGTTTTAAAGGACTATGAACAGACCGATGAAATTATTACCTTTTTTTATTGAATTATACTGGAATTGTTTCTAAACCTCCTCCAAACCATCACACAATTGAAATAAGGATAAAAATGAGATCAGTGGATTTCAGACCACTAAGCCCAGCACACACAGTGTTCTGGGTTCTCCTCACTTCTCTCCCCTTAGCCACTCTCCAAAAATGGCTCCAAAGCCTTAGAATCAAAGAAGAAAGGTTTGTAAGCTGTAGCTACCCACACACCAAAACCTAGTAAATGTGTGCTGCTCTCACTTGACTCCCAGTGGAGTCAAGAAACTGCTGTTTGCAAAGGGCATGTCTGTTGCTGTTGGAAAAGCTTGATGCAATTGGTCACACAAGAGGCAGGCTCTTGAAGCCATTGTGTCCAATGCCAGTGGTGGAGGAAGGAGCCTTTTGGCATGGAAGTGTACCCAGGGGGCATCTCCAAACACTCTTTGCCTGCTTTTATACCTCTGCTGAATGCATTCTCTGAGGCAGAGTCTAAAGTGGCAGCTCAGAAGAAAATTTTCAAAGCACTCTGGCAAATGATGATATTTGATTGCTCCTCTTGTATGTAAAGTTTATAGAATCACAGAATCAGTCAGGGCTGGAAGGGACCACAAGGATCAGCCAGTCCCAACCCCCCTGCCATGCCCAGGGACACCTCACACTAGAGCAGGCTGCCCACAGCCTCATCCAGCCTGGCCTGAAACACCTCCAGGGATGAGGCTTCCACCACCTCCCTGGGCAACTCCTTCCAGACTCTCACCATCCTCATATTGAACAACTTCTTCCTAACATCCAGGCTGAATCTCCCCATTTCCAGCTTTGTCCCATTCCCCCCCACTCGTATCACTACCTGGCAGCCCAACAGGACTCACTTCCTCCACAAGTCTCTTTCTGTCCCTATTTCTTTAACCAACTTAGCTTAAAGAATTTAGAGAACTAAGGATGTTGAGACTAAATCCACTCACAGCCTCTTTGTGTGGCGCTTTGGCAACGAAGGACCTTTGAAGCAGAAAGAAGTGTTGGCAGTCTAAAGACAACAGATATTTTTACCTTCAAATTCTCTTTTTCACTTTTAAATAGTTTGAGCTTAAATATCTTTTCCCTGCATTCAGGAGTATTTGAGAACAGTTCATGCTTCACACACACAGGATCAAGTCCTTCAGCTCTACAGGGCCTTCACCCAGGCAGAGATGCCCTCACAGAGTGATTGGCATTGGAATGGGCTGCCCAGGGAGGTGGTGGAGTCACTGTCCCTGGAGGTGTTGAAGCCAAGCCTGGCTGGGGCACTTAGTGCCATGGTCTGGTTGATTGGCCAGGGCTGGGTGCTAGGTTGGGCTGGATGAGCTTGGAGCTCTCTTCCAACCTGCCTGATTCTATTATATGATTCTGTGCTGCTTCCTCACGAGCATCTCCTGGCCCAGAGGCTATACCAGGGCTCTGACCGTTCCCTCAGCAAGAGCTAAGTGGGGGCTGAGCACACAGGCTCTGGCTGCAGGGATGGGAACAGGGAGAAGTGGATCCAACATCTGTTGCAGGCAGTTATAAATATTACAGTAGTCTAATTTTCCTAGGAATCCTGCCTAAAGCAGAGCTTGTGGCACACAAATGAAGAAGAGGAGAAGCAGCCCAGTAAAATTCCTCCAGCTCTCTTATTTCCTATCTTCCTCCTTCAAGTTTCTACCACATGTTACTTGATAAAAGCAAGGCCAAGTTGCTTTACCCTGGTGGATGATTTTTTTATGCTGTCCTGTCTGGATGTTTGGATGATCCTTCACAGTGTATTTTTTTAATGTATCTGCATGAATAATTGTCCTGGGTGGCAGAGGCAAGAAACTGTGAGGGGGAGTAGGGGGGAATTGGTGCTTTGGTTCTCCAGTGACATTAGAATAAAAAGAAATGACATGATATGCATTTGAAGCAAATGCTTCATTGTCTGGTAGCTTGTTATGATCCAGGCTATACCTCTTTCATGCAGTGCTTGGGAGATAAAAATTGTGAAGATGGTTCCCTGAATCCAGTTTCCTACCACAGAGAGCACATTTCACCTCTGGTGAAGCCCTCCAGCACGTTCCTTGCAGCACTTCCCAACAGCTACTGCTGCTCTTCACCTCACAGAGATTAAAACAAGATTTTAGGAGTAAGACTGAAAAACTTCAGTGCAGGAGAGATGTGGAGGTGCTGGAGGCAGTGCAGAGAAGGGCAAGGGAGCTGTGAAGGGCCTGGAGAGTAAATCTGCTGAGGAGAGAGTGAGGGAGCTGGGGGTGGGTAGTGTGGAAGAGAGGAGGCTGAGGGCAGAGCTCATTGCTGTCTGCAGCTACCTGAAGGGACATTGTGGAGAGGCTGCTGCTGGGCTCTGCTCACAGGGAACTGGAGACAGAACAAGAGGGAATGGCCTCAAGCTGAGCCTGGGGAGGTTTAGATTGGACATTAGGGAAAAGTTTTTGATGGAGAGGGTGGTCAGGGACTGGAATGAGCTGCCCAGGGAGGTGGTGCAGTCACCCAGGCTGGATGTGTTTCAGGGTGGTTTGGATGTGGTGCCTGGGGCTATGGTTTAAGGTGAATCTTGCAGAGCAGGGTTCTAGGCTGGACTTGGTGCTCCTGAGGGGCTGTGCCAGCCTGGCTGTGGCTGTGGCTCTGTGACTCTGTGACGTTGTGCTGCCCAAAGTACCAGCAGCATGATGGATGGTGGCGGGGGCTAACTGAAATTAATCAGCATGGAGGGGAGAACTCCTTTCCTTCCCTGCCTTTCTTCCGCTGACCTTTCAGGCAGACAATGCAATAGCACTAATGAAAATGAGTTTGAAGCTCAGTTAATTTTGGCCTTGGTGTTTCCCCAGGGGCAGTTACTCAGACCTGCCATCCAACAAGCTTCACTTGGCACAGAATTCCTTTTTTTTTTTTTGATGGACTCAAACATAGAAATGAAAGCTCAAAACCATGTAGCAACACAAGGCAGCATAATGACTGCTCTGGGAATCACTGTGCTGTGCAGAGAGAAAGTCAAAATGGAGTTTCTGACACCTTTCTAGGCTTGCAATTCCAGACAGAGACACAGAGGAAACTGAGACACACTAAGTAATTGGTGCCGTGAAGCATGCTGATGCTGACAACACAACAGCACTGCCTTTGAAACTGATGCTCCCAGCGCTAACTGTGTGGCTTCTGTCGGGAGAGGACAATAAGAAGAGCAATTAAGGGGTGGAAGAGAAACATGCTGACAAATATGATTTTACTACAGTTTTCCTTTGATGTAAATGGTGAGGCATGGAGTATGGCAGCAGTGGTGCCTCTGTGGTTGGTGGCTCCTTGCAAACCTGACAGGGCACTGTTGGGAGAAATGGGATGAAAAGAAGAGAGGGAAGTTAGCCTGGTTACATCCTAAGGGTGAGGTTAGTTACACAGCAGGAGAATCTGCTAAGGGCAGAAGGGGAAACTTCAGGGCCTGGGACACAGAATCAGAGGTCCATAGAAGCAAGCAGGTTGAAAGAGACCTCCAAGCTCATCCAGCCCAACCTAGCACCCAGCTCTGGCCAATCAGCCAGACCATGGCACTAAGTGCCCCAGCCAGGCTT
>WAAF01006355.1:317103-393247 GCA_013400475.1 Tricholaema leucomelas | reverse complement strand
AATGGAGGAGCCCAGAACTGGACACAGCACTCAAGCTGTGGCCTGAGCAGTGCTGAGCACAGGGGCAGAAGAACCTCCCTTGTCCTGCTGCCCACACTGCTCCTGAGCCAGCCCAGGATGCCATTGGCTCTGCTGCCCACCTGGGCACTGCTGCCTCATCTTCAGCTCCTCTCTACCAGCACCTCCAGGTCCCTCTCTGCCTGGCTGCTCTCAGCCACTCTGTCCCCAGCCTGTATCACTGCCTGAGGTTGTTGTGGCCAAAGTACAGAACCTGGCCCTTGGACTTGTTCAAACTCCTGGCACTGGACTGTGCCCATCTGTCCAGCCTGCCCAGATCCCTTTCTTCCTTATACCTAATGCAGGGGAAGGGAAGAAGGACTGACAGTTTTGCTTGTATAATTCAGAGAGCTGGAAGCAAACATCAGATAAAATGAGGAGAGGCCTTTAATGTTAATGGTTTGCATGGGGACCACTGTTCCTTCCACATAAGCTTTAACAGATTTACTCTTTGCTAGGAGAGGCCATCAAAGAATTAATTTGTACTTGTTTAACATTTACATATGTGGTGAAAAGTACAGAACCAGGAAACTGGAAAATGTTTCAGAGCTTAAAATAATCTCTTCCCCTAGCAACTGCTTAGGAAAATGAGACCTTTGACTTTGACTCAGAAATTGTTTATCCTCCTAATGGTAATTGCATTCACATTTGATGAGGGTTTGCCACGATGTAAAGGGCAACTGTAAAAGCATAGGAAGTATCAGAACAACACAGAGAAACCAGTTGGGTTCACAAATTAGACTTAGAGGTTTGGGGCACACTCTGTGAGTATGTCTAACTGCAAGAGAAGACAGAAATGTGTTTTGCCAGCCTGCTGATGCATCACCTGCACACGGCCTAGGTAGCCTGCACCCAGCTACAGACTGAGCTGAGCCCTCAGGAGCAATCACCCACCACACAGACCCCTCCTGCTTACCTCTTTGCAAGGTGTCCTCACACATGCCCCTCTGTGAGTGATCTGTGCTACGGTTTCCTAAAGCTCTGGCAGCCTCCTTTCTCTCTGGTGTACGGTGCAGGAGTGAGAGAATGGTTGGACTCAGGGGTCCTAGGAGTCTTTTCCAGCCAATGACATCCTGGGCTGGCTCAGGAGCAGTGTGGCCAGCAGGACAAGGATGATGAGGGGACTGGAGGGCACTGCCTGGTGAGGAGAGGCTGAGGGACCTGGGGCTGCTTAGTCTGGAGAAGAGAAGACTGAGATCAATGTCTATATCTGAGGGCTGGGGGTCTGGAGGGGGGGACAGGCTCTGCTCACTGCTTCCTGGGGTAGGACATGCAGCAATAGATGGAAGCTGCAGCACAGGAGGTTGCAGCTCAACACAAGGGGGAACTTCTTGCCTGGAAGGGTCCCAGAGCCCTGGCACAGGCTGCCCAGAGAGGTTGTGGAGTCTCCTTCTGTGGAGCCTTTCCAGGCCTGTCTGGATGTGTTTCTGTGTGCCGTGAGCTGGATTGTATGGTCCTGCTCTGGCAGGGAGGTTGGACTGGGTGAGCTCTTTGGGTCCCTTGCAATGCCTGATATCTGTGAGCCTGGGATCAAAAGCAATGCTGCCAAATTCTAACTTCTAGAAGAGGCCAGATAAAGCTAGTCCTTAAAAATGGATCTTCCAGAAGGTTACCTGAGTTCAAGGCAGATGGATGCAAATTGCAGGAATTTGGTGAGCACTTCTGCTGGTCTCCTGTTTGTTTGTTGGCTGCTTTGTTGTTTGTTTAGTTCTGAAGGGAATATGCAAAGCACAGATTCAGAGCAATCTCTCCTTTCTTCACAGGCTACTCATGAAAAAGCCTTCTTGAGCTGCTATGTAAATGTGTGTTGCTGCATGATTAAGGATGAGAGAAATGGTGCCAGACTCGTCCCGGCTGCTCTTTCCAGCGAGCCCTGCAGAAGAAGCCTTTGCCTTGGAACTGGGACTGTGCCAGAAGACCAATGCAGGAATAGAAATATTTATTGAAGGTCAAATATTCCAGAACTTCAACAGTGGCAAGGAACAGCAAACTCCTGAACAGAAATTAGTATTTGATCACATAATATTTGTTCTTTCCTCATCCTATTTTCCTTAACTCATAAACACTCTCTCTTTCACAAAGCAGAACCCAGGTAGCTGCTTTGCTACTTTTGGAAAGTTTATTTGAGGCATTTATCAATCAATTGATGAGCTTATGATAACTTTATCTGATTTTTTTTTCTACCATTCTGCATTGAAAACCTGCACATCTCTTGCCCTGACAGTCATTTGCTGCATGGGCACATGCCTGCATTCACAAGTCAAGTGATGTTCCACTGTGCTCTGCTGAGACCTCACCTGGAGTACTGCATCCAGTTCTGGAGACCCTGAGACAAGAGGGATGTGGAGATGCTGGAGCGTGTCCAGAGCAGGGCCAGGAGGATGCTGAGAGGGCTGAAGCAGCTCTGCTGTGAGCACAGACTGAAAGAGTTGGGGCTGTGCAGGCTGGAGAGGAGGAGGCTCCCAGGTGACCTTCTTGTGGCCTTGCAGGATCTGAAGGGGGCCTACAAAAAAGCTGGGGAGGGACTTTTTATGCTGTCAGGGAGTGGCAGGACTGGAACTGAGGAGGAAGCTGTTCAGCACGAGAGTGGTGAGAGCCTGGCAGGGGTTGCCCAGGGAGGTGGTTGAGGCCCCATGGCTGGAGGTGTTTAAGGCCAGGCTGGCTGAGGCTGTGTGCAGCCTGCTCTAGTGTGAGGTGTCCCTGGGCATGACAGGGGAGTTGGAACTGGCTGATCCTTGTGGTCCCTTCCAACCCTGACTGATTCTATGATTCTATGACTGACCTAACATTCAAACAGATGTCCCTGTCCTGGTGCCTACCAAAGCTCATCCCAGTCCACAATCTGACAGCAGACTTCCAGTCATATACTTCTGATAAAAACCAGTTTGTCCAAGAACTCCTGACCAGCTACTTCAGCAGGACAGACCATTTCAAATAGCAGCTGTCTGGAGAAGCAATAATGACTAGAAAAAATGAATTGCATTTTACCTTCTGTCATTCCTGCAGTCTCTAACTCATGACAATCAATAGGGAAGCAAAGTGCCACCTACTCTAAGTGAGCCAGGACAGGCAAGGTCTGAGCATTAGCTCTCTAACTGGTTCTACACAGGGGAAACCTTAGGGTCAGCACTCTGCAGGGTGGCTGCAGTGTGGGTAGAGCAACAACGAGTGAGCAAAGGCCATGCTCCAGCAGCAGTGCTCTGACCCTGAAGGTCCTCTGACATCACAAGCCTTTAGCAGACATTAAATTACTTCTGTGGCTGCCAAGTTGGTGCCATGTGGACAGGTAACTGAGGTTGGAGAGGCTCTCAGCTTCTCCCTTAACCAGCACCCTCTACTGCCACTGCTGGCACTGGGTGGACCTTTCCTCTGACCCACTGGGGCACTTGCCTTTTCTGGCATGAGACCCAAGCTGTACACACCAGTGGTTATGGACTTGGCTCAGAAAATCGAGCCTGTCCCATCTGCTCTCTCTCCCATGCCCAGATCCTGTGCAAAATGCTATCTCTGCATCCCTTGTAGCACTGCCTTTGAAGAGAAAACATCATCCTGGGGCTCTGGGAACTACCTGAAGGGAGATTGTAGCCAGATGGGGTTGGTCTCTTCTCCCAGGCAATCAGCAGCGGAATGAGGGGACACAGCCTCAAGCTGAAGGTGTTGTGGGTCACCATGGGAAGGATGCGTAGGGAGAGATGAGGACCTAGGAAAGAAAATGCCCTGAAATCTCTGGCTGTGCAATGAACAGTAACAGCCAGGAGTGGGGAAAGCCTCCTGCACATTTATTGTTGTTTGAAGCAGTCAAAAAAAGCAGTCCCTCAGCTGACATATTTGCAGCAATTAGCAGTTTTCAGTCTCCCAGATAGTCAGCGACTACCTTCAGACTCAGCTCCCTGCCTCCTGCACGTGGAAGTGAGGATGCCTGCCAAGCCTGTGCACAGCTCCCTCCCCGTGGAAGGGGAGGCACTCTGGATTTTCTGTACAGCAGCTGGCAGTTCCTACTGAGCTGCTCTATCATTTCCATAGCTGAGCGCCTCAGGTCAGTCTCATGCTCCTCAAAGCCACTGTGTGTGCTCCATTGCTTCTCAAGCGTGGCGTGCCTGTGGCCAGGCGATGATGTGTGTGGCAGGGAGGCTGTCTCTGGGCTGTGGCTGACTGGCTGTGTGCTGACACTGTCTCCCTCAAGCTGAAAAGCAGATGATGCTCTCTGCACCCTTACTGTCAGGTGGTGCTCAAGAGAATGAAATCTGAAACTAGAGCAGAGCAGATTTGGATTAGAGATTCAGAAGTTCTTTGCTGTGAGGGTGGTGAGACACTGGAACAGGTTGCTCAGAGAGGTTGTGGGTGCCTCACCCTGCAGTATCGAAGACCAGTCTGGATGTGGCTTTGAACAACCCAGTGTGCCTTCCCATGGTGGGGGTATTGGAACTTGGTGGTCTTTGAGGTTTTTCACAAGCTCAAGCCATTCTGTGATTCCATGAGCTGAGTTGGGCTGAGGGTGGGATGTCCTCATTGTCCAGGGGCAGCACAGACAGATGAAAGGACCCTATGGAGGTTTTATTTTGTTTATCTGAAGTATGCTATCATGATAAGACCTCAGTCTTAGCTTAGATGAAGTAAAGATTTTCTGCATGCAGAGAAGGAGCTGGAGGAGTAAGTTCCCTGTTTCATTTGAGCTCCTAAAAATCAAGAGTCTTGTCCTACTCCAGCATGGGTAATGCAAGGCAGTGGAACAGGGGCAAAAGAGAGAATCTGTTCCTGGAAATGTGTGCATCTGTTGAAGCCCCAGGAGCTCCTGCACCAGATCAGGCACCTCTGGCTGCCTCCTACTCTGCCCTTCAGCCCCCTTTTTGGACTGGTATCTGAAGGCAAATGAGAGTCCTGGTGCAAGCAGTAAGACGAGGAGGGAGCGGCAGATGTTGTTCCGGCACCGGGAAGGTTGCTCAGGTTGCTGACACGTGTTGAGGAGCCAGAGTTCTGCAGAGTGCAGGCTGAACTGCAGAATCTGAGCAGGGTTCTGAGCCAAGCATCTACAGAGCTGATTGAAAACATCCCTGCTGTTTAAAATTCTGTGCTCTTCTGCTGCCCAGAATCCAACCCTGCAGTTATTTCCCTCTGGGGCAGAACGAGGAGCATCCATACTTGGGGAACGTGTGGGTCACTTCTCTCTCCTCCCTCCTCGCAGGAGAGACAGTTTAGCCTGCTCTTCCTGCTTCTCCTGCTTCAAGTCCTGGGATGAGTCACTGCAGACAAACAGCTCCTGCAGAGACAAGCTCAGAGGCCCGGACAGGAGAAAAAGAGGAGCTGTCTGTGGCGCTGGGCGGGGATCCCTATGCAGCGCCAGGGAAAGGGAGGAGGGAGATTTATGTGGGTCACTGGATGAGGGTGTCTGGGCTCCAGATACTGCCTGAAATCTTTCCTTGGACAACAAATAAACACTGCTGCTACTTCTCCTAATTGTCTGGGAAATGAAACAAACTCTTCTTTTTTTCACTCTCCTCTTTGCTCATTCTTTTAACTGACTTTGCTCAGTCTTTTAACTCACTCCTGCTGAGCTGCTGTAGAGGTGTTTTTGGAGAGATTGAAGTTTGGAATGCTGTGTTCCTCCTAGCTGTTTTCAGGCCTGCTTGCATGATGTTCCTTTCCACATTGCTGCTCCTTGGGCCAGCCAGAAATGAGGCTATGACCGAGCACAAAAGCCTTGTGTATCTCCCACATTAACTACGTTAAAGGCTGCAAGGCATCTGCAGAGGGAGCTTAGCACACTTTCAGATGCCAAAGGGCATTTCAAGGCAGTGTCTGGTGACATGATGCATGACACCTCTTCCTGCAAAGGTAGGAAGTGAGAAGCAAAGCCCAGACAGGAGTTCACTCAGACTTGGCTCCATGCAAAGGGACACTGTAACCTCTAAGCCCCTGTAGAACTGCCCCTTGGGCCACAAAGACCCCAAGCAGTGATACAGGCTGGGGACAGAGTGGCTGAGAGCAGTCAGGCAGAGAGGGACCTGGAGGTGCTGGGAGAGAGAAGCTGAAGATGAGGCAGCAGTGCCCAGGTGGGCAGCAGAGCCAATGGCATCCTGGGCTGGCTCAGGAGCAGTGTGGCCAGCAGGACAAGGGAGGTTCTTCTGCCCCTGTGCTCAGCACTGCTCAGGCCACAGCTTGAGTGCTGTGTCCAGTTCTGGGCTCCTCAATTCAAGAGAGATGTTGAGGTGCTGGAAGGTGCCCAGAGAAGGGCAGCAAGGCTGGGGAGGGGCCTGGAGCACAGCCCTGTGAGGAGAGGCTGTGGGAGCTGGGGGTGTGCAGCCTGCAGAAGAGGAGGCTCAGGGCAGAGCTCATTGCTGTCTGCAGCTCCCTGCAGGGAGGCTGTAGCCAGGTGGGGTTGGGCTCTGCTGCCAGGCACCCAGCGACAGCACAAGGGGACACAGCCTCAAGCTGTTCCAGGGCAGGTCTAGGCTGGATGTGAGGAGGAAGTTGTTGGCAGAGAGAGTGATTGGCATTGGAATGGGCTGCCCAGGGAGGTGGTGGAGTCACCGTGCCTGGAGGTGTTGAAGCCAAGCCTGGCTGGGGCACTTAGTGCCATGGTCTGGTTGATTGGATGGGGCTGGGTGCTAGGCTGGGCTGGATGAGCTTGGAGCTCTCTTCCAACCTGCTCAATTCTATGATTCTATAATTCTATGTGTCTGTATACACAGGAGAAAGAGAGGGGCCAGGGAGAATGTTCCAGTGGCAGACACAGAGCTGCTGCCATCCACAGAGCACTGCCATTCTGCTCTGACAGCAGAAGAGAGAAAAAGCTGCTGCACAGGAGGAGAGGGCTGATGAAGTTTCACAACTCCAGATCTGTGCTCTTTTTTTTCATAGTTTAATGCCAGATATGTCTGTCTGTGCGTTGCCAAGCACTGTTTTACTGGTGGCAGTGGTTAAATGCCCATCGTTTGATTTCTGTGAAACACATCTGTCTTTCCATGGAAGAGACTGCAAGAGTCAGGCTTTCAGACACTCACTTGCACATAATGGCTGCTGGTGTATAGAAACTACAGGGACTGAGTGTACACAGCACTGTACACAGTCCCCTGGCTGTCTGTTTTGTTGACAGCTGTTTGGTGATGCTGAGAGCAGATTCACTCCACAGCCTCCATTTCATTTCTAGTTAGCTTTAAAATTAGTACCACAAGCAACCATCCTATAGTTCAAACAAATGCAGCCCATGCTGTTCCCAGGAGTCTTCTGTGCTTTAAATACCTACTGCAGACTTCCTCTCAGCAAGCAGTTAGGAGACCACAGGTTTGCTATTTAAACAGAGCATAGCCATTATCCAGAGCATGCCAAACAGAAAGCTCTGCTCTCTCCCTTCCAAGTGCCTATGCAGAATCAGCTGCAACTCTGGCTTCAATAACTTTGAGGGGGAAATTATCCTGAATCTTTCCCCAGCCCACATCACTCTCATGGCATGCACTGGAATGTGCAGCTACTCATAGCATGGCAATTTCTGGGGTGTGGATTGCAAAGAATGGTTTCCTTTCCCTAGCAACTCCATTGGTGGAAGGCATTCCCCTACTGCCTGCTGGGAGGAGTTTTAGTCACAAAGAAAATAGCCCTGAACAAATATTCTATGAAGGGTTTTCTACACTTCTAGAACCACAGGCTCACAGAGTGTCAGGGGCTGGAAGGGACCTCCAAAGCTCCTCCAGTCCAACCCCCCTGCCACAGCAGCAGCACTCAGAGCAGATCACACAGGAACACATCCAGGCAGCTCGGCAATAGCTCCAGAGAGAGAGACTCCACAGCCCCCCTGGGCAGCCTCTTCCAGGTTTCTGTCACCCTCACAGGGAAAAAAATTCCTCCTCATATTTAAATGAAACTTTCTCTGCCTCAGCTTCCACCCAGTGCCCCTTGCCCTGGCACTGGGCATCACCCAGCAGAGCCTGGCTCCAGCCTCCTGCCACTCACCTTTACATCTTGAGAACCATTGCTGAGGTCCCCTCTCGGTCCCCTTCTCTCTCAGCAGCACAGCCCCAGCTCCCTCAGGCTCTCCTCCTAGCAGAGCTGTTCCATTCCCTTCAGCATCTTTGTGGCTCTGCACTGCACTCACTCAAGCAGTTCCATGTCCCTCTTGAACTGGGGGCCCAGAACTGGACACAGGACTTCAGATGTGGCTTCAGCAGGGCAGAGCAGAGGGGCAGGAGAACCTCTCTCCACCTGCTCACCACAGCCCTTCTAACCCACCCCAGAATGGTATTGCCCTCCTGGCCACCAGAGCACATTGCTGGCTCATGCTCAACCTCCCATCCACCAGGACCCCCGGATCCTTTTGCCCTTTGCTACTTTCCAACAGTTCAGTCCCCAATTCATCAATGCTTTAGCACCTTCTTGTCTGGCTTGTGATGGCAAGTGTGGAACTAAGAGCCTCTCTGCTCAGCTTTCACATACCACAGTGACAGCTGCCTGCACCAACACACAGGAACCTTCATCTTTGGCTTTTAGAAGAATTTGTTGTTTAGCACCTTAATCGGTCCTTCTAAAGGTGATGTTTCCTTGCTTCTGTCTGAGCCGATTTGAATGACTCCTCTCCTCAGGGAGGACACACATTGCAGTGACTACAGGGACTGGGTGCTCTGCCATCAGCACCAGGATGGTGCATACACAGCTTGCAAGAGGCAAGGCTGAGGAAGAACTCCAAGTCTGACTTTCTGCCTATGCCCTTCTAGACAGCAGCAAGAACAGAAAGGGGGAAAAAAGCCAAATCCATAAGGGCAACTAAACTGCAGTTATTTGTGGTGAAGAGCAACCAATTTGGTTGCGGTTCTGAAACGTTGACTGTGCAGTTTGTGCTATGTTCAGGCTATGTTTTCCTACCTTGTCTCTTATCTTTCTCCAGAGAAGCTCTTCTGACTCAGACAAGAACAGCACACGAGCTGTCTGGGATATGTCTTCAGTCACCACAGGCAGTTCAACCTAAGCCACTTCCTTTTGGTGTGACCTAATTCAGAAGCCATCAGCATCCAACTAATGAGGCCTTGATACCAGTCCAGAGTTGATCTCTTGTGAAGGATCTGCTTACCGTGGCACAGAGGATGGCACTGGAGAGTTCCTGTGCACAGAGCCAGCTCTCAAGTGAAAGAAGAGGCCTTTTCTCCCCTCTTCCTGCAGAAAGGCTTACATGTGTCCTTGGGCTTTGGACAGCTGTTGCATGCAGATCAGAAGCAGATGATGTGAGAGCAGCAACGTCCCTGAGCCGCAGCAGAGCAGCAGGTGCAGAAGGAGCATCTGCCAGATTCCCATCAGCAGAAGCAGCCGCCTGGAGGACCTCTGGGGCTGCACGTGAGGTACATGTTCCACTTCTCTGCTGGCCCTGGGGAATGTTAATGTCTGCATCACGCCAAGACAGTAATTCACAAACTGAACTTGCAATTATGTAATAATTCACAAAGTAAAGGCACAGGAACTACAGTACCAAGTACTAACTACAGTCCTAACTACAGTACCAAGAGGATTTGTCAGGCAAAACAGCCTGGGGCTTCAAAGAAGTATCATGTTGAGTGTCCAGAAATAGTAGTGAGGGAAATTAGAAACCTTAACTCTGACCCTGTCCCAAAGCCTTCCCCACACACCCAGGAAGATGAAACCTTAACTCTGACCCCTTCCCCACACACTCAGGAGCATGAAAGGTTTCCACTCATTCGTTTTTTTAATGGCAGACACTAGTTTGAAAAAGCAATCTCTAAAGTCCTTTGCCAAGGTCTCACTCAGATTGTTTCTGAGACATTCGAGAAGAAGAAAGGGAAGCAAAGAGAGAAGATTTTTTACCTTGCTGTAGAGCCCTGACATGCTCCATCGCTTTGAATGGCCTGAATAAAAGTCCACTTGTCCTAGTCAGTGCTGAGGAGCTCTAGGAGCTGCTTATCAGTTTCCCTCCAGCGGCACACTCTGAGTGCAGCTGTCCAGAAGTCAGCTGTATAAAATACAAAGATGTAAACCTCTCAGCTGAAGATGGCAGCAGGACTTGTCTAAAAGCAGCAGCGACCCGACCTTCCCAGGAGAGCCACCCAAAGCAGTCAGGCAGCAGAGTGTAAGCCTTCCTGCTCTGCGCAGGGTCTGTTCCTAACCTCCTGCTGTGCCACTCTCTTCCCTTCCAGAGACTGGAAATTCACACACAGGCAGAACCACACACACAGAATGCTGGGGGTCAGAAGGCACCTCAAGAGATCATGTCTTCCAGCCTCTGCCTCTCTGGGTAGCCTGTTTCTGTCTTCTGTCGCCTTCACAGTGAAAGTTCTTCCTGACATTCAAGTGGAAGCTCATAGGCTCACAGGACCACAGACTCATAGACTCACAGGCTCATAGACTCACAGACTGACAGAACCACAGACTCATAGACTCACAGGCTCATAGACTCACAGGCTCATAGAATCACACTCAGAATCACAGACTCATAGCATCATAGAGTCATAGAATCATAGACCCATAAACTCAAACACTCAAAGACTCACAGACTCATAGAATCATAGAATCAGTCAGGGTTGGAAGGCACCACAAGGATAATCCATCTCCAACCCCCCTGCCATGGGCCAGGGCCACCTCACACTAGAATGAGGTTATAGCTGACCTTGACTTTTAATCAGAAAGGATTGAAGAGGTTGGAGTGGGGGTTCATGGTCTGTCTGACACCCTTAGCTGCATCAGCCTGGTTAATAAATGACAGGTGGAGAGAACAAATGCTTCCAGTGGTGACGTAACTGAGCCCACCTGATGGCTCTGAATTCATAAACCACCCCTGTGAAGCCCCCCCACACCACCCCTATCTGTGCCTCACGCTCTAAATATCACAGAGGTAGAAGGTTATAAACCCAACCCTCATACAGATGGCAGGAGAGTGATCCTTGGCACACTGGCATCACATTTAGGGCTGGGTAGAAAAGCACAAGGAGCACTCACAGGGATCTGCAGGGTAACTGCCTGTGCAGTGGGCAAGGAGCAGATCAGTCCTTCCAGACCAGCTGCAGGAATTTCCTGGAGCCAAGGGCACATCACAAGTCTTGTGAGGAGCTGAAATGTCTCAGCACTTGTTAGGAAATCCTGGAGTGCCTGTCCACAAATGTCTGCTGGCTACAGACTCACACAAGACATGCTGGTGAAAAACAGTAGCCAACAGGGCAGCGCTCCCCGACAGACAGAAGGAGCACATCTCAGCTTGGAAAGCCACATTGCTTCGAGGGCCTTCTGAAACCCTTCTGGTTTATGTTGGCACAGACACACTGCTGCTTGCAGCATTAGCAGCAGGGAGAGCAGTGGCCCTAGAGAACAATTGTTATGGCTTCTACAATGGAACAGAGACCTCATTGCTGCCCACAACTGCCAGAAAGGAGGTTGTAGTGAAGTGGGAGTCAGTCTCTTCTCCCTGGTATCAGGTGATGGGAGCAGAGGAAATGGCCAGAAACTGTGCCAGGGGAGGGCTGGGTTGAGTACTAAGAGAAGTTTCTTCACAGAGAGAATGGTCAGGCACTGGCACAGGCTGCCCAGGGAGGGGTTGCAGTCACTGGAGGTGTTCGAGAAACATCTGGGCATGACATTTCAGGATGTAGTGTAATGGCCATGGTGGTGTTGTGTTAGTGGTTGGACTCAATGATCTTAGAGGTCTTTCACAACAAAAACAGCTCTCTGATTCTATAATCCTATGGATAGCAGTCTGGGAAATCCCCAGAATGATATGGTGGGTTTGGACCAAGAGATTCTGAAGCTGTGTGCTGTAACAGAGCTCTGCACTTTCTCTCTGTTGAACCCAGAAGGCACAGGGCTGGTGTCCTTCTGGAATAGTGTCCATAATTCAGGAGGGATTCACAGCTGTAGCACTTCACTGCACTGAAGGGTGAGCTTACTGAGCTCTTCTGAATCAACCAAGCTTTTCCAAAGCACTTCAAGATGTGATTTAGTGGCCATGGTGGTCTTACACTGAAGGTTGGACTCAGTGATCTTAAAGGTCTCTCCCAACCAAACCAATTCCATGATTCTCAAATAAATGCACATTTATTTATGTTAACTATAGTGAAACACACTGAAAATTTAACTCTGTGACAGCTGGCAATGGGTCCACTGGAACCAGATGCCAGCTGAGGATAGGCAGAGAACATTAATTTCCAGCTACTCTCCTACCCCTCAGCTCTACTCCTGCCTCTAAAACTCTGATTGACCAGGCACAAGCGCCAGTTGTGCTAACCCTGGGTACACACCAAGCCTCCAGGGAAACCCCCACATGGGATCAGCAGCACACAACTGCCTCCATTTATAGAGAGCAGAAGGGAGCAGAGACTATTGCAGTGCTGCATTGTGTTCCTTTGGGATAGGGGAAATGGGGATGGAAAGCATAAAGAAAAGAAACTGTCTTGGGGCTTTTACACATCAGCTGAAGACAAACAGCTTGGCTGAAGTTTACCTTGCCCATCCATTTAGATTTAGTTTTCTTGAGAGATTCTCAAGCTCTGGCCAGGTTAAATCCTCTCACAGCCTTAAGAAAGAGAATTTTGTAGCTTCCTCTGGCCTGTGGTGTAGCTGCTCTGCTCATCCAGCATTCTGGATAACTGGAATTGTATTATAAGCTCTCAGATCCTGGGTGAGGTCTATCAAAGCACAGGAAAGGTTTGGGAGTTAAGCCCCTTGCTGCCAGCTGTGCCTTTGTAAGTGGCTCTGCAGATCATATAATATAATTATAGACTCAACCAGGTTGGAAGAGACCTCCAGGCTCACCCAGCCCAACCTAGCACCCAGCCCTGCCCAATCAACCAGACCATGGCACTAAGTGCCCCAGCCAGGCTTGGCTTCAACACCTCCAGGCACAGCGACTCCACCACCTCCCTGGGCAGCCCATTCCAATGCCAATCACCCTCTCTGACAACAACTTCCTCCTCACATCCAGCCTGAACCTGCCCTGGCACAGCTTGAGGCTGTGTCCCCTTGTTCTGTTGCTGGGTGCCTGGCAGCAGAGCCCAACCCCACCTGGCCACAGCCTCCCTTCAGGGAGCTGCAGACAGCAATGAGCTCTGCCCTGAGCCTCCTCTTCTCCAGATGTGCAAAATGATTCTTTTACTGCCCTCTCCTCAAACTGCTGCCCTTCAGCTGCAGTGCTGTTGGAGCTGATCAACAGGACACAGGCATAGCATTTTGCAAGGACAGATCTTTCTTTCTATCTACCTTTTTCCCCGTTTGGTTTTCTTGTCTCTTTCCTCCACCCCATTGCCCTGATTACAGCAGGGAGCTGTTTTCTGTCAGCAGGAAACATGTGCAGAAAGGTTTGGAAATTTATATGCTGAAAACTCATTAGTCTCTTGAAGTCCTAGCAAGGCTTTAGTTTTAATCCTTTAGCTATCAGGGTTCCATTAAAGATTTTTCTTCCCCTTCTAATTCCCAGAATGAACCAGAACTGTGGTGAGCATTAGGCTGTTCAAACAGCAGAGCGTTTACGCAGAGGAGCTCCAGCTGCAGTGTCAAGACTCTTTAACAAGACTTTTTTAAAAGACAGCCCTGGAAAAGTCATTATGGGCATTTGTTTGCCAGAAACTATAGAAATAAGAGGAGAAAAAATCCTTTGTGTGTCATTTATTGTTGTCACTTTATAGGTCAGGGAATTATAAACAGCTTTAAAGGTTTTGCAATAACAACTTTTTACAGAGAGCTTTTCTCTTTGAAAGGCAGGGCCTGGGCTTAGCTGCTGCAGTGCCTCAGTCCCTTCGCCTGAGCTCTCTGTCTTTCTTTACACTTCTGGATGCCAGAAAGGTTTTATGGCCCCAAGTTAATGCTACCAGTTTTGGTTGCTGCCTACATAAACCTTGCACCAACGTCGAGACTGTCAGTCAGGAAATGTCTTTTGCAAGCAAGGCTGCTTGGTGCTTTGCTCAGTCTAAGGGCTTGCAGTGCACAAAAAGTTAATTAGGAGCTCCTGCCATAACCTTTCCTGACAAACTCAGATACGTGCCATAAATACAGATGACTTCTCAACAAATTCAATGCCTTCTCTTGACATATAATCCATAGCAAATTCAGTATAACCTATAACCATATGAGCCTAAGGTTTGTTTTATAGGATTCCATATGCTGAAGCTCCCTGAAACACACAGGAAAAAAGATTTGCCTGTGCGGCTGGTTTAAAGCCAGTGTTGTCCTAAGGCTCCTTCATTCTTTATGAACACAGCAGGTGACTCCAAAGACTGAGATCAAGGATCATAGAATCACAGAATGATCCTGTGACCAATAGGATCAATTTATCTGTGGAATAGATCGATAGGAACAATTTGATCTGTGAATACAAAGCTGCAGTGGGAGCCCCTGCAATGGCAGACATCAGAGAGTGCTTATGAAGAGAGGGAGGATGCTGGCAGTGTTTTTAAATGCCCTCTGTTCTCCAAGATGCTCCGTGCGGGGCTGGCTGGTCCGAGGCGAGGCAGCAGAGCACAGGCTGCTGTGCCTCTGGCACAGCTGCTGCCCACTCACAGCCTCGCATTGCCCGGGGCAATTGCCAGCCCAGCTAACAGAAGATGCATTCTTCATGTCTCTAGAATGGACAAACAGTTGCAAGCTTTTTTTTTCCCCAAAGTGAGGATACTTTCAACCTAAGCACCACTTGTGTAGGCATTGTTCTGAAAGAAACCCATACTGTGGACCATGGAAAATACAGCCATAAACCCAGGACTTGCAAGAACGTCTCTTTGTCCATCTTTCCATTGTCATTTCCTCCCATCTCCTCTTATTATTCACTTTTAGTCTTTCCCTTACTCTTTTCCACTTCTCCTCTAATCGCTTGCTTCAGACCCAGAAGCTCCTGAGCAGTCACTGAACTCACAGAGGCGATGACAAGCTCAGTGCATCACACCTCTTAGGGAGACTGTGTTGACCTGTCAACATAAAGTTGCTAAGAGAAACAGGCTGAAGAGCCAATTGCTCAAAGCAAAAGGTAAAACCATAACCCAGGCCCAACTCTTAGACCCATTGCTGTCCAGCCAGGTCATGAGACACAATCAACCAGCAGCACTGCCTATTCTCCAAGGCTGGCTGCTCTAGCAAGAAGGTGTCCTTGGCTGAGCCTAAGCTGACCCTGCTCCATCAGTAGAGATCAGAGTGAAAGCTGCAAAGCCATGCTCCCAACATCCAGCAGGGCACTGTGTGTGTGGCAGGGCTGCTCTGCAGCAGTGAACCACAAAAGAGTGGGGCTTGGGACACGTGGAGTGGATGCTCTCATCCTTTGGCTCCAGAAGTGATCTCTGTGGTTCCTTGGCACTTTGTCTGGTATCAGGTATTGGATGATTACATGATTATTTTATTTTTAAAACCTTTGGGGTGTTTTCCACTCAGTTCCCCTCCTTACCTTGATATATCAAATGTGCTTCTCCCCAAAGCCTGCCTCTGCCTCTTCCCAGACCTGCAGTCACTCGCAGTACTCGGGCTACCTGCTTGCATTCTGGTACACCATTGGTGTTGTTAGGACATAAAGACAAGGCACAGGGTTCCCTCCAGCACCTCTGAAGGCTTCCCAGGTTATCTATTGGTTATCTCTTGGCTGTCTTCAGACTTTGCCAATAGGAGCTGAAGGAAGCTGTGAAAATCATCTGCATCCAGTGCAGCTGACAAGGTCTTTACAGAGGGTTAGGAAGGGTAGTGGAGCAGAAAGGAAAAGAAATCATTAAAAAGATGAAGGGAGAAGTCTCATTTAGAAGGATTCTTATATTTCTATTTGCTCTTCTTTTTTGCTGCTGTTCAGAAACCTGCAGAAGCCAAGAGCTGCCAGCCCGTTTGGATCATGCACCTTGCTTAATTTGATTACTGCTCTGTCTCTCTGACACGATACACAGCCTAGAAGGGTCTGTTTGCAGCACAGCAGCACTTCATTAATGCCATTAGCCATGTCAAATTAATGAGTGAAGCCAAAAATAATCTGGTGATAGGATTTCTGTTCTGTCGGCCTGGTGACAGCAGCACAGCTTCTGTGCCACACCAGAGAGAGCTCTCTGAGTACAGAGGGCACTGAGCAATGCACACTGCTGGCCCACGTCAGGCAAGGGCTGACAAGAGCTTGCCCTGCACGTCAGACCGGGAGAGCTGGGGGGGGCAAAGAGATCCTGCTTTGCAGCAGGCTGGCAGTGACCCCACAGCCGTGCTGCTTCTCCAGGCACAGCACAGGCTGGAGCACAGCACTGCTATCTCCAGGCTGATTCGAAGGTTAAATAACCCAATCTGGTGGGAACCAAGGGAGGTCAGGGGAGGAAACCATAACTGCTTTTTGCTTAGGAGCTGTGTCTTGATGTCCCAGAAGTTTGCTAAAACTTCATCTGTCTGAGAAGAGCTAACAAACTGCAGCTCCCCTGCAGGGGTGAGAGGGAGGCATTTGGGGAAGGGAAAAGACCTCAAACACACTGAATAAAGTTTGACCATGAAAGAAAGAGCTTTGAAGTGGTTATGACTTCTGCTGTCTGTGTCTAAGAAGTGAATCTCAGAAGAGGGGAGGTACATCTGTTAAGGTGCAAGAACATTCTTCCAGAACCATTGCTCCTATTTTGCAAGAATAAGAATAAAAGATCACAAATAAATTTGAGTTAAAGCATAAGATTATCACAAATAAAATTGGATTGAAGAACAAGAATAAAAATCACAAATAAAATTGGATTGAAGAACAAGAATAAAAATCACAAATCACTTTGAAGACTAAGAACAAAAATCACAACTAAATTTGAATTAAAGAATAGGAGAATAAAATATCACAACTAAATTTGAATTAGAGAATAAGAATATCACAAATAAATTTGAATTAAAGAATAAGAATAAAAATCACAACTAAATTTGAGTTAAAGACTAAGAATTGCACAAATAAAATTGAATTAAAGAATAATAATGAACAGCACAAATGAATTTGTGATATTTAAGCCTTTCTTCAGATTCCCACCGGCTTGTTGCTCAGATATTGACCCAGCAGGTAGTCAAATCTGCTAGATGTTGCTAAGTAAAGAATTCATCTGCTCAAGCATAAGTGATAAGTTAACTCCAAGTCCAAGCTAAACGTGCTTCAGGTGTCTTTATAGTCTCTTAATTCAATAAACATCTCTGGATATCAAATCAGATCAATTTATAATCAAATGAAAGCTTCATAGATGCCAGAATAAATGAACTTCAAGAGTGTCTGTGGATCACTATCAAAGGAATATCTGCTTCAGGCTTCAGTGTCAAACTTTAAAACACTCAAGTGATAAATATTCCTTTACCATTGTACCTTTAGTTGTCAGAATGTTCTTTTTCTTCTGTTTGTAGTGTTGAAATACCAAATGTTTCACTTCCAATGACCACACTAAACCTATTATATAGGTTTATATATTGCCTGAGCAATATTATTCTGCTCTAGGCTGTAGAATCATGTACAAGTTAGGCATAAAGATCCCAGGCTCACAGATATCAGGGGCAGGAAGGAATCCAAAGAGCTCACCCAGTCCAACACCCCTGCCAGAGCAGGACCATACAGTCTAGCTCAGGGCACACAGCAGCACATCCAGACAGGCCTGGAAAGGCTCCACAGAAGTTTGCACAACCTCTCTGGGCAGCCTGTGCCAATGCTCTGGGACTCTTCCAGGCAAGCAGTTCCCCCTTGTGCTGAGCTGGCACCTCCTGTGCTGCAGCTTCCATCCATTGCTCCTTGTCCTGTCCCAGGGAGCAGTGAGCAGAGCCTGTCCCCCACTCCTGACCCCCAGCCCTCAGATAGTTATAGACATTGATTGAATCCCCCCCCTCTCAGTCTTCTCTTCTCCAGACTAAGCAGCCCCAGGGCCCTCAGCCTCTCCTCACCAGGCACTGCTCCAATCCCCTCATCATCCTCATGGCCCTCCACTGGACCCTCTCCAGCAGATCCCTGTCCCTCTGAAACTGGGGAGCTCAAAACTGAAAGCAGTACTCAAGAAGAGGTCTCAGCAGGGCAAAGTAGAGAGGGAGGAGAACCTCCCTTGATCTGCTAGACACACTCTGCTGAATGCCCCCCAGAACCCCATTGGCCTCTTGACCAAATAGAGAGCAGCAGTAATTGCTTTTGCTGATCTTCAGGGTGACTCACAGGAGCACACTGTAAAAGCTGAGTGCTATTAAGATTCTGTTAAAGGAAAAATAAATCTTATTTTACAACAGACATGGCACAGGAAGTGTGGTCCCTTATCAAGCATGGTAGCTGTGGTAGGAAAGAAAGGCTCAAGAAATCCAAATAAACTCCCCAGTTAAGAACTTTCTTTCTTCCTTGGCTTTGGAGGAGACTTAGACGTTGTGGTTCTCAATGGCACCATAAACAATGGAGGTGAAAACTTAACAAGTGAGCAGAACTAAATTGAGAACTATTTCACATGGGGATTTTTTGGCTGAATTGCTTCTCCCAGCTGCCTGCTCAGCCCAAAGTTTGATTTGGCAGCCCTCGAGTGTTCCCAGCGAAGTCGGCACAGCTGATTGCTTTCACCTCCAGCCAGCCACAAATACATCAACACCTTGAAAGTCATGGAAGTGTGCTGAAAACACGAACCCCATGGAATTCATAGCTCCCAAGACAGCTATAACCAAATACAAGCAGGGGTCTTGACCCTGCAAGAGATCAGTTCATTAGGTTTATTCAGCAGAATGAGTAGTTGAAGTATCAGCCCTCTGGCCAAGCACTCAGCACGCTGGCAGCTGGCAAGCTGTGACAAGCCATCATTAACATCCTCTTCATCACAATTGAGTACTTTTACTGTTATCTTACCCCTTCCATGAGGACTTTGTTCATTAAACTGCTGTTTTCTTGGTCACTGACTTGTTAATTTTCAGATGGGAACTCTGAGACCTGATATGCCTAATTTCAGCTGTGGTACCTAAATGCAGCTATCACATCCCTGCTGACATGGGGCTTTAAACAACATGGAAATAACTGTGACATCATAGTCTGGGCTGTGATGGTGACACAACCATGGCATTCCAGCAGGAGCTTCTCTCTCTCAGCATCAGCGTCTTAGTCTGGACTGTGAGGGCTGAGCAAATTACTTATATCCTCCCATCTGAATTATTTGGAATTTTTAAGACTTCAGATCCCTGGAATAAAAAGGAATATAAACATCATAAGATGGAAAAAAAACATTGGAGGTGTTCAAGCAAAGCCTGGATAGGGCACTTAGTGCCATGGTCTAGTTGATTGGATAGAGCTGGGCGCTAGACTGGGCTGGATGAGCTTGGAGGTCTCTTCCAACCTGCTTGATACTATGATTTATAGATATAAAGTGTACAATAGCAACTGGGAAACTGGAATTCTTGACAAGCTAATTAACTTTTCCATCATTCCTGATTCATAGTTGAAGACATTTCATTATAAGAGAACCTCAGAGAAGCAGAAAGGTAATAACATCAGTGACAAAATAAACAGTGAAGTTGAGAGCAGTTTATACAGATGGGAAGAGAAAGAATGCAATGTCCCTTCAGGCAGAAGTCTGGGGGTTGTCTTTTCTCTGATGAGCAAGTGACAGGTCCTATCCTCTATGTTCAGCTCCAGCTAATCTTGTCATGAGCACTGCAATGAACCAGCTTTGACCAGTAGGAGATTTTGATCAAAAGTCAAAACTGAATTTGTGAGCATCTGACTTGAAGACTCCCCCAGCACAGGCTGAGAACAAAATTAGTTTAAGACCTCTCAGGTTGGACAGGAAAGACAAAAGAAAATGCACTACAAATCTCTGCAGGCAACTTGGAAAGGTCCGTCCCTGGCCTGCAAACTCCTCTTTGAAGGAGCCATGAAGCAATGCCCAGGCAGGCTTTCCACTGCTACAGGCTCTGCAGATGCACCACTCTCTAAAGTTGTCACCAGAGCATTTACAAAGATATACAGTCCAGAGGGAAGCAGAGAGAGAGCCTTCGGCCAGAGCTAGAGGCACGCACAGCCCTCTGCAAAGCGTCAGGCGCTTGCAGCTGCTGCTCAGCGCACCAAGGCACCGGCAGGGAAAGCAGGGCAGAGCAGGGTGCTGCACGTTCCCAGAGCCAGCCTGCAAAAGCCATTCTGAGGCTGCAGCATGGAAAGCAAGGCCTTTGGAGACTTTTGCTCATGCAAACTGTCACTGAACCACACAAACTTCAGAAGTGAATTACTGGAGTTGGAAGAATAAAAGCGGCACTCCAATTTCAGGGTTTCCCTACCATGATGCTGGGATTAGAAGCCAGGCTTTAACATCATCACCACATGTCAGGCTGTCTCACATCTTACTGCTGAAAATATAACCTATTATTTTTATGTTTGTTGAACAAACAGCAGCCAGGAAATTCCTTTAGACTCCTATTAGTCAGGCAGTATTTCCTTCTCAGATATTTAAGAGACTTTTTCTTAAGCAAGCAGAGAATGGTTCTTCTGTTCACGTCATGTCTGCTGTGAGCAGGGCAAGCCTTGCTGGCTTCTCTTTCTGACACCCAGGGCAGCTGAGCTGAGTTCCACATCGAGGAAACGGTGACTGCGCTTTGGGTCTGGAAGCACTCAGGCTACAGATCAAGTGAATATATTCAGGATAGAGGTATCAGTAGGTCTCCAGTTTCAAATGGTAGGTTTAAAACTATAATAAATGAGAAAATATTGTTTCTGAAATGGTGGTTTACAACAGAATATTTTTAATTGGGTTTAGAACTTGTTCTTGCCAGAGTGATTGGCATTGGAATGGGCTGCCCAGGGAGGTGGTGGTGTTGCCGTGCCTGGAGGTGTTGAAGCCAAGCCTGGCTGGGGCACTTAGTGCCATGGTCTGGTTGATTGGGCAGGGCTGGGTGCTAGGTTGGACTGGATGATCTTGAAGGTCTCTTCCAACCTGGTTGAATCTATGATTCTTATTTTTGAAAAGTAGCAGGGGGGAAGCCTCCTTTAGCATTGACTATATATTCAAATTCAGGCAAAGACTCAACTCTCCCTCTCTACCTGCCTGGCATGTGGCATGGTAACAGAATTTTTCACTCTTCTCAGTCAATAAAGAAGTTAAATGATACAGATGCTCAGCCTGCTCTCAGTCCTGATGTAGTAATAGAAATTGTTTTCCCCGTGGCACTACCACCACCTTCTTTTAGTTTCCAGCTATGTTTTTCCAACTGGAGCACTTAAAAGGGACCACTTTTTGCTAGCAGTGCAGATGTTAACTGTCACACAGTAAGGAGGCACTGGTCAAGTACTTGTAGGAATCAGTGGGTTTCTGTTATCACAAGGAATATTTTCTGTCTGCACCTCCAGTGCAGTGGTTCTCCAGGCCACACTGGCCAAGCAGTGAAGGAATCCCCAGGAAGAGATCCAGGGGCTTAGTTCTTCAAACACCATTCAATAAATACTTGCAGCTTCTATTCTTCTGCATTTTCCAGTGGCAGTACAAGCAGTGCACAGTATTGATTATTCTGCATTTGTGTAGAAGATCTTTACACACTGGCAGTAGTTTTCATCCCCCCCAAGAAACCCAGACTAAACCCAGGCTGGCTAGTTGGTTCAGGAGAACAATACCAAGAGTCTCCCCATTTGGCACAACGCTGTCTGTAACTGACAGGGGAACTTAGCTTTCAGTTCTCCAGCACTGCTCTCAGCAGTACAAGCCAAGAGGGATGCATGAGCCTCTGTAGGGGGCACAGATGTGCACAGATGTGCCTTCAGGAGCAAGACCCTGCTGAAGTGTTCACGTCTGGAAGAAGAGTGTAATCAGACAAATGCACAGGAGGTTCTACTACCAATTCAGAACGAATGGGCTCTTGCCACGAAAATCACAGTTGTGCTCTTGTACAGTACGTTGGTGATGATTCATTCTTTTACAAGAGCAGCCAGAGTAGGGATTACAATAACAGAATCAATGGCAGAAGCTGTTCAGTTAATGTATTTATGTTTCAGCTCTCTTAAATCAGCAGTGGAATAACATCAGCCAGGGTTTAAACCTGGTGGCAGAAGAGCTCTCACACTCTGCAGCTGGTCACAGCGTGTGAGACGACACATGTAGGGAAGAATGCAAACCATATTCTCAGGAAGCAGGTATGGATACTTCTGGGAGAGAGTGGAGGTGTGCTGGAAGGTTGTGGCAGTGGCCATTTGGTTAGCTGTGCTGGAAGGCCGCAGCAGCACAGAAAATGCTCTTCCCCAGGATCCCTGTGCAGCACAGAGACCCTAAAGGAGCCATGCACATGGAGATTCTACTCCTGCAGACGCTGTGTTTTAGAAACATCCATATGGGTTCTGGCAAAGAAGGCAAATGTTGCTTATGTGGCCTTGCTGTGCACCACAGACACTCTGCTCGCATGTGCACAAGCTGAGCTGTTTTTCTCCTGGGTCTTCAGGATGAAAAAACTCTTCTACAAAGCCTGCTGCTTTGCAGGTTGCAAGTTAAGCGTACAGATGTGGCTCAGAATTATTCCAAACTACATTTGCCTCTTGCTTACCGTTACCTATGCAGTGAATAAAGACATTCTGCTGTCTCACAACAGACAGACCTACTGACTTAGCAGAGCTCTGCCCTAATGCTCACAGGGCTGGGCAATCATGAGAAACGTAAGGAGAAGGAGCCTGCGGATAAAGTCAATGCTGGTTTGTTTAGAAACTAAGGTCAGAGGGAGTGGACACCATCAGTCTAAAGGCTAACTGCAGGAGAGTCCATAAATAGGTCCATTTCAGTTGGAAGAAACCTTTAAGATCATCAAGTCCAACTGTTAACCCTGTACTAAGAAGTCACCACTAAGCAATGTCCCTAGCATCGCATCTACTTGGCTTTGAAATCCCTTCAAGGGTGCAGATTCCATCACTGCTTTGGGAAGCCTGCTTTGAGCTTGATACCCCTTTCAGGGAATAAATTGTTCCTCATGTCCAACTTAAACCTCCCCTGGTACAACCTGAAGCCATTTCTTTTTTTCCTGTCACATGTTTCTTGGGAAAAGAAACCAACCTCATCATTCCAACGTCTTTTCAAGGAGATGTAGAGAGCCAGAAGGTCTCCTCTCAGCCTTCTTTTCTCCAAGCCGGACCTGCTGCTCCTCACCAGACCTATTTTCCAGACCCTCGACCAGTTTCCTCGTTCTACTCTGGACATGCTCCAGTCTCTCAACGTCCTTCTTGGAATGGGGGCCTCAAACTGAACCCAGCATTCAAGGTGCGGCCTCATCAGTGCCCAGTACAGGGACACAATCACTTCCTTGCTCCTGCTGGCCACAATATTGCTGATCCAAGCCAGGTTGCTGTTGGATGTCTTGACTATGAACCTGTCCTTGTCTTACTTACATTTTTTTAACAGTTTTCCTCTTGCAGGGCTGTGTTCCACATCACCTGGAGTAGCTCGGGCACGTAGGGACGTGGATGCTCCTGGGAACACCAAAACCCTGGCAAGAACACAGTCAGCCTTTCACTGGCACATTCAGGACCTTTATGAGCCAAACTTCCCTGGACCATCATGTTTAGTACTCATTGGGGTTTTTACTGCACTGGGAGTTCTGCTGTTGACAGAACCTTCTGGACAAGGTGACTTCTGAGCGTCCCTTTCAACTCAATGTAACCTGTGAATCTGTGAAATAAGCTCCACAATCTAAAAAGCTCTTTTGCCCTCTCACTGTGCACATCCCAAGGTTTTAATGCATTTATAGGCAAATGTTTTTGCTGCTGGAGGTGCAACAAAGCTTGAGAACAGCTGAATGCAGGTAAAGCAAATGTGGCATAGGTTAGTGCATTAGAGCTTGAGGAGCTTAGCAAGCAGCTCGTTTCTGTAGTGCAAGGCAGGTTCTCGTTTCTGCAGCTTTGGCTTGGTGAAGACCAAGTTAAGCTGAGAAAGCAGAGTATTGAATGTGCTTTACATAATCTTTTATTTCATCAAGAATTCCCTTTTTTATTATTTATTACTAAGTTTTGGAATATGTTTATGGCCAAAATGATTCACAGTCTCCTGTTGGCTTTCTACCTCCAGAGTTTCAAAAGCTTTGTATGGGGAAGCAAATGTCTGAAACTTGGCTACCACAATCTTTCTCTCTGCCACTGACATGTAAAAGGTGATCTGGTTAGCATCATCTCTAGCCTGGCTTGACATCAAGGACAGAAACCATCTGGGTTACCCTAGGAGGCCTTTGGTCAGAGTCCTGTAATAGATTCATGGCCAGATGCCCTACCTCCATCACAGACCATGACTAATGATTGTCCATAAAGCCCTGAACCTTCAGCCTCAGTGTATTTAGTTGTTCCCAGTCAGACGAAGGATGCTACCAAAAACTTTGCTCACACTAAATATTTGATGGTACTCAAAGGCTGACTTATTTCTACCTTACCAGGGAACAGAGGAAAGAGAAGATCCCTGAGTGCACCCAAGGGATAGAACTGTGCCAGCCCTGTTGCACATTGCTCAGCTGTGAGCACTCATTCCCAACACAGGCAGGATGCTCAGACTGAAGGTCAGAGCTTTTCTGAATGAGCACACATAGCAGCTCTGTGCTGGGAAGTTAACCCCACCAGGCAGTGCTCCTCAGCACTGAATGTGGAATCTCTACTTGTTCTGTTGTCCTGCTACAGTCTGGGCTAGGGCAAACTTCGCTCTGAGCAGTAACACTTGGGCATAGTTTGTCCACTAGCAAGCACCAGAAACCAAAAGGTCAGTCCAGATGCATCTGTCACAGCTGGCAGAGTAGGAGTGTTTAACACATGACAGACAAGATCATAGAATCATAGAACGGCTTAGGTAGGAAGGGACCTCAAAACTCAGTCCTCAAAACCTGGTTCTGAACACCTCCAGGGAGGTCATGGAGCACAGAATCTAAGATCCCATTCTGTGCTTCTGTGCTCCATGACGTCCCTGGGCAACCTGTGCCAGTGTCTCACCACCCTCACTGCAAACAACTTCTTCCTAACAGCCACTTTCAATCTCCCCTCTGCCATTTCAACCCATTCCTCTTCATCCTGTCATTCCCAGATCTTGTCAATAGTCCCTCTCCAGCCCTCCTGGAGCCCCCTTCAGATCCTGCAAGGACACTCCAAGGTCTCCTGGAAGCCTTCTCTTCTGCAGGCTGCAGAGCCCCAAACCTCCCAGCCTGCGCTCAGAGCAGAGCTGCTGCAGCCCTTTGAGCATCTTGGTGGCCCATTCTGCAAGAGGGATTACCTGAGAGATCAGCTGTATTCAGGACTAATCTGTTCATGGCACAGTTCATTATGCTGACAAAAGGTTCCATGCCCCGAGGAAGAAGCGTTAACATTCCTTCTGTGTGCTGCAGGTGGAAAGAACTCTCCTAGTTCATAGTTTCCACATACAGCACAGGCTGCAACGCAAACGGCACAGTTTTATCCTGGAACAGTGAACGGAATTCCAAGGGAAATAATAATTTCATCAGGCAGTTTACCTGGGGCCGAACCCCTCATCTCCTCTGCTGGTGCAAACTGCTCTTTGTACCGCTTCATCTGAGGCATCCGATCTGCTTTTCCAGGGCTTCTCTGGGGGAAGGTGCAGAGCTCAGACGCGCTGATCTCTAAAACAAAAAGCCCTGAGATATGTACGCTCTCTACAGACCTAAGCAGAGGATTTTTTCTCAGTGGGACTGCCATAACATATTAAAGTCTCCTCGTTTGTTTGAACCTTTATGTCAAAAGCTTCCTAGATGTGTTCCTCCCGCTAGAAACAGGGACTGTAAAGCCTCTGAAGTGCAAATTAAACGAGACTTCAGTAAAGTGGGTAGCTGCAATTTCTTAGGTGCAAATGGGCACTTCCAGCTGCGATATAGCCTTTGTTCCTTCTGGCTGCACACCAGCAGCACTCTGCAGGGCCAGCACTGCTGACTGAACTCTGACCTTCATCCACAGAACAATTTGCTCTCACACTCTTGTGCCACCGGTTCCCAGTGCTGAGGAAGGTGTCACCGCTACAGACGAGAAGTGTGGTGTTTATTACTGTGTCCTTGTCACCCAAGCCTCAGCTCAAGGCATTGTCTCTTCTGGCCTTTTTCGTACTACAATTAGCAGAAAATAAGCATCTGTGAGACTTGCAAGCTGGACATATCCAGTGTGAGACTGCTCACACCACGACTGCTCATTTCTCTGCTAACTCCGGTCACAGCTACACCTGAAAGCAGAATTTGCAGCAAATAATAGATAAAAATGTGAACATGTAATGGTTAAATGTTAAGGGTTAAAGCCGTGCACAGTTGTGGTGGATTGAGCCTGGCTAGATGCTAACAAGCCTCCCAAGGGGTCACTGGAATATTCCATGCGCTGCAGGTGGATATCTACTCCAAAGTTAATCTCCATGAGCTGCAAAAGAAAATTCTGTCTCACTTTGAGCTTCACCATGGCCTGCTGATCAACTTCTGGTTATTTGTCCTGTCCACTCCTCCCTTCAGATGCAGCCTTTTACTTTCTGTGTCCCTAACAAGCACACATTTAGCAGTGACCTTGGTCTCCCTTAGAGCGTTCTAAGAGTCCTTCTGCGTGCCAATCCTTAGTAATGGCTCTAAACATCAACTATTATCACTTTTAGGAGCAGATATTTGTCTGCAAGAATGTGCCATTAACTTCAGAAAGAGCAGGCACTTAGAAGAGGCTTAGCTGAAAAGTAGGTTTGAGCTCTGCCGCAGCTCAGACCGGGACAATGGTCCTGAATGACAGCAGAGCCACTCCTGGGGTGTAGCTCAGCAGTCTTGTTGCTGAATTCCCCCTTTGCAAAAGCTCCTATCTTCCTTGGCTCTGACTGACAGGCAGAAGGGTGATGTGCTTCACAGCCGCTCTGTGGGCACCTTTTTCAGATGCATTGATCTTATTACAACTCATGTAATAAGTCTGGACAACTCCACTAGCAGAGGGGTCACTTCTCACTGCCACGGTGAAGGAGGAGGCCACCAGGTGCTGCCAGCACTAAGAGCACCTCTCTGGGCCAGGGTGAGTGCATTGCAGAGGAGCCAGCCTCCCCACATGGAGGGTTGCAGCCTTTCCATCTCATTAACTAACTGTGTGGTCTGTGGAAGAACAATGGCACAGAAAACCAGCAGGGTAGCTCAAAGGCACTGAAGCTGACAGCAGGAAGCCTCTCAGTTATGGCCCAAGGTTTTCTTCACAGTAAAAAATGTGTCTGGAAAAGATAACCATTTCAGTCCGGATACACTGTATGTATTTATTTCCAAAGGTTCTAATGATACAGTTTCAAACAGCAGGAGCTGAAAGCCATCTCAGCAGGTTCAGCAGCAAGGACTGAAAGCAATGATGTGCCTTTACAGTGCTGTTTGCAGTTCAGGCTCCTTCTGCTGGCAAGCTGTGTCCACTCTTCCTTTCTACTGCCTCTCCTCTCACAGGTGGTTCGCTGGATCCTCAATGCTTCTGCCCTTCTCCCCTCCCTCTGCCACTCACCCTTGTCATTGTCTTCTTCATCTGCACTCCCAGTCTGCTCCCTGCTCTGTGAGCAGAAAGCCATTTTTGGTCCCATTCTGTGCTTCTGTGCTCCACAATCTCCCTGGGCAACCTGTGCCAGTGTCTCACCACCCTCACTCTAAAGAACCCTTTCCTAACATCTAGTGTGAATCTCCCCTTTGCCCGTTCAAACCCATTACCCCTCGTCCTGTCTTCACTTCATACTCCTCTTGTTGTCACCACACTATATTGCCCTCCACATCTTACACAGTGTTTTCTGCCGTACAATTAGCTGCTTCGTTTATTTGCAGTGTGCTCCCTCCATCTGTTGCTGCTGGTGGCAGGTGTCTGCGGGCTGCTGCATCCCTCAGCGATGTTCCCCTCACAGACAGTGTTCAGTGAGGTAATGGAAAGCCTCTGTGCCGTAAGCCCTCTCAATGAGAGCTGTAAATAATGGCTCAGGCTCTCCAGAACACCTGTCTGTGAATCCTTGGCTAATCTCTCTGGTTTTAGCCCTAGCTTCTTAAACCACAGTGTCCTATGGTGCCAGTCTAATCTGCCTGCAGCTGGAGTTGCACGCAGAGCACAGACCATTAGAAGGACCTGCAAGCAAATGCATTTGTCACTCTGCACAAGGCTGCTCTACTGCCTCATTTCGAACAGCAGCCTTCATCTTTCCCCCAGATTTATGGCCTTGAGTGATGTCAGCAGACTTCAGGAGCGAGAGAAAAGGCAAAACGTTGCAGTGACTACACCTGCCCATTTACAACGCCTCGGGGAGCCGGGTACTCAGCAGGCTGAAAAGAAGACCAAGGTTTAGAGGGTAACCTTCACTGCTTGCCTGATGACAGTTTAGACACTGGGAAAGCTTTTGCTAAGTTTGGGCTGAAATTTGCATTTATTGCTGTGATGATGTTTTGGCAGGCAATGGCATCAGTTACAAACACTGTCGGGTTGCCCCAGGACAACTGCAACAACCTTCTGAAAGGCTAAATGGCTGAGAAGAGGGAAAGCAGAAACGCACAGAGAAACCTCTTAGAAGGAAACAACAGGGAAAAAACTGCCCACTGGGGAGAGGCAACAGAGAAAAGTAACCCAAAAAGGAGCACCTCTCCTGTGAGCAGAGACTGAGGCAGTCGGGGCTGTGCAGTCTGGAGAGGAGAAGGCTCCCAGGTGACCTTCTTGTGGCCTTGCAGTATCTGAAGGGGGCTACAAGAAAGCTGGGGAGGGACTTTTTAGGCTGTCAGGCAGTGATAGGACTGGGGGAAATGGAACAAAGCTGGAAATGGGGAGACTCAGCCTGGATGTTAGGAAGAAGTTGTTCAGCATGAGGGTGGTGAAAGGCTGGAAGGAGTTGCCCAGGGAGTGGTGGAAGCCTCCTTCCTGGAGGTGTTTCAGGCCAGGCTGGATGTGGCTGTGGGCAGCCTGCTCTAGTGTGAGGTGTCCCTGGGCATGGCAGGGGTGTTGGGACTGGCTGATCCTTGTGGTCCCTTCCAACCCTGACTGATTCTATGATTCTATGTTTCTGTGATTCTATGAATAAAAAAGGTATCACTTCACTACAAGACTGTTGCCAGAACGTCATGAGCCAAGCTCGTTGTGTGCATGGCTGAGGCACAGACTGCAAGACAGAAACTCTCTGAAAATAATGCATAGGACCTCTGACTTCAGGCTCAGCAGTGCACTCAGCCAGCAGTGCTGCTTGGTGTTCCACTGGCACCACTGCACTGTGCACACAGTCAGGTCTTGCCCTTGTGCAGGGAGAGCAAAGCCAGCTCAAGGAAGATGCCTTCAGAATCTGGAGAAAACTCCCTGCTCTCGTGCCCTTGCACCTTCCATTCCCACACTTGAAAACAGTGTTTAAGTGCTGTGTAACTGCCGCTGACATGTGCTGAGGTATCCGTTTGGAAATGGCACTGAGGGTGACACAGAGAAAGCTGAAGCTGGAGGCAATTTGCTGCACTTTCTGCTCCATTTCTTTCATTAAAACAAATGTCTTCTGTGAATATGACATGAATGTAGGTTTTTATTTGGTTTCAGCAAAGAAAGTAGTTCTGTTTCTGCCTAAAATTCCCACCATTTGGTCTCCTTTTGAGATTCAAATTGAGAGAATTTTTTTATTATTATTATTATTAGTGGAAAATGCAAAAATCAGTGCAGAAAAGACTTTGTGAGCTATGAGATACTGGAACTGCTGAACAGACTCTTGTGTGCCATGAGATCAAATGGGAACAACACCATTCACTTTCATCCAGCTTTCCCAAACTCATAACAGCATCATTACCTTCTTGTGGCATCCCTCTCCTTCTGTCATTCTGTGCTTTTATTCTCCATGACATCCCTGGGCAACCTGTGCCAGTGTCTCACCACCCTCACTGCAAACAACTTCTTCCTAACATCCAGTTTCAATCTCCTCTCTGCCACTTCAAACCCATTCCTCCTCCTCCTGTCACGACAAGACCTTGTCAGTAGTCCCTCTCCAGGCCCTCCTGGAGCCCCCTTCAGATCCTGTAAGGCCACTCCAAGGTCTTCTGGAAGCCTTCTCTTCTGCAGGCTGCAGAGCCCCAAACCTCTCAGCCTGTGCTCAGAGCAGAGCTGCTGCAGCCCTCTCAGCATCTTGGTGGCCTCCTCTGGACTGGCTCCAACACTTCCATGTCCTGCTTGTGCTGGGGGCTCCAGAACTGTACCCAAGACTGCAGATGGGGTCTGAGGAGAACAGAGCCAAGGGGCAGAATCCCCTCTCTTGCCTTCTGCCCACACTTCTCTTGCTGCAGCCCAGCACAGGGTTGCTGTCTGGGCTGCACTCACACTGCAGGCTCCTGTGGAGCTTTTCATCACCCCAGGCCACCATATAAATCTCAGTCAGAGTTGAATGCAAAATGTCAAGGAGAGGTTGGATTTCTCTAAATGAATTTTCATCTCTAATGTGTTTATGTGAAAACTAATCTGGTTTAAGAAAGATTTTGTTTTCAAGCACAGCACTAATTGCTTCACTGTACTGTTGGTGACACATTAGACGCAGCACACACAGAACTGAGGAACAGAGGAAAAGAGATCACTTGTAACAGAGCTGTGATGGGGAAAGTATTTCATTACACATTAAAGGCAAGGCTTTGAAGAAACCTAAGTCTGGTATTCAATACAGATGAAACTTAAGAGGTAAAAAGCACTACATTCCCTGTGAATAATGGTTAAAACGTGCAATAAATACAGATCACACTGATGGACAGGCTGTGTCTAGGCAGCAAACTCAGCTGCATGAGGGAATCCAGCCCAGCTCTGGCACCTGTGTCCAATTTAACTGTCCCCATGGTTCTTGCCGTGGTTTTGCAGAGTCAGAGAGACAGCCTGGGCGTGGGTAGGGATCACGTAGTGGGTACAGGCTATTCATAAACAAGCAGCTTGGGTTCAGCATGTGGTGTTGGGGGCTAAGAGAGCTCAGCTGGATGGACAAGCGCCCTCCAACAGGCCCTGTCCTGCTTTATTTACTGGGAGAAATCTGTCTTGGTTTCACTTGTGGTGTATGTCATCTTTAGAACTCTAGCAGCCACCTAGCACAGCCCCTCCTCTGTAAGAGATGCACAGGATCACTCCACCAGTCACCTAGCCCAGCCCCTCCTCTGTAAGAGAGGCACAACCCATGCTGAGATTTAGGCTATTGACACTCTGCAATGAACTCCTTTTGCCTATTTCACAGCACCCAATTATTTGAAGAGAAGTTTCAGGTCTTAGCATAACAAATTCACAAAGGGAGAATTTAAAAGCATTTGCAAAGTCAGAAAATTTGGTGTTGTGCAGTGACTTTGGCTCCTTGTAATAAATTATTCCTTTACTAGAGTGGAAGATGTCAGACAGGAGAGCTTTTAGTGTCTCTAGGGATAATGAAAGCATTGGCACAATCTCTTATGCTGAATTCTCACTTCTCAGGAACTGCTGAGCTGATTAAAGCACACCAATGACTTTTAAGCAGCCTGTGTCTTAAAAGCAAAGGGAAAATTGGGCAAAGATGATCTCTTGGTGGATAGAGATGGAAGTCCAAAGCAATAAAAGGGAATTCTGTTTTCTGAGCTGTGATAGCTCTAGACCTGCACAATGTTACTCTAAATGTACATCAAGAGCTGTGTGAGCACAGCTGGTCAGAAAGGAAACTTTTCTCAGTGTGACAACCTCAACAGAGGGGAAGAAGGGGAAGGAGGCTGCAAGGAATGTTGGGGGAGATGAGATAGGTCTGGGAAAGCAACAAATTGCCTCTTGGTTTGACACAAGGAAGAAACAGTCAATTACGTTTCTATTTATTTTCAATCAATCAGACCTGACTGACAGATTCTGGTGCAGGAAAGTACAGAGTACAGAGGGTGGTACAGGGAAAATAATCCACAGCTATGCTGGTTTTTCAAAGCAACCAAAAAAACCATTTGATGGGAATGGTAGAAAGAGATGAGACATACACATGGGTTTTGCCTTTAGACATACGCATTGGGTTTGCCTTTGTACCTTACCTGCTTTAAAGGAAGCCCTACTTGGGATAATGCAGTCCTTATTACCAGTTAACTAGAGCATTTTCTGTCTTGGATAACAAAGAGCTGTGACCAGTGACAGAAGTAGTTCTCTTTAGTGCATTTTCTCCCTTTGTGGTACAAACCTATTAAATATGTTCTTCTGTCTCTCATTACAATTGAATTGGCTACTTCAGAATTAGGTCCAACCCAATTTTATGTTGCTTTCAGTTTTTGTATGTTAAATTAACTCTTCAGTGTTGTCATCAACCTCTTTAAGATGAAAAGTATTTTTTTCAAGGTGTAAATTAATACAGAATCACAGAATAGATTTGGTTGGAAGAGACATTCAAGATCATCAAGCCCAACCTTCAGCCCAGCAGGATACCTTTGCTCTTCATTGAGCAAGGGCAGCTGCATGGAAGAGAACAAAGGGCAGTAGCTGTGTCAGCATCTTCCTTTTCCACCCTCATACAGAAGCACAAAATCATAGACTCAAGCAGGTTGGAAGAGACCTCCAAGCTCAGCCAGCCCAACGTAGCACCCAGCCTTGGCCAATCAACCAGACCATGGCACTAAGTGCCCCAGCCAGGCTTGGCTTCAACACCTCCAGGCATGGCCTCCCCACCACCTCCCTGGTCAGCCCATTCCAATGCCAATCACTCTCTCTGACAACAACTTCCTCCTAACATCCAGCCTGAACCTGCCCTGGCACAGCTTGAGGCTGTGTCCCCTTGTGCTGTCCCTGGGTGCCTGGCAGCAGAGCCCAACCCCACCTGGCTACAGCCTCCCTGCAGGGAGCTGCAGACAGCAATGAGCTCTGCCCTGAGCCTCCTCTGCTGCAGGCTGCACACCCCCAGCTCCCTCAGCCTCTCCTCACAGGGCTGTGCTCCAGGCCCTTCCCCAGCATTGCTGCCCTTCTCTCAACACCTTCCAGCACCTCAACATCTCTCTTGAATTGAGGAGCCCAGAACTGGATGAGGTCACCTCTTAGTCTCCTCCTCTCTAAGCTAATTAGCTTAAAAGATGTTCTCAGCCCTTACCATGCTCTGGCCGTATCCTGTACAACTCTCTCTCCTGCTGCCTCTCTTGCTAGATGCTGGCCCAAGAGATGGGAGTTTAGCAGAGGGACTAGATCCTGGTGTACTGAGTGTAGATGAAGAGCTGCCAGCACAGCCACAGAACTCTCCCAGACCCCTTGTTCTCTGTGGTTACAATCAGGCCTTGGCTACTTGAACCAGGCAGCATTCCTTTGTGTGTCTTGGTCAGTCACAGAGCAACATTAATCTTCAGAAAAGTATCACCTTTGTATTTTTGAAAAGAAACAAAACCCACCTCAAATTAAAGGTTATTGCAGTACCAGTCTGGATTGAATAGCAGTGCTCACACAGTCAAGATTTACCATTGGAATGGGCTGCCCAGGGAGGTGGTGGAGTCTCTGTCCCTGGAGGTGTTGAAGCAAAGCCTGGCTGGGGCACTTAGTGCCATGGTCTGGTTGATTGGCCAGGGCTGGACGAGCTTGGAGGTCTCTTCCAACCTCTTGATTCTATAGTTCTATGAAGACCTTCACCTGGTGGAAATCAGCACAGCTTCATTATTCAAACAGGGACTCTATCAGATCAGCACTTCAAGCTTCTGCAAGCACCCCACATTACACCACGAGATCAGCATTGCCACATGATCAGCTGTGTTAAAGGCTGCCTGAAATCATATTTCTGTTATCAGCATGCATTTGGGAAAACAAACTGAGCTCCGAGCAGGAGGTAACACAATGGTGATTAATCTGTTGCAAAGAACAAGAGATAAAAGGAACACCTTTGCAGCCGCTGCTGCTCACATCATCTCTGAGGCTAACTGGTGCCTTAAAGGAGCTTCTGCAGCAAGCCAGGTTTGCTAATATGCAATTACTCTCCCAGGCCAAACATGCCAGGGGTGGCACTCTCCATGAAAGTAACAGGCGGCCAAAGCTGGCTGTGTGTAACACCCTCAGTGCTCTGCACTCTGGGGCTGTCAGAGCAGACATCTCCTGGGGAAGGAAAAGTACCTGCACAGATAGAACTGGCTGCAGCCACCCCCTGCTGAATGCAGCTGAGAAGGAGCAATGAGGATTCACCATGTCCAGGCAATCACATTGGAATGGCTCAGCAGGAAGTTCTGAATTCTCCATGTGCTAACCAAAAATCACTGAGCTGCTCTCTCCAGTTCACAGAATCACAGAATCACAGAGTGTCAGGGGCTGGAAGTGATCTCCAAAGCTCCTCCAGTCCAACCCCCTCTGCAGAGCAGCAGCACCCAGAGCAGATCACACAGGAACACATCCAGGCAGCACTGCAATAGCTCCAGAGAGGGAGACTCCACAATCCCCCTGGGCAGCCTCTTCCACTCTTCTGTCACCCTCACAGGGAAAAAATTCCTCCTCATGCTTAAATGAAACTTCCTGTGCCTCAGCTTGCACCGCTGCCCCTTGCCCTGGCACTGGGCATCACCCAGCAGAGCCTGGCTCCAGCCTCCTGCCACTCACCTTTACATCTTGAGAACCATTGCTGAGGTCCCCTCTCAGTCTCCTCTCCCAGCAGCACAGCCCCAGCTCCCTCAGGCTCTCCTCCTAGCAGAGCTGTTCCATTCCCTTCAGCATCATCTTTGTGGCTCTGTGCTGGACTCTCTCCAGCAGTTCTATGTCCCTCTTAAACTGGGGGGCCCAGAACTGGACACAGGACTCCAGATGTGGCCTCATCAGGGCAGAGCAGAGGGGCAGGACAACCTCTCTCCACTTGCTCACCACAGCCTTTGTAATCCACCTCAGAATGGCATTGCCCTCCTGGCCCCCAGAGCACATTGCTGGCTCACGCTCAACCTCCCATCCACCAGGACCCCTAAATCCTTTTCCCTTTTGCTGCCTTCCAGCAGCTCAGTCTCCAACCTGTGCTGCTCCCTGGGCTTGTTCTATCCTATTAAATTGCTTCTGTTTCAACCCACAGTTCTCTTGCTATATTCCCCCTCTCACATGTCCACCTAAGAAGGGGAGTGATAAAATGTCATTGGTGGGCACCTGGCCCCCAGCTAGGGCCAAACCTCCACACTTATAGGTGAGGTTATTCCTCCCTAGGTGTAGGATCCTACACCTACCCTCACTGAATTTCATAAGGTTAGTCTCTGCCCAGCAGAGGCAAAAGCTCCAGGAAGTGTTCAAGCAAAGCCTGGATGGGGCACTTGGTGTCATGGTCTAGTTGATTGGATAGGGCCAGGTAATATGTTAGACCGGGTGAGCTGTGAGGTCCCTTCTAACCTGCTTGATTCTATGGTTCTATGATTCCTAATGCATGAGGCAGAAAATAGAAGGGATGAAGCAAGGCTGATAGCAGCCTGGGTGTTGAAGCAGAGGTGGGAAAGCTCAAATGCATATAACAGTTACTTCTCCAAAGGGAGCCTGTAAGGATGCAAGTTTGCAGTGGTTCACATCAGATCTGCAGAGGATTATCTAGCTCATGAATATGCTACAAGTTATGGGAGCTGTACAGAAATCAGGGACTTCTATGTTGGAAGGGTACAGTCAGATAAAAAAAGGATAACTGATGCGATGAAGCAGAATGTGCCAGGCAAAAATAGTTAAACAGATTCTAAACTGGCTGAGAGTCATCCAGCAGGGCCTCACTTAAACTGCAGTTACAGACCAGAGAAGATATTTGGACTCAGTTGAATTACTGTAGCATAGAAGGTCTGCAAGGCAGGTCTTTTGTTTGTAATTAAACATGAGATGTGAGAAAGCTTAACAGAAATATAAATAAGAAGCTAGCACAGTGTTTGTGCTCTGATCTCATTTCTCCCCCTCAGAAGATTTTTTCATGTGTTGCCCCTCAAGGCAGATGATTCAGAGTGCTCAGTGCAGGAATCTCAGCTTGATTGCTTTAAAGAGATGTTTTTTCTCCATGATTTGCTATTCTTCCAGTTACACAAGATAAAGATAATTCTTCCAAGACTGAAGCAATAATAATAATAACTATTATTATTATTATGAAGAAGAAGAAGAAGAAAAGAAGAAAGGAGAAGAAGAGATTATGATGATGGTGTTGTTCTCTCTGCCTTGAGCTGGGAAGTATTTGCATAGAGGAAGGCTTGTTTGCCTTTTTAGAGGGGCAAGTCAGCTCCCCACAGGGCCATACTGAGGTGCTGCACAAGGGCAAGGGATAAGCAAATATATCAGCTAGACTTGTCTAGTCCCAGCCTTACCTCTGCTCCTGGACACCCTTCCACTGCTCTCAGCTCACTCTACTGTCTGCTAAGTAGTGCACAGACTCATGTTAATTTGCTTCTCCCTGGTGCTTTTCTTGTCAGCGTCCAGAAAGTGGAGATTTTGCTCTTCTCCCAGCCCACGGAGTGTGGCAGATGCTTTTGCCATGTGCAGACAGAGGCTGGAAGGTCAGGCCAGCGTGCAGCACCCCAGCATGTCCACAGGCAGTGCCCAGCACCGTGGAAGCTTTGCCTGTATTCTTGCTTTTCGTTTTGTAACAACATCATAGAAATAGTTTCAGCAGCCCACACTCAGCTTCCTTTCCAGCTTCTTAGGGCCGTAACTGACATTTCATCTTTCCACGTTTGAGAGTGACTCATTTCCTGCAGCCCACCTGAAGAGCAAGGATAGCACTGTGCACAGCACAGACCTGGCTTTGTGATGATAGGTTATAACACGAGCAATAGGATGCAACTGGCAGGACTTGGGCACTTTCTTCTTCGGTGTGTTTGTGAACAAAGAAGGTGACCTGGTAATGTGCAGCTTGTACCCTGCAGGCAGACCAAGGAGTAGGTTGCTTTTGAGATCGCCCCTTGCCTACACAACACAAGAGAGGAGCCTGAGTCTCCTGGAACAAGCTGCCTGACCAGGCTCTCAGGTGACAGGCTGAGGCTAAGGAGGAAAATCTACCTGCAAAGGTTTCCCTAAAGCTTTCCAAGGAGCACACAGCCAGTACAGGAATGTGTATAACGGCTGCAGAGCACACACACAAAAGACAAAAGCTTCTGATGGATCATTTCATTGGTAGCTTTCATTGCACATTTGACAACACTGAGAAGAAGACCTGAGCCAAACTTCCTATGCTGTTCTTTAACGAAGAACTTCAGCGTAAGCACTCTCAAACACTGGAACATGGTTCCCTCCTGGGAAGGGAACTCAACCACTATCCCTGGAGGTGTTTGGAAGATGCAGAGGCATGGTGCTAAGGGACGAGGTTTAGCACCAGACTCGGTAGAGTTAAACGATGGTTGGATTTGATAATCTTAAACGTCTTTTCCAACCAGAGCGATGCCGTGACTCAGTAGGAGCCAGCAGGAGCAGGAGCACTAAGACAAACTGCCCAAGCCAGTGCCACTTGATGCTCTGTACTGAGCTTCTGCTCTAGCAAGTGGTGCAAATTTTCACTTGTTCACCAAGCCTTTGTGTTGTTCCTTGACACTGAATGTCTTAGGCTGCATCAGGACTTCACTTCCTTCAGCTGCTTAAGGGCAATGTCACTCAACTAGATGATTGAAAAGTCATGATGGGGCATGCAAAGCCATGTGCCACTCACTGCTCAACCACTAAGTGTCCAACACCAAGGCACCGCAGCACGCTGCCCATGAAGGTACTGCAGTGATTGTGCTCGGTTTCTGGCTGCAAACAGGTGCCCTGTGCATGTGGACATGGCTGTTGAACAGTGCACTACAAAATGCAGTCCACAATCAGAGGTGAAATACCTCCATCCACCTCCAGACAGGGGTTGCTGACATCAACCACGTAAAATTAACAGCTGGAGACTTTTCTCTTGCTTAAGTAACATGCCATGACACCTCTTTAACGTGCCTTAGTGTGCATCTTGTCAAGGCAGTTTTGAGAAGCAAGAAGGGTGCAGGGGCAGTGAGTGATCCGTGTCAGACCTATCATGCAGCCCTGTGGTTTAGCTGTAACTGTAGTATCACCTATGGCGGGTGTTAAGACGCAAAATATTTTCAAACCCATTATGGCTCTTTGGAAAATTAAGTCATTCCATAACATATTAACATTCCAAAGCCAATTTCCAGAAGTAAAATAACTGTAAAATGAGTCACCCTTGAATCTACGGGAAAAGTAGGCAAGTGTCAACAGCATCCATGAAGAGCTAACCCCTTAAACAACAGAGCCAGAACCAGCTCCCTCTGAAAACCTGTACAACATCACCACCAAGCCAAGAGGCATCAATGAAAACCATTTCTGTTTCCTGCTGGGATTGTTGTTGTTACTTGGTAACTTTAAATTTCAGAACTTACAGCTTGGAATAAATTGTTTTCATGCAGTGATATACACCACAGAGATTTTAGTTTGTGAAGTGGAGCACACCAGACATCACTGAACCATCAGCAGACAAGGCAGTAAAGAGTCTGATGCTCCCAAGACCTGGCTCCTAAATACATTTTCTGCACAGCGACAAGGCAAGAAAATGAACTCAACTCATGCCCTTTGTGTTAAGTTTATCTTTTGCTTATCACATAGAGTTGAAAGCCTGAGTCGTCCGCAGAGCTGCCCACATGTTTAAAGAAAACTTAGGGCTTTATCCAAAGCCACCCTGGTAGAGTGCTGAAAGAGACCTTACTGACCTGCATTGGTTGCTGACAGCCCCACAGCCTGTGCAGGGTGAGAATAGGCTGAACTAATGTGACCACCAGTTGGGTATTGCAGATCAGTCCCACTGCAGCTCCTCTGTGGGTTTATTTGAACATATATTGTGTGGCAAGCAGTGGGCCCAACTCCTTAGTTTGGTCTTTTAGCAGTATTTATTTTCTACAGCACTTGCAACAAATTAGTGCAAGTATTGCATGGAGACTTTGAGAATTAAAGCAACACTAATTCTCCATTTTTGTCCATCCTATTTGTATGAGCTAATTTGAGACAGTAAATGAGTGAGAAAAAGCCTTACCCAAAAAAACTCTGCTCTGACATCCACTTTGAGAGCCCGCGTGGAAGCAATCTAGCTTTCAAGCAACAAAGAGCTTCAAAAGCAAATAAATGTTTCCAATTCTTCTACTTCATTACAAGGCCTTTTATGTTGGTTGTTAGCTTGGGATGATGGAAGAGGTCTCCTCTGTGTTTGCAATGAGTTGCCTTTCCGTGTGCAGCTATGTAGTCTTTGTGCCTTAGGGTTCTGCATCTTTCCTTCTGAGACTGCTGTGCCATCATGAGGCAGCTGGCCAAAAGAGCTAGAACCTATCCAAAATCCATCCAACCTGCTGGGAAACAGCATAATGGAGCAGTACTCTCTTGGGGAGCACTGGACTACCTTTTTCTCCTGAGCTAAAATGAAAGCGAATCCTTACCGGGAGTGGGGGCAGCTCTGAGTACAGATGAACACAGCTCCCAGTCTCCCGCAGGATCTCAGCTCCAGTACCTGCTGGGCGGTGCCGTGCCACGCAGAGGTGCCCCAGGCAGGATGCTCTCCAGGCAGGATGCTCTCCAGGACGACGGGGAAGGCAGTTGTCCTTTTGAGAATTGTCCTAGTTTGGATGCTGCCAGAGACAAAAAAAAAAGCCAGAACTGATAAACAGAAATGATAAAAAGCTAGCAGGAAGAAATCCCCAAGCGTGAGCATCCTCGGAATTCACAACGTTTCTCCAAAGGCTGTCTCTGCTAGCCAAGGGCTCCAGCCCAGGCTGGCTGCCTGCAATCTCCCTGCTAGAGCACTTCAAGGGCACCCTGCTGAAGCTGCTTTTCCAGCTGCCTGACAAGCTTACTCACCACTTACTTTGGGAATGGCTGATCTCCAAACTGGACAGAGAATTTAGGAACGCATAGCCAGAGCTCATGAAGGTCCAAATCAGGATCAGAACAACAACACACTTGAAGTGTGTCAGAGCTCCTCTATCTTCATCCAGCCCTCCTGCAACAGCAGCCCAGCTCCTCCAGGCTGGGTCAGCAAGCTGCAGCTGTGCATGCTGGCTGTAGGTACAGTTACTCCCTGCCCTGGAGGGATGGACTTTCTGCAAGCACTTTAAGGTTGCCTACTTTCCTTAATACGATCTCTCGAGCTGCTTCTGTTGCCTTCCCTTCTAGGGAGACAGATCTGTCAGCCACTGCCAAGCCCCTTGCCTGCTTCTTCTCACTGCTGGGTCTCACACAGTGACCCACAGCGACAGAACAGTTGTTGCAGATATTGTGCCCAGAGGTGAGCAGATCACATAAACCTTCTGCTGACTGATTCCCCAGTACTTCCCAGAAGTCCTGTGCACTATTTCCTAAATGCAAACATTTAATGGATATTTTTCTCCAAACACAGGATGTCCATGGCAGGGGGTTGGAACTGGATGGCCTTTGAGGTCCCTTCCAACCTAAACTGTTCTATGATTCTAAAATACTTTTTCCACAATCTACCTTCAACTTGTTTCAATACTGTTAAAAAGGAATGGGATTCAGAGCAGATCAAAAGTGTTATCACCAAAAGCCGTTCTCCTCCAAGCCTGATTTTCAGTCACCTGAACCTTTCCATGACTTCATTTGAAGTTATGAAGTTGGAGGAGTCTTGGAAGCAGAGGCCTGAGCTGGAGCTCAGGGACTCACGTGCCTAGAAATGCACTTTCAAAAGCTTTCTTCAGTACAGATTTCTGAAATTTCCAAACATTCTGATTCAGGCTGCAGTCCCAAATTGCTGAATGTTTTGGTGAAATGACTAAGAAGGTTTGTCCCAGTTTTATGGATGAGGAGGTAGAACCACACCAAAAAAGGGATATGGGAGATCTTGGACTCCAGAGCAGCCAGCACGAAGCTGCTCTTTCTAGCAGTGCTGGAGTCCTGAAGTAATTGCTTTTTGGCAGCCTGGGAACTGGAGGAGAATTCAGCACTCCCCCAGATCTCCCTAAAAGCCTTTCCTCTATTACAGCAGGATTCATGAACTGCCAGAGTACAGCTTTGCAGCTTCAACAAACTGTCAGATTATATTTCCCTGAAACCTTCCTGACCCAATCTGAAAATGATTGTTGAATGCAAATCTGTTGTATAACGCTGGGAGCAATCCTCTAGTCCAACTATCAGATTTTTTAATCACCTTGGACTCATCCAGCCTGGCCTTGAACACCTCCCTGGGCAACCTGTGCCAGTGTCTCACTACCCTCTCTGCAAACAACTTCTTCCTAACATCCAGTTTCGATCTCACCTCTGCCACTTTAAATCCATTCCTCCTCCTCCAATCATGACAAGACCTTAAGGTGCTGTAAAAGGGAAAAATAAAGCTGTATTTTCCAAAGAAATATTTGGCTTTCTCCATTTCTTCCCCTGCAGAGGAGAATCTGCTCTCTGAAAATTAACTGATTAAGTAAATAAATGAATAAACCAGCCTCACAACCATAACCCTAACAAAACATCTTGCTCCTGTGGGCACTGAAGTGAATGCTGTGTGTCTTTTATAGTCAGCTGTAGGCAAAGGAAGCACAGTCCTCAGAAGAGTAAAGTGACAGGAGCGGAGAGCAGAGGTGCAGCTATGTTTGCTGGCCTCTGGCTGTCAGGACATTCAGGCACAGGGCAGCATTTTGCCAAGCAGTTCTTTCCCATTCACATCAGACGAAAAAATAAAAAAAAACCACACCAAACCTCTGCTTTTTTTTCCCAAAGCCACTTAGATGAGCTTATGGATTTGTTCAACAGAGGCTTCTGTCTTCAGCTCCCTGTATGGAGCCTTAACTGCTGAGCTTTGGTTGGGTTTTTCAGTCTGGGGGGGTAGATTTTTTTACTGTTCACTTTTTCCCTTCTGCAAAGTGCTGGCATAAGCAAGCAGCAGAGAGCACTTAGCTGGCAGGGGTTTTTCACATAATTCCATAGCCCAGCACAAGAGACATATATTTTTACTATGAGATCATCCACGTCCTGTGCACCTTTCATAACTATTTGACTTGCCTCAGCAATACTCTAAAGTATCTGGTTTGCCTTTATTTTTTCCACGGGGCAGCTTCTTTCCTGACCTGTCCCCATATTCTGAGTTGGACTCATCTGAAGGATGTCTGGCACTCGTCTGAGTGCGAGTCTGGTTTAGTGTCAGAGGGGGGGAAGGTATCAGGCTGATGCAGTGTTCCAGGGCTGTTACCTGCCCTCTCAAAGGTCCATTATTCCTTTAATGCTTATTTTTCTTCTCATTTAAATGCGTCAGGCTGCACCTGCAGGGCCAGGGAGGTGATTGTCCCCCTCTACTGCACTCTGCTGAGACCCCACCTGGAGTACTGCATCCAGTTCTGGAGACCCTGGGACAAGAGGGATGTGGAGATGCTGGAGAGTGTTCAGAGAAGGCCCAGGAGGATGCTCAGAGGGCTGCAGCAGCTCTGCTGTGAGGACAGGCTGAAAGAGTTGAGTCTGTGCAGGCAGGAGAGGAGGAGGCTCCCAGGTGACCTTCTTGTGGTCTTCCAGGATCTGAAGTGGGCTACAAAAAAGCTGGGGAGGGACTTTTGAGGCTCTCAGGGAGTGCCAGGACTGGGGGCAATGGAGCAAAGCTGGAGGTGGGAAGGTTCAGGCTGGCTGTGAGGAGGAAGTTGTTGAGCATGAGAGTGGTGAGAGGCTGGCAGGGGTTGCCCAGGGAGGTGGTTGAGGCCCCATGGCTGGAGATGTTTAAGGCCAGGCTGGCTGAGGCTGTGTGCAGCCTGCTCTAGTGTGAGGTGTCCCTGGGCATGGCAAGGGGGTTGGAACTGGCTGATCCTTGTGGTGCCTTCCAGCCCTGACTGATTCTGTGATTCTGTGAAATCTCATTTGCTGGGTCACAGTCAAGTGACTCTGTGCCACCTGGTAAGCACTTCTGCTTTTCTGTCTGGTGTTCCCAATTCAACTCCTATTTTCCCTTGTAGATATGCTTGAACTTGTCCCCAGTGTCGTGAAAGGTACAGATCAGCAGGCTGCTAGGCTGTCTTTGAGCTTCAAGCTGTTCTTTAATTTGTTGCTAAATTCCTTTGAGATATATTAAGTCTCATAGAATCACAGCATTAGAGATCATCTTACCTAATTCTTGGTTTTAAGGCATTGTGATGCTTCCCCTAAAGCCCTCAGAGAACTTGCTTTCCTTTATCCTCCCATCCCTCTCTCTTTCCATCCCCTTTTAAAAGCTCTGTGGACATTCTCCCATTGTGTGCTTACGTCTCCCATGTCCAGCATTAAGAATGTGACCTTATGCTAATTAACTTGTCTCACCCCTAAAGAATCACTGCCTCCACATTTCCCCCTTTCTTTCACCCTGATTTTGGGTTTTGTATTGCTTCTGTAATAATGATCTTCTCAGAGGCCAGCAGACAAATTCCATGGGAGGCTGGAGGAAGGTGAATGGTAAGCAGTAACAGGTGACCCTCAAAGGACCTGCACAATTCACTGGCTTTGCAGCTTCCTGCGTAGAGAACCTTGGCCCACTTAGAAGCCACAGCAACTCTCAACCACTCCACGCTACAAAGAGCGAAGAGAATGTGGTCTCTGTTACACAATGTGCTCATGCCTTGGGGAAAACCTTTGCTGGAGGATTTATTTCCCTTAACACAGCACAGTCCTCCGGACACAACATGTTGCAGTTCGTATTGCAGGAGGTGTTGGGAGTTAGCAATGCCAGCAACTCTGTGAATGATTGGTGTAATTAGACCTCAGTAATGTTTAAAGATGGTGTGCCAGCTTAGTGGAAGTTGTCCTTTGTTCTATTAGGCAACAAATAATGTTGCATAAGCTGAGAGTGATAACAGTGTTTGCAAATCATATGTTTGACAGGAGGTGCAAAGGAGTGACCTAAGTGACAGCAAAAAGGAAAAGGTGAAAAGGAATGTGGTTGGTCTGGGGTTAGACAGGGCAGAAAGGCTTCTGCAAACTCATGGATGTCAGCCCAAATCCCCACTTTTCTCTTTCATTTGCAACATAAAATGCATTCACAGGGGCATAAAGCTGGGACTGCACAAGTCCAGTCACTGTCACTTCCTCTTTGTTTTAGGAGAAGATAAAAGCCCATTTTCTCCTAAAGAACCTTGAGAGTGCACCTGCTTAAGAGAAATGGAGGAAAAAACAGCTTCTCCAAGTGCTGCTGTCTTGGTGAGTGTTACCAAACTTAGCTGTGACTGAGAGCTGGGCAGAGCTTCCCCTGCAGAACTCCATATTTGCTAATGCTACCAAGACTCCAACCTCAGCCCAGCTTCTTAGAAAGTTTTCCTGAGGCTCATGAGCATTTTTCTGTTGTCAGACAGCTCACTGAGGAAAGCTGCATCCATCTGTGCTTTTGAATGGATGCTAGGTGAAACCTCTGGGGCTTGCACAAGGAGAGGTGAAACTTGAATGGATGCTAGGTGAAACCTCTGGGGCTTGCACAAGGGGAGGTGAAACTTGGGGATTTTGACAGGAGCTTTGGGTTGAATTTCTGGTTTCTGGCATCAGCAGAATGTTTGTATGGATCAAAATCTAGGGTGAGTAGAAAGGCAAAAATCTTTTGAACAACAGGAGAAGATTAGCAAAGTGTTTGTTAGCCACAGAATAGCATAAGCTGAAGTATATTAATTGTGAACAGTTATATTTGGGGTTGGTATAGGGTACAGTGCATGAGAGGCAAATAAAGATACCCACAAGTTCTATGGTCAGATGCATACCTGTGAATGTTGGTTAACTGTCTAAAGGAGTGAGAGCCACTCATGGCAAGTTTCCTAACTTCACCTTTTCCTGCAGTTTGTCCTGCAAACATTTCCCTGGGAATGGAAGAAGCAGAAAACCAACCAAATGAAAAACAGCAGCCCCCCACCAGTACAGCATTGAGAGCTGGCAGGCAAAGGTTTGGCCCAATTCTTGTCTACATCTCAGCTCTCTGACAGCTCCGACAGTAGTGGCCTTACAGGATCTGAAGGGGGCTCCAGGAGAGCTGGGGAAGGACTATTGAGAAGGTCTTGTCACAGCAGGATGAGGAGGAATGGGTTTGAAGTGGCAGAGGGGAGATTGAAAGTGGATACTAGGAAGAAGTTGTTTGCAGTGAGGGTGGTGAGACACTGGCACAGGTTGCCCAGGGAGGTCATGGAGCACAGAAGCACAAAATGTGATCTTTGATCCCATTCTGTCATTCTGTGCTCCACAACCTCCCTGGAGGTGTTCAGGAACAGGTTGGATGAGGCCTTGAGCAACCTGTTCTAGTGGGAGGTGTTCCTACCTATGGCACAGGGAGGATGGAACTGGCTGAGCTTTGAGGTCCCTTCCAAACTAAACCGTTCTGTGATTCTATGATTCTAGTATTTACCTGCAAATGTGTTGAAGTTTTGGGTTGGTTTCTGGTTTGGTTTGGTTCGTTGTTGGGGTTTTTTGTTGTTGTTGGTTTGGTTGTTTTGTTTCTTTAATGCTAAAATACTCTCCAGTTCTTGCTCCAGTATAAAAAAATAACCCAAACCAAAACAACAACAAAAATTCCAAACAAACAAACAAAACCCAAAGAAAAAAACACCCCCCAAAAAAACCAAAGAGAAAAAACCCTAAAACCCTACCCAAACCAAAAGAGAAAGCAATGTATCCACACTTACACCCACCTGAGTTGAACCAATCCCCGTTCAGTGTCAGTTCTCCTGACCCCAATGCCCAGCGCTTGTTCCTCACTACATACATGACAGTTGCATATATTTGTGTGTCTCAGCATTCAGATACCAGCCATGGAAACTGCTGCACATGCAGGTCCCATAGCTTCCCAGGGTGATTTCCAAACTCATGGATACTGCAGAGCACCACATGAACAGGCAGCCCTGGGGCACTGCTCTCACCAGAGTGACAAAAAGCATCTAATGCCAGCTGAGCTCTTCACTAAGTTAGAATCATAGAGTCATAGAATCAGGCAGGGCTGGAAGGCACCACAAGGATCAGGCAGTTCCAACCCCCCTGCCATGCCCAGGGACACCCTACCCTAGAGCAGGCTGCACACAGCCTCAGCCAGCCTGACCTTAAACACCTCCAGCCATGGGCCCTCAACCACCTCCCTGGGCACCCCCTGCCAGCCTCTCACCACTCTCATGCTCAACAACTTCCTCCTCACATCCAGGCTGACTCTCCCCACCTCCAGCTTTGCTCCATTCCCCCCAGTCCTGTCACTTCCTGACAGCCTCAAAAGTCCCTCCCCAGCTTTTTTGTAGCCCCCTTCAGATCCTGCAAGGCCACAAGAAGGTCACCTAGGAGCCTCTTCTGCTCCAGCCTGCACAGCCCCAACTCTTTCAGCCTGTCCTCACAGCAGAGCTGCTGCAGCCCTCTGAGCATCCTCCTGGCCCTTCTCTGGACACACTCCAGCAAGTCTTCCTTGCATGATGCCTATTTTTCACCATCGTGTTTGCCAAACTGCATTTCTATGAGCAAACCTTTTTTTCATACATTTTCTTTAGTTCCAGAGAATGTTTGCCACATTTAATGGAGCAGGAATCATGGGAATGCCTTGCACAAGAAGCATCCCTGCCAGAAGGAAACAGTGTTGAGACCTGTTTGACAGCAAATATTTCCCTTTTACTACACTCAGGCGTGTATGAAAGTACCTTGATCCAGCTATCAAAAAAGTCTAATGTGAGCATTGCTCTCAGGTTTGTCATGAAATTAATTTCCCTGTGGCATGATAAGTTGCATTTGTACTTCAGCAATATTTCCATTTAAAAAAAAAAAAAAAAAAAAAGAGAAAAAAAGAAAAGTTTCTTCTCTGGCTTTGATCTAAGCCTCCTTTCTGAAGCAGTCCTGCAGTGCAGGCAGTTCTGCACTCAGCAGTGCTGCAGCCTCGGCCACAGCCCAGCGTTCTGGAGGCTGGATGAGGCACTTAGTGCCACGGTTTAGTTAATTAGAAGGGTTAGGTGATAGGTTGGACTTGATGATCCTAGAGTTCTTTTCCAGACTGCTTAACCCTGTGATTCTGGCTTTGAGCAGAAAGATCTGTTCCTTGGCTTGGCCTCCCTCTGGCTCTCTCACCCTCTGTCAGTCCAGCAAGTGGGCAACAACAGCTTCGCCTCCCCTTCAGGGCAAGGGACACAACTCAGAACTCCAAACAAAGAGGATCCTACAGGAGGCTCCACTGCAGGATGCTGCTTGCTTTGGCAGCGCCGGAGGGCAGCCAGCAGGACACGATGTCTGGGTGGCAGCAGGGGTTAGCGACCCGGGAGTGGAGCCCAGGGCCCAAAGTGCAGGATTTGCCTCTGCATAAGCTCTCATGGTTTTACATTTCATTTCATCTGAGCAAGAGAGTTAAACGTTGAAACTCACAGGTCTAGCAGCTCAAACAAGCACTGTCCCAGGCAAAACGAATCATTTTGACAGTCCAATTTTGTTGGGATCTGACATGAATTTAACTTGGCCTCAGATGCACAAGCACCTCACAGGGAACTGGTTGTCTTAGTAAACACACACACAAAAAGCCCCAACAAACCCACTCTGCCACTCGAGATGACAAAATCTTTATCACCAAACCCTCTTTCTTTTTTCCTTTTAATCTGTTACTGAAGAGAGAAGTCTTGAAGACACAGACAGCAAGGGGGAATAACTTAGTTACTGGAAACACTGCAAGAGCCCACGGGAAAGGCAGCGTGATGCAGGAATGCAAACAGCGTTCACCAAGTCCAAAGCTTGGCATTCAGACAGAGAGAGGCTTCGGTGCATCCCCTGCAGGTTTGCAAGGACTCCGTTAGTTTAACTGATCTCTAGCCTGATCCTCCTCAAACAAGGGCAAGTCTTCCCTCCTCCGGACTTCCTCTGCCACCTCCAGGGACCGAGGGGTGGCCTTAGCAGTAAAGACCGGAGCAAACATTTACCTTTCAGAGCTAAGACAAATTGTCTTGCCTCTGTAAACTCCCACCTTTCCAGTACCTATTTTTGTTATCTCCCTTTCCACGTTGCCTGAATCCATCCATTTACCAAACGTTAGCCTGAAGTGGTTGCTGCAGATGTGGGTCAGAGTTTTGGACATGCTGAAGAAATGGACTCATCCATTTGTGGCCAGGCACCGAGGACTGATGTCCTGCACATCTGCAGTCACGCTGCAAGGGAATGGCATCACTCTGATCCATAGGCACTTCCTGCTGAGGTGAGAGGGGATTTTACCCCCATCTCAGGTCCATAGGAGATGCATTAAACTTCTCTTAGATCATTCTCTAGGTCATTCATTCCAGGGGCCCATTTATCTGGAACATCAGAGTGCATGATGACTATTCAGGACCTGATTAACTAATTGTTAGATATTATGCACAACCTCTATTTCTAAAGACATTTAACATGTGCCTGCTGAAAGCTGTTTTGTACTCCCACATTAAATGCAGATAAGGCACAGGCAGTAAAGGGCAAGAAAAACTCCTAACAGGAACAAAAAGGGGAATATTTCATACACAAAAGACTAATGTTACACAGCTTCCCAACGAGTGTTTTGAATGCTGGATCTTTTTAGTGTTGCTTTGGGTTTAGTGGTTTCAATATAATGAGTAGGACATTTTCTGGCCACATATACCCACCCCTACCCCTGGATGAGTTGTCTGGACTCCTCCAGAGAAGGGCAGCAAGGCTGGGGAGGGGCCTGGAGCACAGCCCTGTGAGGAGAGGCTGAGGGAGCTGGGGGTGTGCAGCCTGCAGAAGAGGACGCTCAGGGCAGAGCTCATTGTTGTCTGCAGCTCCCTGAAGGGAGACTGTAGCCAGGTGGGGTTGGGCTCTTTTGTCAGGCAATCATCAGCAGAACAAGGAGACACAGCCTCAAACTGCACCAGAGCAGGTTTAGTCTGGACATTAGGAAGAAGTTCTTGCCAGAGAGAGTGATTGGCATCGGAATGGGCTGCCCAGGGAGGTCATGGAGTCCTCATCCCTGGAGGTGTTTAAGAGGAGGCTCCTCAGTGCCATGGGTTAATGAGAAGGGTTAGGAGATAGGTTGGACTCGATGATCCTAGAGGTCTTTTCCAATCTGATTCTGTGACTCCTTTCTTTGTCACTGGAAGAGAGGTTTCCCAGGAAGACATAGCAAAGCCATGTAAAGTGGGTGAGGGGGACTGTGGCCTTTCCCACCATGGCATCCACGAGGTGCCCGAGGAGACCTGATTGCTGCACACCTACACTGAGAGTAGATGAGGAGGCTGCCAGGCACAATTCTTTGAGTGTCTGCAATGGACTTGAGTTAACTGTCCTACTTCACATGGAGGCACCCCATGATACTGTGGCCTGCGGAAGGTGCTCCTAGTACCACGGGAAGTAGGAGGTGTCAGGATAAGTAGGATCAAGCACAGAGTTAATCCATGCCCTTCTATCAGCCGAGATGGCCTCTCCTTCTAAGAGAGACCACAGGCATCTCTGCTAGGGTAGCAGTGACTCTGTCCTAGGACATGCCACTCAGGGATGGATCCAGGCTGTGTCTTACACTGCTCTGGAGTCTGCAAAGGATACATGGCAGTCATGTGAGGTCTTGGTTCCTGCTTACAGTACCCATCCCACGGGACATTTCCAGGAGAGTGATATTCCTGTTAAGTGTTTCCAAAGCCTGCTTTAAGCAAAGTACCTTGTAGGGAGGATTTTTCTCTCTGAAAAATGCAGGACTGAGGGCTGATTCCTTGAACTACTGAACAGAGACATTGCTGTTGGAACTTCACCTTTTGCTAGTGCTAGAGAGGCAGTGCAGGGTTCACTGTCTTCTCACTGCTTACATTTCAGTTAGCCCTTTGCATGTTGTGTACCTTTGTGTATTCTTTAGGTCAGCTCAAATTGCTGTGGTCTGTTTTGTCCCCAGCTGTCTGTTCAGACAACTCCTTCTTCCTTACCTTTGGCACTGCTTTTTTTGCTGTGGTGGGATGGGGTTTTTTATGCTTACAATTTGGTCATTTTGATACTTAGTGCTTTTCTTAACCCCTCCAAAGTATTTCAACAACAGCTACCCAACTCCCAGAGTGTCAGATACAGTGGCCATAGAGTACACAGCCATAAATACTAACCGGGATAGAAGGTTATGAGCTACTCAGCTGCAAGCCAGTGAAGTATAGTGTCAAGAGGGAAAGAGCTGTACCAGCCCTGGGTCATCCATATCATGGTTTGAAACACCCAACACTCTGCAGTTCTAAAGACAGTTCTGATCATGTAAAGTCTCTAGGAAAACCATCAAATACAGCAGCAAATCCTGACTACAAATGCAGGGCATCTGAACCACCTGTACGACTTCTGAACCCAGACACCTACGGGACATCTGAGCTATGGTCTCCCGTGGGCCTCTTTACCCACAGTGAAGGGCCAAGAGCTAGTCAGGTTAGCACCAGACCAGCTGGCTTGGGTGCCTCACAGTCTCTTATGCTTCCAGCCATCCTATTTGGATCAGCGGAGACACCTGCAGAGAAGAGCACAAATGCAGGAATCGCTGAAATACTGAAACCTTAACTGTTGAATGTGAAAAGCCTAAATATTGAACATTGGCAAGTCAACAAGGTTTTATTCTGCAGCTTTTGTTAAGATCTTCAAAACTCGCTTGGCCTCTTAGTTCTGTCTTTAATGGCTTGCATTGCAATGAGCTCGAGTGGCAAAGGTGCAGGCTCTCAGTACTCTTCCAGGTGATGCAATATGATCTGGTTTACAAGCTGTCTAATCACAATTTGAATCAAAAGGTCAGGTTTCAAATATAAATATAAATAAAACACCCTACATGGGATTAGAGACTCATCTGTTGTGCAACAAAATACCTGGGAAAACAGCCCCTGGTGGCAGCCACATCGAGATCTTCCTGTTCACTTTGCTCAGGTGTTGGCTAAACACATTCACCTCGTGCTAGGACAACACCAATGTCCCTGAGCACCTTGTCGGTTCAGAGCGCACATGTTGCCTTTGCAGTGTGAAGGAAAGGCAAAGCAAGCCCACTTTAACTGCCTCCCCTTTTCAGTTAGACTTTGAAAACTTGCCCTGCTCATGCAGAAGTGTCCTACGGCTCCAGTTCAGAGTGCCTATGTCAACCTTGCCACCTGGAGCCAGCCTCTGGAGAGGCTCATCCTAGTGCAGTGTGACAGCACAGCACAGCCTCACTCATGGCGCTGGGGACTCAGAAATGAGAGATGTTGCTAAAAAGTGATTCCGGTTGCCCAGGGAACACATCACTCAGACTTATCTCTGCAGTGGAAGCAAGGAGCTCAGAACAATTAGAATCATAGGTTGGAGATCATCCAGCCCACCCTAGCACCCAGCCCTAGACAATCAGCCAGACCATGACACTAAGTGCCCCATCGAGGCTTTGCTTCACCACCTCCCTGGGCAGCCCATTCCAATGCCAATCACTCTCTCTGCCAACAACTTCTTCCTAATGTCCAGCCTGAACCTGCCCTGGTGCAGCTTGAGGCTGTGTCCTCTTGTTCTGCTGCTGATTTCCTGACAAAAGAGCCCAACCCCACCTGGCTACAACCTCCCTTCAGGTAGCTGTAGAGAGCAATGAGCTCTGCCCTGAGCGTCCTCTTCTGCAGGCTGCACACCCTCTCCTCACAGGGGTGTGCTCCGGGAAGCTGTAGGCTAGCTCATCAAATCTCCAAGAGTAGTCAAAATCCTTTACCTTACTGTGCAGCAATCACTTGTGTCAGGACAAGATGTGCTGAGCTACCTTTTTGCAAAAGGAAGTCCAAAGTGAATCTTAGGAAACAGGCAGCAGCCACAGCCTGAGCTGCAGCTTCCTCAGCAGCCCTGGCACCCTGCCTCTGCCGTCCCCTGCCGCTGCCGTCCCAAGCCGCCGCGCAAACAGCTGCTGTGAAAGCATCCGTCCCTAGGGCGCTTTCCAGTGCTGACTGCTGCCTGTGCCGAAATCAATGTTCTAACACAGATTTCAGTGAGGCTTTATGGAGCAGGGCTCTGTGAAAACTGCTTTTTAGAAATTATCAGTGCCACTTTTTTAATGCGGAGCCAAGTTTGCTGATGTAAAATATAACCCTCACAAACTGAAAACCCAGGGGAGCTGGCAGAGGCAATTGTGCCTGTAGCAGCACACTTCTCTTCTGGTAGCGGCCAAAAGTCAAAGAAGCATCATTAGTGGGCTCACATGAAAAACAAAACAAAACAAAATTTAAAAGGAAAAGAAAAAAAAAAGGTAGGAAAAAAAGAAAATTATTAAAAGTAAATAAAAATAATGGGGGGGGGGGGGAGAAGAAAAATAAAAAGGGAAATAAAGAAAAGGAAAAGGAAATGGAAAAGGAAAAGGGAAAGGAAAAAAAAATAAGAAGGAAAAGACCCTGAGTCTGAATCTGATTGGAATCACATGGCATTGTTTTACTGTCACAAACCCATAGGCTCGCCCCAGCATTCACCCTTCCCAAAGGCAAATCCTTGCAGCATTCAGTGTAGTATCAGTTATAGGAGATAGCCTTGGGAAGGAAGAGCAGGGAAGGGCACAGGCAGCATCCCTGTGCTCACTAATGTTTATCCACAGCTTTTAGATGGTCACGAGAACTCCCCAGCTGCTCAGGCCATAATACCCAATGCTTAATCAAACCCTTAACTTGTTTCCATCATATCCAAGCTGAGTATTCCTACTGTGATTCAATTCCTTCCCATCCTGTCCAACAGTGGTCTGAAGAACAGATCCCATTCTCCCTATGAATGATTTATAGGCTCAAAGACTGCCATCAGTTCTCCCTTCCTTCATCATTTTGCAACCAGCCAGTTGCTTTTAAGCCATTTTCACAGGTCATTATTTCTGTGTCTTTATTTCTGGGCTTCTCAAGATTGTCGTACACTTCACAATTGGGATGGTGTGGAGAGTTGGAATGAGAAGCTGGGAAAAAATGAAAGGTTGCTTTTTCTCCTGAGTGAACTCAGGATACAATCCAGGAGTTCAAGCCAGGCTTGGCAGGAAGGCACAGCATAAAAATCCAGGTTATTCACAGGATGTACTCCAGATGAGCTACGGACAAAAACTTAAGTCTTTCTAGCAATCTCCTTTGGTCTCTCTAAGTCCTTCTCTTTCTAAGTGTGTGGTGGACAACACTGGAGGCAGTGTTCTGACAGAGACCTCTCAGAAGTTAAAAAGAGTAGTAGGATGATGTCCTCTGTTGTGTGATTGAAACTTCACCTCTTGGATTTCCCTCGAGTCCCAGGACGAAGGCTGTATCTCTTTGTAAGAGCATGATCCTGTCATGCTCAGCTTGCCATCTCTAAGCACCAGTTTCTCTTTCACAGGTCTTCTCTAGCTCTTTCTACATATTTGTTCTCCTAAACATGGATCCTTTCATCCTCCCTTGCAGCATTTAATCTCGTGGAGGTTCTCAGGTGGTTTCTCTGAGTGGTGAAAGTCACTTTGAATTCTAATTCTGCCCTCCAGCAGATTTGTAGCTCCTTCCAGGCTCACCCCATCACTAGGTCATGTTACTTGTAAACATAGTGACTAACCCTTGCCAAAGAAGTCCAGGTCTGCACTAGGAAAAGCATTACCACCTGGTTTATCCTCCCTTTCTACTAAACCCTGGTGAGACAACATGTAGAGAGATGGATCCAGCAATGTGTGCTCCAGAAGAAAGGAAATACAGTCTGAGGGACCCAGCTCTGCGTGTCCCAGAAGAAAGAAAAGATAGATTTCATGGAACAAGTGCAGAACACAGCCAAAAAGATGATGGATTGAGGCATCTTCTTTAAGAGAAGGGACTAGCATCTGGGACTGTGCAGCCTGGAGAAGAGAAGGCTCCCTTGCTGAGGTCTCGTTGCTTTGATTGCCAAAACTGGCCATCAAGCCATTTACTTTCCCAGGCTATGACATCCTCCCATCTGACATAGCTATTGTTGGTGTACAGGCTTGAGGGATGCCACAGCCACATGGGATTGGTGTTGCCCAGGTTGGGGTAGTGCTGTTGGTCTCTTGTCTCTCCTTACAGGCTCCAACGCACAGTCAGACCCAGCCAGCCCCAGAATGCCAGACAGGGAGCCAGGTCCTACAGCTCCCTGACTCCTGAGAACAGCAGCAAAAGGCTTCTTGTCACTTGCTCATAGTCGACCTGGGTGAACTCTCTCTACTCCAAATATGCCAGAGCTGGTTCAGTAGCCTTCTAAAGCAGTGGAACCCAAGCTTGCTTTTCATTATTTCATATTTGCATCCAAGCTTTGATTACTGACTTTATTAGCTGTGCCCTTAGCCTTTCCTCATGTGGCAGCTTCCAGCCCTCCAATCATTCTCCTGGCCCTTCTCTGGATGCTTCTCAGCCTGTCTGCTTCTCTTCTGTACAATTGCTCAGTTCTTTAAACCTTTTGTAACAGCACAGATATAAACACACCTTTTTTTTGTTGGTGTTCATGTTTGTGTTTCATCTCACTTTGTTGTATCACACCAATGGGTTTAAGCCTCCTTTTCAGGATACTCAAAGACTCCAGAAAGATTATTAACCACAGAGATGAATCCTTCAAACAGCATAGGTAATGAACACAAAAATGCTAAAATCATCTCCCTTGCTGCACAAATCTTCAAGGGAATGAATGCCATCTGATCCATCAGTTCTAATGTCTCCATGTCATCTAGAAATGTGAATTAAAGAGGTGCATCAAAAAGATATTTTACTCTGGGGGAGAGCTGGTAGTGTTTTTAAACCTTTGCTTGGCTTCACATCCAGTTAGGAACCTGGTAGAACTAGACTGGATGTACAGTGCAAAACTGGATTTCATCCTAGATTTAAAATAACCCAGTTGGGACTGGTACAGAGAGATAAGAAGTACCACATTAAACAGACAGAGTAGAGGCAAAGGAAGATCAGAGCCTCGCGATGAAGCTTGTTCATAAGCAGGACAGATGGGAAATGAGCTGTGGACAGTTGCTGTCAAATCTGAGCTTCACCTGAATTAGGTATTGAGAGCGTAAATCATCAGAGACAGACCCTGAGTATTTTTGGGGTGCTGGATACATGACAGGATAATGTTCTTCATCCACAGCTAGTTTTAGTCCTTCTCTTACCAGCAAACCTCATCAGCCACAGCAGCTCAACATGCAGGGCTCCTTGAGAGGGTCAAACCTTTCTTCCTTTGCCAAGTCCTGCCCTTCCCAGACTGCCTGTTTGTTGATCCTGTTTACTCAGCTGGTGTTGCTGCTTTGCGCTGCAGGTTGTCACCGGAGCATTTGACTACTTCCGCAGCGGTGTCTCTCTCCCTTGCTAGTTCTCTTTTCAGGTCACTAACGTGACAGAAATTGAACACTCTAGGATGATAAGGAAGCAATTTGTCTTCCTGCTGCTTTCCACACAGTCTCTGATATTTCCTCTTGAGGTTTTCTCAATAGTTTGCTGCAATTAATCTCATTTCATTTTTCACTTGACTAAAGTTAAACATGATCCTCTGATTTAAGGTTATAGATTTAATGCTATCATTCTCACAGCTGTACAATTGTTTTGCTGAGTGCTTTCATGTGGAGAAAACTTATCTAAACCTCAGGCAAAAGCCAATTCATTTTGGAATATTTCAATGGTGGTTCCTAAGAGGCAGGAACACAAAACAAAGCAGACCTTGTTTCTGCCCCATCAGGTTAAAAAATATGTAATTCCTTTATTTTTCACAGTACTTACAGTGGTGGAGGAAAGAAAGCAGGTTTGATGTGCATCCCTAGCAGACGTTGTCTTACTGGCTCTCTTGCCTCCCTGTCCAACAAACCTATGAATGCCATAACTTGCAGGCAAATATGCAACACAAATTGTCTCTTATTTTCATCAGACAGGAGATGTTCCCCAAGCTTGTCTTATGGTGATAGCGATGATGGTGATCGATGATGATGCTAATGATGTTTGCTGATGTTCAGAACTGAATGCAGAATGCACTTTCTCCACTGCTGATTGCTAGAGCAAGGTTTCACACCCTTCAAGTCCAGAGCTTTTTCTGCATGTAGATGGGAGATGAAAATGTCCAGTTAAGGCACATTAGCTCAGGGAATGCTAGCCTGTAAATCAGGAAAGCAAAGTTCTCCAGGAGCAGCCCTCACGTTGTTTGCACAGCTGGTCATATCTAATCAAGCTAATGCCACCGGGAGAGTCTCACCTGATGGAAGGGGTAAGGCCAACACGATAGAGGTTATTTGCAGGAGATAAGGACCTACTTTTGAGTTTCTCTCTTCTCCAACAATTTATTTTCTGCTTCCTATGCTCCAAACAAAAAGGCCTCAACCTTTACAGAGGCTCACTTGTCGCCACATCTTGTCCTCCTATTTTCCATAATGTTACCAACCCATGTGCTTTTATGGTATCAAGCCCTCCTCCCAGTCCTGCCTTTATGTTCTCTGCCAGACCACTTGCTACCAAGTCTTTGAAACATGCCACATCTCAGGCCTACAGCTTCTTTCCACAATCATGTCTTTCACTCCTGCTTCCTTCCTACCTGGCTTCCACTCAGGGTCAGTACCCTTGACAGCCGATCTCAGCCAGTATGTGATGCCAGATCTTGCTTGGTCCATTTCCTCACAAGAAGCAAGCCCTAGAAGTGAGACCCCATATGTGTGTGTGTGTGTGTGTATATATATATATATATATATGAGTTGGAGTTATATCAAGTTAGAGTTAGAGTATATCAAGTTCCTGTGCCAGAGAGAACATTTCAATGCACAGGAGGTATAGGTGCCACCCTGGCATTCTTGGACACCAGCTTCACCTCTTCCAAAGCTGTCTCTGCCCTGGGCTGAAGAAAGCAGGACCTTGTGCCCAGCAGCTCCCCTCTGTGTGAATCTCTTTTATTTTTTTTCCCAAAGAAGAACGGATTGCTTTGCAGGAGCAGCACAACATTAATCTTCTGACACTATAAGAGCACTATTACTGTCAGGGATAACCTTTGCTTAGCTTTTACAGTTATTAATATTCCAGTCTAGAAAGTAAATGCCATAAATCACCCCAAAAATATTTTTAATGTGCTGGGACTTTCTTATCAGTTTTTAAGCTGTCACCAGATTAATCAATCCAACTTTGCCTTTTTCCCCCCTTCCCCCTCTGTCTAGACTTGTGTTATTATGTTTTAATAGCTTTATCCATAGATGGATGGATAGGTAATCTAGTTCTCACCAAGACATTCTAGCTAGCATCAAACTAGCACAGTACGTGTTACTGTGCCATCACATAGATACAAGTTCAAACATAAGCATCAAATCAGACACAAAATATCTCCTAAGCCCGGCACTGTTGTGATTTGTGTTGTGTATTATAGTTGCAAAGACACTTCCTGTTCTCTGCAACGTTAAAGCAAAACTGCTGCCACGTTTTAGACCTACTTGCAGCCCAAGTCCCACCTTGCACGACTGCCCCTGCCACAGTGGTCTCTCTTCTTGGAGGATTTGCTCTGTACTTAGCACTCTAAGACTAATGCTCTTACTACTTCTAAACATAATTTTGACAGCATACACATTGGGAAGATTAAACACAGATAGAATGAATTCTGCAGTGCTCTTACACATATATCCAACATTATACTGACTCTGCATCACTGGGGCCAAGCAGCTCTCCCTGGCTTTCTGGTTCCTAATGACACTGAAGATGTCACAGCACATCAAAGAGGCAGCCAGCCTCTGGAGTCTTACCTTGCAGTTAAATGGTGTGAAATGTGTAAGATGCTATGAAGCTGTAGGACTGAGAACTTGCTGCACTCAGAGCAGGAGATGCCAGCTCTGCAAAGTGTATGACTGCATTTGGGTGCTTTCAGGGAATAACACACAGCCCTCAAAAAAGCACCTCACTGGCACCCTCCCCAGAAAACAGTGAGGCTCTGGTACTTCAGGTAAGGACAATGGCTTGGTTTTCAACCAAGCAAAACTGGAGAAACATAAAGAGAATCCAGAGTCGCTTTTGATAGTTGAAAGCCCCAGTGCCAACGTGCTGACATAGCTGGAGGTCATGAGGAGAGCTTGAGGGATGGCCATTCGAGGGGCACATAGTAAGCTCACTGTAGATAATCCATAGCTGTACAGCAGTTTCTGCCAGACATATGTGCCATCGGTGGCAGCATGGCAGAAAATATTTCCTCCTATTTCTACCTACTTATCAAGGCTTAACCTGAGGCAGTCCTTGTGGCTTCACAATGTTTTGACAGGGCCAAGGACAGAAAACGTTTTTCCTTTCAACAGCTTGTAGCAACAGAGTAAGAATCTCTAGAACAACTTTCTCAGGGACTGTGAAGTTCCAGCTCAGTCTGTGTCTTCACATCCCTTACGGTGTGAGACTATAGGGACCCTGGAGGTAAAAGCCAAACACTGCTCCTCAGTGAGAAAGTCATTTCTCCCTTTCAGTGAAGTCACAGAATGAAGGACCCTGAGGAAGCCTCTGCCTGCCTGGCAGCTCACCCCCATGCCTCTGCCTCATCCTGCTAACCTCTGGGTGCAAGCAGCAACCAGACTGTCAAGGAGAGAAGAGGATAAACGAAGCTACAGAGTATTTCCAAGAGGAAGCAGCTGTCTAGTATGGATTATTGTGTTCCAGAGCTTTTGGCAAGCCACTGGTAAAGTGTCAAAACAAAACTTAAATGATGTTGGAAGGTTAGATGTAGTTCCTGGACTGATTCTAATGAGCTATTTGAATGAGAGTACAACTTGATAACTTTTCTGAAGCCATCTGTCCCCTGCATTGCTGCAGGAGAGGCAGACTTTGCTAAGCAGGCAGGATAACATTGTGATCTAGTTCAGGTTTAAGACTCTCGCTATTCATTTGCATGGCTGTGTAAAATAACCACTTGAATGAAAACCTAATTATAGAGTTTGGATCCAGGAGGATTAGCTAATAATTGTACATTTCCTCATTCATCAATTACTATGATTAACTGATTCAAACCAAACAAGAGTCATCAGTCTTTAAACACAAATACTCCCTTACCTATAAACACTCTTCACTGCTGACAGTGGGTTTAGAATCCCATTCAAATGTGGACCTCTGAGAGTTTCTTGACAAGAAATCCTGCCTAGAGAAACCCAAAACCAATGAGAATTGTAAGACCATTAAGTGCACTCTCCTTTTCATTCTGTTTTTGTTCTCTAGTATTAAAATACTGTGCTTTGTTCTCCTAAAGTATGAAATGTTATTTTTTTTGTATGAGATTCATTCATACCTTACCCTTTGAATTAAGCAACTGCACAACTTTGTAGCTGTTTTAACAGCCCCTTAATTCCTGCCTGTCTAGGAAGGGGACAAAGAAGTGACATCTCTCAGACAGAGCCCTCAGGGATTTCTTCTTTGCAGCAGTTATCAGAAGTGAACCTCAGGTAAAGTTAGGTGATTCAAATGTTGAGATCCAGCTTTCTGCCTGTGAAAATGGCAGGTCAGGGCTCCCTCTGTTTTACAACTTTGCTAAGCTGCAGGAACATGGTGGGAGTGCAGCACAAATCTTCAAACTGATTTATAAGGCGGTGTTTCAAGTTGCTTCAGTGGCAAATGAAGAAGAAAAACAGGGCAGCGAATTCAAGTAATTAAATTAGGTCTCTTTGTCACTCCTGAATTCATGTTATAGGTTGGATGAGGCCTTGAGCAGCTGCGTGTAGTTGAGAGGTGTCCCTGCCCATGGCAGGGAGGCTGGAGTAGATGATCTCCAAGTCCCTTCCAATCTAAGCCAATCTATGATTGTCTATGTCCAAGATGGATGAGGCCTTGACTGACCTGTTCTAGTGGGAGGTGTCCCTGCCTATGGCAAGGGGCTGGAACTAGCACAGAACTGGATGATCCTTGAGGTCCCTTCCAACTTAAACCATTCTATAGCAAAGCTAGCTGTGCTTTGACATTAGCAAGGTCTCAAGCTCATGCTCCTCTATGTTAGACTCAGATATTATCACAGATCTCAGAAGCACAGAATGATAGGTGTTGGAAGTGACCTCTGGAGATCCTCTAGTCCAACCCCCTCACCAGAGCAGGATCACCTAGAGCAGGTTGCACAGGACAGCTTCCAGGCAGGCTGCAAATGACTCCAGAGAGAGACTCCACCACCTCTCAGGGCAGCCTGTTCCAATGCTCTACCAGCCTCAAAGTAGAAAAGTTCCTCCTCACGTTTACATAGAGCTTCCTATGTTTTGCATTGTGCCCATTGCCTCTTGTCTTGCCACTGTGCTGTCATAATCCTGTCAACTTGGCTGAAGTTGCAATGTCCTACACTGGAATAAAATGAGCTCTCTGTATCAGAGCTGACTTTATGTCCCCATCGTGCCTTTATGCCTATGGAAAAAGAACTGGAGTCAAAGCTGGATGTAGTAAGTAAGGAGATTTCCAGCTGTGACCCTGACCCTGCTTCCTTTTTATAAGGTACTGCTTTACCAAAACAAACGAGTGAGGCCAGCAGCTGTTGACAGTAGAAGACAGAGTCAACATAAATGGCAGCAATATTTAAGCAACAATCACTGTGATTTCAACCTTAGTTTGTAATTCAGAATCCCTCACTGCAAACATTCTGCTCTGAATGGATGCTGCTTCCAGCAGCTGAGCACCACACAAAGGAGCTTTGGTGTCAGTCCCCAGTAGGTACAGACAGTGCTGTCATGCCATGGAAACTGCTTACAAATATAGAAACAGTGCATCTGCATGAGTGACTTCAAAGCAGAGCTGTGTTTTCCGTCAGTGGCATCTGCCAGACTGTGGCTGAAGTTAGATCATGGCAATATGGTGAAGTCTGTGAGTTTGTGTATAATTACGTTATGGGGTAAAGGAATGTGCTTCACTGCCAGAAAAGGAGGAGAGGATGAAAGAGTGCAAAGAGCCCCTCAGTGAAGAGAAATTCTGCACCACAAAGCGTGAGCAAGTTCTATTTCCGAATCTGGGCAGCAGGAATTAGTGAGGACTAGCATCTCAGCTTTCCATCTGGACTTTGTCCTTTGGATTTTATGTGATTAAACCAGTTCAGCAGCTGCACATGCTTTAATTTACTTGAGTGGCTTTAAGCCTTTTTTGTATCAGTCCAAATGTTAAATTCCAGCTTCAGGAAGCCTCAGTGTGTTTGAATTCCCACCTCTTACCAAACTAAAGAAACTTGGATGACACAGATATGATGAATTTATGGTGTTGTTCCATTGCAAAGAGGGAATTGAAAGTGTAGCCTAAGAGTAACAATTAACAGTTTACTCTCTTTTCCACAGCAGAGATTTTTCTGTGTCCTTCCTTTCCCCCTTCCTCATCCCTGCTGCCTCCCCTCGGAGATCCACACACACCAGCTCTCTTTATAGGAAGAAGCAGAAGTTCTCCTCACGGTTCTGAATCTCCCATGCACTGCTTCTGCTTTTAACCCTGCCAGTTACAGTGCTTCACAGAGCTACCTCCCCCATCAGACTGTTCCTTTAACGGCTGCAGGGTCCCTTCAGAGGCAGAGAAGAGTTTCCACGTCCAAAAGAAGAGCTTCTCTTCTGTAAAAAGACAGGTGGATGGGCAAGGTTGACATGCCAGGCAGTGCTCAGGACCTGCCCGATAGGGAAGGCAGCAGCAGAGCAGCAATTTCCTCCCCCCGTGTCAGCTGCCACTACAGAACTGCTGCCAGGCTTTGGTAAGCCTGCGGAGTTTTCCGGAGACAGGCGCTGTGGAGGGTAGGATCACTCAACCCTGGCTAAAGGTTTCTGTGAAGCTTAAGAGCCATATAACTTCACTTTCTAGTTTTAATAGTTTCAGAGCAGAGCGTTATCCTGAGAGGGTTGTGAAGGAATGAAAACAGGACTGGTAACTTTGTGAGTCACTCACCAGTGAGCACAGGGAGGATGTAGCCTCCTAATTCTTTCACTTTCTGTGATCTAGTGTTCAGCCACAACATCTTGGCTTGTGCCTCCTCTATCTGGGACTTCCAGATGGTCTCGTATCCAAGTACAGGACAAGCCCAGGAATGCTTAGCCTCCAAGATCATTTGCATGAGATGAAATGCAATTGGAATTGCCTTTACTCTAGCTCCATCTTCAGTGGATTTCAGGGCGTTGGAGTGTGTTTGTCCCTTGATGAACATTAAACTAAGTAGAACTATTCCAACAGCTTGCTAACTGTGCAGCACACTTACTGGAGAGGACTGAAGCAGCTGTGGAAGTCTCAGGTGTTTTGATGGAGCACTGGGATTTACACGGAGCAATGACCTACATGACTCTGAGGATGTGCACACAAACTCAATTCAAGAGAGATGTTGGGGTGCTGGAAAGTGTCCAGGGAAGGGCAGCAAGGCTGGGGAGGGGCCTGGAGCACAGCCCTGTGAGGAGAGGCTGAGGGAGCTGGGGGTGTGCAGCCTGCAGAAGAGGAGGATCAGGGCAGAGCTCATTGCTGTCTGCAGCTACCTGAAGGGAGGTTGTAGCCAGCTGGGGTTGGGCTCTGCTGCCAGGCACCCAGCAACAGAAGGAGGGGACACAGTCTCAAGCTGTGCCAGGGGAAGTTGAGGCTGGATGTTAGGAGGAAGTTGTTGGCAGAGAGAGTGATTGGCATTGGAATGGGCTGTCCAGGGAGGTGGTGGAGTCATTGTGCCTGGAGGTATTTAAGCCAAGCCATGATGGGGCACTTAGTGCCATGGTCTGGTTGATTGAATGGGGATGAGTGATAGGTTGGGCTTGGAGGTTTCTTCCAACCTGCTTGATTCTATGATTTGCAAAATAGTCCATCCTCACTCCTCATCTAGTGTTAATTTGGTTTTATTCATCTGCAGGATGTATCTTGAACCAGAATGAAATCTTTGAGAGGTGTAGATGGGAACTATAGCAACAATACTCAGAAAGAAGCTGACTATTTGTACCAAGAGTCTCAGAGCTATGAAGAACTGTTGATCCTTTTCTTTCTTGGCACACAAAGGCTTGGTGTCACTCTGCAATGTCAAAAGGGTCCTGGCTTAACTACCTACTTCAGGTCTGTGGGTGACAAGAGGCAATCTGTCAGACACATTTATGACTCCTCATTTAGAAGCACCTCAGACGTTGCACCAACCTCCCACACGTACATAAAAATATGAAGACAGGAGGTATAAAGTCAGAAAAAATAAGCACTATAATGGCTCATGTGTCCCATGGCAGGCTGCAGAACAGTTAGGGCAAGGTGACAATCTTCTGTGTCTCCAGAAATGTGCAAATATAATTATGGCTCCCTAAGAGCAAGAATCAAGAATAACTCAGTCTAGAAATATTCCAGAGTATTTCTCCCTGACCTTGTCTGCAGTCTCAAAGCATAAGATCAGGACATTAGGCAAAGAGCTGGACGCAGTTCTTGTCTGGAGATTAGCATCCTGAGAAAAACAGCTCACACACCCCACCAAAAGAGACTTTTTGCCATGGGCACCATTCCCTCCTCCTTAGCAAAGAACACTGCTGTTGACATCACTACCAAACGTTGTGGTCTGTCCAGTGCTGAGGCTGCACAGTGCTGTGCCAAAGGAGAGAGTAACTATCCACAGGTAAAAAGTAATGGCATAAGAAGGATTTATTTTTGAGCTCTGTCAAAAAGAAAAGGCAAAATCAAACCCCTCTATTTGTCCTTATCCTTTGCCTTCCCACAGCTCATTCCCATCAGGAGAGAAGTCAATAAAACGATCTGGAAAGATATGTGGGGAATAAGTTATTGTGGTGGTCTGGGGCTGTTGAGCAAATGGCTTTTAGCTTAGGGGTGACCTGATGGGCACTGCAGGCTGCTGGCAACAGGAAAGAAAAGGAACTGATTTTTAAGTGCAGCCATTTGACTGCTCCCGATGCAGCTCATTAGAACACTCTCATTTATAATCATTCTGCATTTGTTGAAAACAGACAGAAAATGTGCTGTGAAAGGCTCCCAGAATGTCTGTTTCTTATTTAAGAGAGAAAATAAGAAAAAGAAAGACAGTTAAAACCCAGGACTTGTGTGCCAACAGATTCTGTCAGCAGAGAGAATAGGGTTTGCCCCATAATAGTCATTAGGTGTTCGGAAGGATCTGGAACCTGGTCCTGTGCTGAGAGGAAGAGAAGTACAATACGTAAGTGCAAAGTAGCCATTGCAGATTCAATACTATATAGTCATCACCTGTAGTCTATAGAATCTCAGAGAGATTCCAGAAGGGTTTTATGTATAAAGAAGAGGTTATTTTGTTGATGTGCCAACAGCTGTTTAAAAGCAAGACATTCCCTTGTTTCATATCCTTAGGTGGAAAAACACTTCACTGGAATGAGCAGCCCTAGAAGCTGGAACATTTTCTCGATGTGCTCAAGTGGTCAGAAGACCACATCATAAATATGTGCCCCAGAGGGGAAAGATGGCATTTTAGAGTCATTCCCTCATGCCAGATTCAGTTACATTCATAACTTCTCACTCTCTCTGGCCTTGCACTTGGTCTCCAAGCTCAGTTTTACTTTCATAGATTTGGCATCTAACTCTTGAATCACCTGAGAAGTTTCATGGAGTTTCATATTCCCAAATATCAACTACTGGAGAAAAACAAAACCAGCACCCCAAACACTTTGAGCCCCACACTGCCACAACTACAGCAGTAGGTGGGCCTTGGAGACGTCTTGAGAAGTAACTACACAGGCATGTAAGCTGTCTTCATTCATTTAAGGGCATCAAGTTTGGCAGTGTGTGTGCTGCTGCCAGAAGACATCCCATGTTACAACCATCAGGCACTGCTTAAAACAAGAATTCTGTTCTGTCTGCAGACAAGAAATGTATTGCAGATCAAGCTAGAGGAATCAAGAGCAGTTCAAAGGCTGAACTCTGAAGCAAAGAGCAGAGCACAAAGCCCACTGTGTGTGTGGCAAGCAGCACAGCAGGGCTGATAACCCAACAGACTGCAGCCAAGAGGGCAAACAATGCAGCCCTTGACTGGAGCACAGGCGCTCCCCCAGCAGGCTCACAGCGCTCACCCGTGGAGAGCAGCTTTTCCACTTAAGTCAAGAGAGAAAGCTCTCTCAGTGTTCCTCCACCTCCTCTCTGGTGTCCGTGGCACAAGCACTGGGCTGGTGGGCTGGAGGTGCACCTGCTGGAAACGGGAACCATTTCACTGGCATCAGCAGCTCTTGAGAACCTGGCCCAGAGTATACTTTGACATTTGCTAGACCTTACAGCTTTTAAACTCTCCATTCTTTCAAGCAAAACCCTGCCAGGAATGGCTGCAAACTGAAAGAGGGCAGATTGAGATTGAAAGCTCTTCACTGTGAGAGTAGTGAGGCAGTGGGATCCCTTTTACCCACTCAGAGCAAATACCATTTGCCTTGCACCATTGGAATCTTGCTCAGGAAATATCTTTGTAATTAATTTTAGCTATTACATCAAATTAATCACTTCAAGCTTGTGACTTTGCAGTACCTGAGCTTTCCTATTTAACTGTCATTATTTTCACTGTGGTCACTGAAAGAAGGATGATGGTCAGTTCACACTGCCCCTTTGGCTGGCTGTATTCACACTCACACCACTACACTGCAGATTGTCTGCCTCAAAAACAACCCAATCCCCCTGTATTGGGTTCCTAAGCTTTGGTAATGTCCTCATCAGACATAAAACTCATGCAAGAGTTTTGTTTGCTTTTGTCAGTATCACTTTCAGAGTAACAGATGTGGCAAGGACGTGAAGGGAGCACAAACTAGCTGAGGACGAGCAGTTTAGTCCTGAAGGATCTCACTGTTATTAGCACTGTTGGCTATCTCCCTGGAAATCCTACACTAATGTAGAGTCCAACAGATCATACTGGATTTGCCAGATTACATAAAAGAAGCTGGAATCAAGTGATTAATTTTCTATTGTTTTGATGAAGTTGAGCAGTCTTATTTTCACTGTAAATGCTCATGGTATGCACAAAAGCAGGAAAACCCAGCCTCCTAAACTAAGAGCTAGTGTGAAAAGTGACATCAAAACATCTCATTCTAACACAGATCATCAGTTACTGACTTTTACAACCCATATTCTGACAAACGACCTTAGGGAGTTTGGATTTAAATGAAATCTCATTGCTACAAATATCATCTATCAGAAGATGTTCAACCCTTTCCTTGCTTGGCTCCAGGCTCTCCAGTACATTGTCTGGTATGCAGATACTGCCCTTAGACATCAGCAGGATGCAAGAGCTTGTGGCAAAGCTCTTTCTTTATACTCTCTGATGGTCAAGGGAGAGTAACACGCACTCCTTGCTTGGGATGCCCTTCTGGGGCATCTGCCTTTGAAGACGATCATCACCAAAGCATCTATTTTCTGCAGTTAGCTGCCTGCCTGGAGTTACTCTGTCAGACTAGATGCTAACATTAGAAACGTTCACACTGGGGTGCACAAACACAACTGGAATTCGTTACAAAAAAGGTAACATCGTTTCAGTGACTCTCAAAGTTTTAAATCCCGCTAGAATCATTCAGCATTCTTGATAGCTCAAATCTCCCTGAACTCCTCCCAGGGCAGACTGAAATACCTGATCTCAGAGATGAGTTGGCATCTTCTGACCCTCTTACAGCTTCTTCGTGGAGCCTACTTCCAGCCTGCAGTGACTGAGGGAACTGCATTGGAGCTGTAGTGCCACCAGGATGTGGGAATGGCTCTCTCACCTCAGGACCCTGTGCAGGACGCTCTGCTGACGGCTAATGCTAACACAAACCAGGAAGGGTGTGTGACATCTTCCTTATTTCCTTCCTCTCTTCCCAGCCTCAGACGCTTCATAGGATGAGGGCTCCTCAGCTAAAGGAAGACCATCAATCACCAGGTCAACATCAGTCACCAGGTCACCTCTCAACTGTTTGGTGGTTGGGCTTTTTTTCAGTTCTTTCATAGACTTTGAACCTCCATCACAATCTCTAACCATGACTTCTGCAATCTGGTTGTGTCTTTCAGTTTTGAAATCTCAAGGATCTGTTTTCAGGGACCAGAAGCCGGAGTGGTTCTATGGTAGAGTGAGTTGACTTCCATGAAACTGTGCATCTGCTTTAACTGTTTGATTTCTACTTATTCCTTCTCTGCTTCAGAGAGCAGCTCTTCCCCCTGCAGTTACACAATGACAGGTCTAGATATGTGGAGTGTGGATTTATTGGAGGAGTGGTTTAGAGTTCCAGAATGAGTTTCTCTGAAAGCCAAAAGTTCTGTTTAAGTTAGGGGAGGCTCTGAATTAGACATTTGCACATTTGTTCTCTCACAGTATTCTTCAGCCGTTGGGTCTCTGTAGTTTGAAGACACTCTGAAGGCTCTTTGGCTCTCTTTGCAGTGGCTTGGCCTGGCAAGTGCCTTTTACAGGCTGGGGAGAGCCTTTGGGGACTTGCAGTGATATGTGATATAATGGTAACAGCTTTATACAGGATCTGAAAAGCCATCCTTATTTCAGAGCACCCTGGATTATGTGTCTGCCGAGGGGGCTCCAGGGCACTGCACTGTGGCAGGAGCCAGTGTCTTGCAGGGCATTTGAAAGCTGTGGTGCTGTCCGGTTTGCACACATGAGCCACCATGATATTATTTCATACTTCACAGTCTGGTCTCAGACAGGTGCTGGCATTATGACAACGGATCTTTTGTCTCCAAGGCCCTATTCTGAATGCAAGGTAAATTAGGAGCAGACAAAGCAGATATCTAGCTGCTGGCACTTCCTGGCTTCTCAGGTACCCAGCTGCTGGCACTTGCTTACTTCTCTAAAATCAGTTGCATGCTGTCACAGACTTTAATGATGTGGTGTGAAAACTTCATGCTCCCTAATCCCATTCTGTCAGCACCTGTGCCTGACCATGAAACTGCTTCAAAAATACTTTATTTGTGGAGTAAAGGCCAGGAGAGACCAATACAAGACCTGCACTGACTGCTTCTGTGTCACAGGTGCTTGCATTGCCATTGAGCAGATTGAGTTCAGTGATGCAGGAGAGGCCAGAGCTGCCCCGTACCAGACACAGGCAATTCCAGTCATCTCCAAAGGATCCACTGCAAGGCACGGCTGAGCCCAGCACCCAGGATGGTGGCACCTCAGGGAAAGTGTATTTAGGAAAGGGGAAAATGCTGCTTGTCAAAGAAGGATGAGGAAGAATGCTGGAGAAGTAGCCCTGCAGACACCAAGATCAGTGGAGAAGCAGGGAGAGGAGATGCTTCAGGTACCAGACCACAGATTCCCCTGCAGTACCTGGAGTGGAGCATAGTGATACAGATGGTTCTGCTGAAGCCCATGGAGGTCTGCAGTGGAGCAGACACTCTTGCAGCCTGCAAAGGACCACATGCCAGAGGATGTGTCCTGAAGGAAGCTGCAACCTGTGGAGAGCCCACCTAGGATCCTGCTCCTGCAGAAACTGCAGCTTGTGGAGTGGGGCTCATGGAGGCAGAGGTTTTCTATGACCCTGTCAGGGACCCACACTGGAGAAAGGGGAAAGCATGAGGAGGAAGGAACAGAGAGAGGAGCTGTTAGGGCCTGGTCACAAACTTCCTTCTTGTCCCACTTGCACCACTGAGGGAAGAGGTACCATAGCAATCAGGAATGGCAAGTGAAGCTGAGGCTCAGAAAAGGAAAGTGGCTTCAGGCTGTCCCTCAAAACAGCCCAGCCGTGGCGCTTCAGAGAGTGTCTGTAAAACCCCAACTGTTTACAGAGCTCCGATGTAGATTTGAAGGATCCAAACACTGTCCTTCCACTACCACGCATGAAGATGTTTCCAGGTTTTACTACCCTTGCCAGTAAGAAGCTGTACCTTATTCTTAGGGTAAACCTGTCCAAAGTCAGCTCTCAGACACCAGGTCCTGGCAGGTTTTGCAGCTGAGACTGAAAAGGGACAAGACTTGTTTGTTTTCCACCTGTCATAGATACTCTGCTTTGCCTTCCAGTGTCCTCTTGGATTAAACCAAAGAGTGGTGTCCTAAACCACTTCACCTTCCCAGCAAAGAGCTTTTTCTTTCTGTCTCCTGATTGCTTTGTAGAGCTCTTCTGAACTCTGAAGTGTTCCACCTCTCTCAATATTTCTGGCAGTCAGCAGCACCTAACTAATGTTGTGTTTGCAGGCAAAACCACTGTGCTCCAGTACATGTTTCTACTGGTTGTATCTGTCCCAGCATTTCATGGGGTCATTCATCTCCAATATACATCCTTGGTTGCCAGGAGAAAGCCTTCAAAGGCCTGACTCACCTACATAGCTGATCCTGGTGCAGTGCTGCTCCATGCCTGTACTCACGCACACTGTGTGGAATCAGTAACTGAAAGTGTCAGAGAGAGAAGGGTCTTAAATCCTACTTTGTAATGAGGAAGGGAGAAAATGAGAAGTGTGAGGGAATATTTTGTTCTTCTTTTTTTTTTGTGCTGAGATGCATGAACATCTGCTACCATTCTGGAATGAGTCATTGCCTCAAGAGCACATTTCCACAGCACGTGCTGTGCCTGCATTCACGTTTCAGTGGATGTGGGATCCCTGCACAAAGTATCAGGGCTGGTTTTGTTGCACAGAACTCGCCTCAGTTTGCACCATTTCTTTTTAAGCTGATCCTAGCAGTGTAAAGAAGCAAGGGAAGGCAAGTCTCAAAGAGACAGGAGAGAAGCAGGGCTGCCACCTTGCTCTCAGGGGGCTGTGGCTGGGCACCTGCAGGTGATGCCTGAGTCACGCTCACAGGGCCAGCAGAGACTGCCAGAGTTAGCATCCTGCTCACAGCTTTGACAGGAACTGGGCCCTCTTGGCTAGGATGGTTAATATTGCATGCTAGGATGCTTTATAAAGTAACACTTCTATTTGCCTCTGTAAATCAACACCAATGGTGCCTAGTTTTGCAAGTGTAAAAAAAAGAAGTGCTCTTTAGCAGCTTGTGCTTCATTGCTGATAAGAGTCTGCACCTCTCCCGCACACAGACAAAAATGACCTTCACTGAAACTTGTGCAAATGCAGGAAGTTTCAGGCTGAGGTTCAAGAAGTGGAGCTACTGAAAGAGCTAGACTTGCCTTATTTTCACTTCTGCTCCTGTTCACAGGATGTCAGGGGCTGGAAGGGACCCAAAGAGCTCATCGAGTCCAATCACCTGCATAATATGCTCCATGCTGATACAAAACCCTACTGGAATTCCATGCATAAGCTAAGTATTCTGCCCAGTTATCCCCACAGCAGAGTGGGGTTTGCAGATGTTAGAGCCATGCAGCAGAAGCAAGCCGTGGGTAAGACAGCACAGTGTGTTCCTTGCATTTGGACTTCCCAGACTTCCCAGCACAGTGAGCTCATGGCTCTGTTACACCCTCAGCTGTGGGGCTCTGAAAATAGATCATCAATTGTTAGAAAGAGTAAATACATTTTTATATACATATATATATATATATATATAAAGAAAAAGAAAGAAGGCAAAGAGAAGCCCTGCCATGTGATTTGATCACAAGCAAATTTGGTCATCTCTACCTCCTGGAGCCAAGTGTTCGCTATCTAGTTCTTGACCGGCTTGTGTGTGGTTTTAATTAGCTATGTGTTTGGATTGGAAAAATCTTACTCCAGATGTCAGCTTTTCCCTTCTACATTAGCAAGTTTTGATGCTCTACTGATACTGCCAAGAAAGTGTGACCAAAATGATTATGAGGCAAGCTAAAGTGGCCCAGTTCAGCAGCCCTTCTCGAAGTGAAATATCCTTTTCCACAGGCAGCCTCTAACAACACAGACACAGAGCCTGTGGAAAGATCTGGAAAGATCAGTTAGAAATACTCTCAGCAGGTCTCAGCATTTCTAATACAGCACCACCTTTGCTCCAGTGACAGAGACGATAACTTCTAGCTCTCATTACCTTAGTGCCAGTCAGCCCAAAGGGTTTCCCAAAGACTGGTGTGAAACAGAGCCAGTGCCCTGCTGCCATGTGGAAGCTGTGCTGCAGTCATGCTGCAGCCATGCTGCTTCCTTGCCTTCCAGAAGTATTTTCCAGCACTCAGTCATCTATGACAGGGAAAGGAAGCTGGCAACACTTTAAAGGCCACTTTTGTGATACGTTCATCTCTCAACAGACAAGGTGAAGAAGGGAAAGCATTCACTTGAGCTTCTGTGAACTCAGCCACCCTTTCCTCTGCTCTCAGCAGCACAGCAAAGTGAAGCACTCGTGCGAAAAGCTGCCTGCCCCAGCTGTGACAGGAGGGCTCCAGGCTGTAGCTCACAAGCACAACTGTGAAGGCCATCTGAAAAAGGTCCCTCTAATAGCACCAAAGAGAAGAAAGACATGCTGAATTTGTCTGACAATAATCAAAGCTCTTCCTTGTCTGCAATTATTTTCCTCAGATGATTTCTCTTCCTTCTACTCGTTGGAAACAAAATTTTTAAAAAGTAAAGAAAAAAATTATGTGAAAAGTATTTCACTTCCAACCTTCCCACAACAAATCAGAAGTTAGGAAGTTCTGGATGCCAATCAGCTTAACTCATGTCTTGTGGTGGCTCTGTGCTGATTTCCTCAGGCTTCGGCTCATCAGTGTGTCCAAGAGAGTTCAGGCTTCTGTCAGACACAGACTTGTCAGTGGTATATTTTATTGCAGATAAATCTACTATTAATTACCCCCCGCAAGGACTCAGAAACACAGCTTTAGTTAGCTGATTTGTTTTAAGGATGTTGATTGTGATACACATAGCCTTAAACTGCCAGCATTGGTGTTCTCCAAGGGGGGATCCTCTTCCTGTGTCAGACTTCCCAGAAAGTGGTCAGCAGGGTGCTTGAGATCCATCTCCCTCTGCACAGAGGAGGCTGTTTCTGGCACAGCTTTCTCTGCATGCACTCCAAGACTTGGAGCTCACTCCTGCCCTCAGTCCAGAACAGCCTCCACCTGCCCTCGGTCCAAAACAGCCTCAATCTGGGGACCTTCCAGAGCTGCTACGAAGAACATCTGTTTGGTAAGGGGAGCTGGACAAGGACACAGCAGAGAAGGGGCAGAAGTGAGCTCTTGTGGCTAGCTCATCAACTGGTCCTGTGCTGGACTGGTCCTCCAGGTGCCAACTCGGCATCACGGTGCCAACGTGCAGGGGGGTTGAGCCCTGGGAAGAAGGCTTTGCAGTTACTCTGAAAGGGAATGGTGCAGTAATTAACAGTAGAAGCTTGTGATTTGACACCAGCATTTCCTGCCATGCATGTTGCTCACGATTTCTTGATTTCTAATGAGTGAGGAAAAAACAATGCTTGAAGACTGTGGTATTATTACTGTGGAAATATTGTCAGACACAAATAGCTACACTGTCTAATGGTGTTGATTAGTTTCCTTCTGCATCTGTCAGGACTCCCTTGTCACTCTGCAGCTGCACAGAAATGGGTGAAGCCTAATTTGTTCTGCATCACTATTGAGCTTAATAAGTGATCATAATAAATGCAGAGTGGTTTTCAGAGCAGCATTTCTAAGTCTAAACAGGGAAGACACTGGGTGTGTATCTGCCACAAGAGCTGAAAAGCAGTGACAAAAAGGAAACCCAAGCTGATTAACTACACTCTGCATTCTGCAGTTGGCATTTTAAGGTTGTCATCAGTATCAGAAGGGTTTATAATATTTCTGTGGAGCATCTCTGGAGACCTCTGCATACCAAATACTCTACAGTCACAATATAGTGAAGAAACAATTTCAGGTCTTACTCTTAGCAGAGCAAATTAATTGGAATTATGTTATAGTCTGGTGGGGAAGTTCTCACTGTGTTTGTCTGCTCTTCAGTGTGAGTGCCTTAAGAATGGCATCAGGAATCCCACCGAGCTTTCAGATGCTTCTCCAGAAAAGGTTTTCCTTTTGCTTGTGTTTCTAAGCTTTTTGCAGATGTCTCAGATGCCACCAGGTATCCAAAATAGCTTGATATGTGTAAGCTGAAGTGTCTGGATCCCAGCCCCTGCCAGTTGGCCAGCCACAAGTCTCTCGAGAGTCCACCAGCAGAATAGAGGGAGTGGGAGCCACTTCAGCTGCCATCAGCTGTGCAAAGGTGTTTAAGCTTGGAGCTGAGTCTTACATTTGGTGTCAGAATGGAGAAAAGATTTGGGGAATTGGTCAAAGATATCCCAAACTGATTTCTCTGCATTCTCCTCTGGGCTTTTCTTCAGTTCATCTTGGAAAAATTACATCAGCTCTACAATGAGTACTCTGCAAACCAGACAAAGTTTTCCACAGATCTCTTCAACAGCTGCTTCAGAAAGCCTGAGGAAGGCAGCCTTCGTTTTCCTGTTTGCAGTGGTGAATGATGTTTGCGTTCCTGACACTCTGAAGGATGTGGCCTCCTCTCTGAAAGGTAGCAGATGCAGCAAGCCTGTTGAGACAGAACTCTCATGTTTTCACATCCCAGGAGTCAGGACATGGGCATGTGCTTCCATGCCTCTCAACAGCATCGTTTGACAGCTTTTCAAGTTCCTGGTGTGTTTATTCAGCAATCACTGAACAAATCATGGTACAAGAGAAGGAAAACAGAGCCTGCCTTTAGCTCCACTCCAGAGAATGCTCTGGTTTTGGAAACTCCAGAAAAACATTTCCTTTTGGTTGCCTTTCTAAGCCCTTTGCAGCTCCAGCAGGTATTCAGCATGACTGAGAGCAGTCATGGGTCAGCGTCAGTCAGCCGACGGACTAGTACTGGGGGAAACTGCAGTCTGCTCCACCTGCCTGGAGCTGGTAGAAAACACAGAATCACAGAGTCACAGAATATGTCTGGTTGGAAGAGACCTTGAAGATCATCCAGTTCAACTTCGAACACAGCACTGAAGGGTCAGCACTAAACCATGTCCCTACGCACTAGCTCCAGACTTCTTGAACGCCCCCAGGGATGGTGACTCCACCACAGCTCTGGACTGACCATTCCAATGTTTGATAACACTTACAGTGAAAAAATATTTCCTGATATCCATCCTAAGCCTCCCCTGGCACAGCCTGTCACCTCTGGCCCTTATTACCTCCTTGACAGACTGCTGCAGGCAGTATTTTGTAGTGTATGAGTCTCACTCCTTCCACATCACTGGCTCCAGTGCATGGTCTCTGCTAAACCTGAGATTTGGAATATTGCAGACTTCAGAGAGAATTAAGCAGGATGAGACTAAATGCAGACTGGTGTCTAGTTGATTGGCTAGGGCTGGGTGCTAGGTTGGGCTGAATGAGCTTGGAGGTCTCTTCCAACCTGCTTGGTTCTATGATTCTAGGATTCTATTCAAGTACACAAGAGAAGAAAGCCAGCTCTTCCAAAATCGTGTTGTGGCCTGCTGCCCATGGTTACAAAGGTGGAAGGTGCCAGGAGAGCACTTTCTGTCACCCAAGGACTCACCTTGCTGCAGATAAGGATTTGGCAGAAATGGAATCCAGCAGTTCCTCCATTACCAGGCCAAGAATATGTGTTGGGATAGGAGGTTGCTCATTCATGACCGTTAACTTCAAAACAACCTGTGGGTGAGTACAAAACCCCCCTCTTCTCAGAGGGTAAAACATTCGGAAGTCTTTAGGAGCCTGGATCAAGTTCTGCTCACTTCTGTACAAATTCCATTTTTCAGCAAGAGTATGGCAGAGTTCTGCATCCAACACCATTTTGGGTGGCTGTTAATCCATAGGGATGGAGGCTTAGGCATAACCCCCAAGAGTGAAGGATGCATTTTTTTTGCCGTAGAGAAGTGCTGCATCTCTCAGCAGCTGGATCAGGACACGAGGAGCACTATGTCTGCCCTGCAGAAAGAGAGGTATCGCTTTCAGTAATAGTTACACAAAATCCCTCTCCTTGTTCAAACAGAAGCTGGGAAGCTAATACCAGGCATTTGCTACTGGCATTTTTAAGATTAATTTCATTAGCTTTAGTTATGTTAAAGCTCCTTTTGGATTTGCTCTCGGTGAATATGCAAGCGATTGCATTTCATGTCCATGGAAAGTGGATTTCAAAGCTACATTCATAAGTCATTTCCAAAGCCAAATTTAAATGTAAGAAGGCATGGGGATTGGAGGTCTGCTCCTGTTTGCCTAACCAGGGAACAGGACAGGCAGTGCCATATACCTGATCCACACCCTCGTGTCGTCTCAGCAGCATCACTCCCATTCCTAAAGTTGTGATCCTTCAATGGAGTAACAGGTTCAGGGATTGTTAAGGGGTACACTTGAATTGCAGGGAAGTTAGTGAGCAGTGGATCTGTTCACAGATGTTCTCTGAGCAGAAAACTAAACTCTTTAGAAAGGCTTCATCACAAGATCTATTCCTTCACTTCTCCCGAGCATGTAACAGAGTCTGTTAAGCCCAGCCAGGCTTCCCTGGGCAGTGCAGGTATTCCAGGACATTGAGATAAAGGCCACCTGGCAGGAATTCCTCTTGCATTCAGCTCCAACAGAAGCTTGATAGAAACAGTTGTTTAAAACAGATCCTTTTTCATCACAGGAAAAAGCCTTAAACCTAGACTGACTTCTCAAACGTAGGCAGGGGATTTCTGCAAGCCCACTCAGTAGTTCTGTGCCACAGCCATTCCCACTTGGCATCAGACCAGGTCTTGCCTCTGCTGTTTTTGAAATCACAGAGAAAACCACAGGCAGCTGGATCTCTCCTAGGGAAAAGCTGGATGAGAAACAAAGAGTTTAATATTCTTCCATCCTTCAGTCCTCAGAAGAATGTATTTTTATTCCTGTTCTCATTTTCACTGTGCAGAGGTTGTAGGACTTAGAAAGGGAGAAGGAAAGATATGTCTTTAGTGCTCGGATATGGCACTGCCCCATATATGCTCCACATACTTCAACCATATTGAAAAGGTTAAGGCAAAGGCAGCAAGCAGCTTCCCTTTCCTTTCTGCTTGGAATGCACAGAATCACTGGGACGAGTCCCTCACCAGGTCAGGGACAAAGGCAGATCCTGAGACAGCCAAAGTGTGGCTAAAGGTGACAGACTTGTCATTGTCTCCTGAAATAGTTTTGATTCCATCATCTCCATATGTCCCCAAGCACTGTTTCTAACACAAAATGGTTTTCTGCAACTGATTACTGCCACTGTAGTTTTCAGTTCTGCTATGTGAGTAAGATACCTTCTGTGAGTCTTAATGGCTGAGTAAGCTGGATTCAGTCTGGAAAAGACAGAAGTGGTGAGGTGGCAGGGGAACAGAGGTTGCAAAATGTCAGTGGCTTGGGCAGTGTGGATAGGGCTTGGCAGCTGCTTCTTTCTTCCCATGCAAAGAAGTGCAGCACAGCAAAGAAGAAAAGTGAGATGGAAAGAAAACAACTGTCTAGCTCCAGACACCTGCCCCTCAGAATTCATTGACAGAGGATGCTGTGGGTGCAGTTTATGGATGGCTAAGGGCAGGATGAATGAACAGTTAGAAGCAAGTGTGGATCTATTGCAGGGTAGAAGAACCCTGCAGAGGGACCTGGCCAGGCTGGATGGGTGGGCAGAGGCCAAGGGGATGAGACTGAACAAGGCCAAGTGCAGGGTTCTGCACTTTGGCCACAACAACCCCAAGCAGCACTACAGGCTGGGGACAGAGTGGCTGAGAGCAGCCAGGCAGAGAGGGACCTGGGGGTGCTGGGAGAAAGTAGCTGAAGAGGAGGCAGCAGTGCCCAGGTGGGCAGCAGAGCCAATGGCATCCTGGGCTGGCTCAGGAGCAGTGTGG